>JAQFVV010000011.1:8189474-8423443 GCA_028023455.1 Epiperipatus broadwayi
AAAGGATTGCAGAATCATTAGTCCATTTATTTAAACTATGTTTAAGTGTAAATATTCTTTTACAAAGACTATCACAATTAAACATTCTTAAAATAATTTTCTTTTAGTTATGACTTTACATTTTTACTTTAAATTATTATCATATAAAGACGATGATTTACTTCCAAAATTGCAATGATACAATAAATTATGTAAAGATGAAGAACACAATGCCAAAACTAATATATATATATAAAATACAGTATAATGGTATGGTCGGATATACCCGGATGTTCCGGTCCACAAATACATTTGAACACACATATCAACTTCAACAATCAGCTGGTTCGTCCATAACATATAATCAACTTACATCAAATCTAAAAGTGCTGGTACACCTATCTGCCATATCCTAAAGTTGACAGTGCCAAATGCAACAGTCCGATCCATCCCCATATACAAGAGAAAGAGAGCAAGCTCGCATCTAACTACTGTCGGACCTAGGGTCTTCATGTAGGATGCTAGAGATAAAACAATGAAATACCTGACTCACGATTACATCTATATTTAATAGACTAGCCTAAGCATTAACTATCAAATCTATATGTAATCCAAATCAGTTCACCTCACATCTCACCACTCTTTTCCAAAACCGTTGCCTCAGATATTCGAACTCAGGAAAAACTCACATTCGACTCTCTTAACAGGTATGTATCTATGCAAACTATTAACCAACAACTAAAATAATACATCCTATCTATTAGAAAGAAATAATTTATTTAATGTTCTCTCACATGCTTACTAAACAATAATGTGTATGTGTGTATGTGTAAAATATTGGCTATAAGATGGAATGTAAATGCTGGACTGAATGTAAGTGCTGGATCAACAAAACTACAGAGATCTTGTCAATAAACAAAACTTCATAATATTTATTTACAAAACAATAAAATATATTTAAACATAAAATAAATTCCCAATCAATTTAGAATATAAAAATTTCAATAAAGAAAAATATTTAAAAAAATGCCCATACATTACTACAAAAACACAACAAAAAAAAACAAAACAAAAAAAATACTTACAGTTTTTATGTCTATGATGAGTATCTATCATTTCTTTACTTAAATAATTTAAAGCTAGTCACCCTTACATCCCATGATAGATACCCATAATATAGACATCTGTATATCCAAGATAATTAAAAAAAAAAAATTATTACTTAAAAATGAGATTGCTAACTCCAAGTAAATTTAAATGCAACCTCAGATATAGTATGCAATTTTAATTGCAGAAAAGTATAATAATAAAACAACACAGAATATGATAGAAAATGATAAAGAATACTATTTTAAAAGTGTTAGTCATTTACTCAATATATCTTAAGAAATACTATTAGTAACACATAGATAATAAATAGTCATGTCATGTGGCAGCATAGTTTATATCAGTGGCTTTAAAAAAAAAAAATTCTTACCATTAAATATTCTAATGGAGCACTTAATTCTTTGTGCATATTTCACTCCCAAATCTCTTGGTAGAAAATAAATCATTTAAATTTTATTAAAAAAAAAACAAAAAAAAAATAAAATAGACTTTTCAATCTTCCCCTACTCTCTTGATATTTTCATATATTGAACTGTTCCCTGTAGAATTAGAAATAGCATTTTCCAAATATAAGATGAGATAATAAATAAAAATACAGATTGATACAAAATAAAATAAAACAATTTACAATCTTTTATGAACCGATATGTTAAAGCATAATTATTTTTTTAGAGTCCTCTTTACACAAAGTTCTTACAGTTGATGCATTTTTTATTACAGATGTTGAAGAACTCCTGATTAATTTTATATAACACATCCTGAATTTATTTAAGTTGGTAGTAGGTAGCTTTATGTTACTCCTCACATAGGTTTTCATTTTGTGTAGATCCCAACTTCTCAGGCAATTAAATTGTAGACAGTTAATATTTATGCTTATATGGCCATAGTGGATAAGAAAAATGCTTCACCCTAATAACAATTAAGCCATTTAGCCAATGTATTTTATCCTTTAACTATATATACAACTTTATATAAATTTATATGCAGTTTGTATCTAATAAAATATATTTATAGACAGAATAAAGCTCTTTACAATTTGTAATATTGGCTATATAAACATTAAATTAAATCAACTGTTCTGATTTCCTTTTTCAGTTACTTTTAAACAAAAATCATATTACTTTTCTTTTTTAAAATTTAAATTGATGAATTATTTCCACTTATCTGCTTAATAAATTAGTTCCATTCATTTCTTTTACGCTTTATCCAAATGCCGAATTAATTAATAAAACATTGATATTTGTTGTGAGGACGCTACTTTAAAAAAAATTTCCATTTTGTAGAAAAACTATTAAAACAATCTCCCATAAAACAAAACTTGCCAGATCAAACAGACGAGAATAATCCAAGTGATTTTTAATTGTTTTCTTTTTATCTTGGTGCTATTCCTATTATTTAAAAACCAGCGTTCCAGCATTTAAAATATTTTTTTATATCGATTCAAAAAAAAAAAAATAACAAATAATAAAATAAATTGATAATATTATATTCTTATCTTTCTTATATTTAAATATTGATTTAGGTTCTAGTAAACTATTAACTGTGCAGCCTTTGGTGGTGCTGTTTCTAGTTAAAAACAGAGCGTTATAACATTACCGGGCCGCTAGATTTTTTTTATCTAATAGATCGTATTTTGACATACGGCTGTAATTTTTTTTTTTAATATTTAATATATTGTTGTTGTTTGTTTTGGACAATTATTTTTTTTTTTGGTTTTCATTAGCGAGGTTTCAGATAGTGGGTCTGTGCAGACAGCCATAATGGATATGTGTACCATATAGTTGTATAAAGGCAAAGATACAACTGCAGATGCGAGCCTAAATCTGGAAACCCGAGCAGTGCTGTCAGTGCCACATTTAGCTAAATCAAATCATGTTGTTTTTTGTGACAGATTTTTTACTAGTGTTGAATTAACAAGAAAGCAGTCTCCTAGTAAAATTACTGTATGTGGCACACTGAACACTAATAGGAAGGGGATTCCAGATAGCATCTGTGAAAAAGCAAAAAATCCTAAATACGCCTTTATTTGGGGAGGGGGGAATTTCCATTCTAAATCTACTGTTTCTTTTTTACAGACATCTTTTATTTTTTGTTTTGGATTCCATACATTTCAAAGTAATAAAGGACAGTTTTAACTTTTTTTTTGGAATATCTCAAATATACACAATTTGCTTTACATACGACTTTCTTTTTTTTTGTTGTTGTTATTTAAAATTAGAATCAACACTTTCTTTTTGAATTATTTTAAAAATGAGGGGTTTTGCTGTTGATTGATTTAGCAAAAAAAAATTCAAACCTGTCCGACAAACTCCGCCGCAGATGTCCGTATTTGCTTATAAACGAAAAGAATTGTTTGGTATTTTATCTTACATTTATAAATACGGGGTTTTTTTTTTTTGGACGGCGTGTTTTGATTTTTTTGTTTTTTTTAATAATAACAAATAAAATGGGGTTTTGATTTTTTTGTTTTTTTTAATAATAATAAATAAAACGGGACTTCTTTTTTCTCTTAGATTTATAAATACGGGTGTTTTTTTTTTTTTTTGGCGGCAGGTTTTGATTTTTTTGCTTTTTTAAATAATAACAAATAAAACGTCCAAAACAAAAACCAAAAAGTCAATTACGGTATTGTTTTTTTAACACAAAAAATATGTATGTTAACCGGTTTTGTTACATTCTGTAGGATTTATTTATTTATCTTTTTTAAGAGTCGTACAAGTTTGTTAAAGATTTTTTGTTTTCATAACAAATAAAATGTCCGGTATTTTTATTCTTTTTTAACAACAAAAATTAGCTCGGGTTCATTTTTAAAATCTACTTAACGTGCTGTTTATTGATTTAAAACAACAACAAAAAACCTCTTTTTGCTTCTAAACGGAACGAATAGGTATGTCAAAAGAAGAAGTTTTTTTTTTTAAAAAAAAATCAATCAATCAAGAGATGTCCAACAAACTAAGCCGCCCCTTTTTAACACTGTCATTCTGGGTGTTAATTACATGATTTACAGATAAAAATAATCGCAAACAAAACACAAATTCTTTCCAGAAAATAAATTTATTAACTACATATGACTGAACTAAATCAACTGTAACAAATGGCAGGATGTTTTGGGCTTGCAAAAATGCAACTGCCTCACTTTCTCTGTTCGGGATGTCCCACAAATATAATAACGTGGTAGACATTTTGCTCCTTTTCAACTCTCGTCCGAGTCACGACAGAAACGGTATTTTTCCGCAAACAACTCCAATCATCTGCCAGAGAGCTTGAGAAATTTTATTTTGTCTTTTTTGACCCCCAAAACAGCCAAAATTAGCCCAAAAAAAATTTTTGACAAATATCGATAATACGCTGAAAATTACTAGTACGCAAAAATCTTTCAGTTGGGAAATACAGAAAATCATAAACATCAACAAATAAACACTTGAAAAAGATGACAATGCTCACACACTCATCTTAAATTCTAGCGAGAATACAAATTCTGTCAATATGCATAGGAATTCAACCCACAATGAAATCAACGGCAAACTATACGATCATAGTATTGTTAGTAGACGTAGTGTTATTGAACGCGGAAGAATTGGCCGCGTATTATAACCACTACATACGATCTACTCATATATTAATGATCACTCGTATATTAGCCGTAGTTTCGGCCGCGAAAGCGTTATAATTCTGTGTTTTTACACAGAAACAGCGCCACCAAAGGCTGCACAGTTAATAGTTTACTAGAACCTTGATTTATTTTCTATTGTTATAATTATTGTTTATTTAAGTCATAGTCAATTTAATTAACACAATACAATGATTAACATATATATATAACTATGTACAATTTTTTTATCAACATTGACATTTTCTTGGTAATAAAATTTTATTACTAATATCTATGTGTGTGGGGGGATTTACGATCAATTACCCATCATTCTTAAGTACTTAATAGGTAGTTATTACACTGTTTAGAAAAAAATATTAAAGACATAAAAACATTAATTTTTTTCCCCCAAAAGTGTTCTAGCAAAAACTTTTTATTTATCTTTCTACTTACTAATTAAAAAAACATTCCATTACTTCAGATGGCTTAGATATGTTGTTTGGATAGCGATTTTAGAGCTACCTTTACAACAGAGAGCGTACCAATAACTCAAACAAGCTCTTAATTGATAAGTGCGGTAAGAGAAAATATTTAAAATCACTATCCGGAACACTCCTATTTCCAGACCAATTGTTTCCGAGCATATGGCTCACCTCAGTGAAGAGCTAGAGTATTCGGACACTAGATTCAAAATATCAACTCAAAACCCAGCACTTATTTCATACGTAATACTTAAGTAGAAATTCTGAAGTTTTCGGACATGAAAATGTCTTTTACTCCATCAATCTAACTTAAATAGCTATATGGGACTGAACCAAATTCACATCTACCATATATTAATAGCCTCAGCATAGCCAATGCCTTAAAGGTAAAATTATAATAATCAAAAAATGCAAGTCATATATAATGTGACATTACTTTTATAAGCTTGTATTTACAAAAATGTAATACAGAGAGTAATACCAATAGCTCAGTTGGTCTGGAGATAGGAGTGTTCCAGATAGGGATTTTAAATATTTTCTCTTACCGCACTTATCAATTAAGTGCTTGTTTGAGATATTAGTAAGCTCTCTGCATTATATTTTTGTAAATACAAGCTTATAAAAGTAATGTCACATTATATATGACTTGCTTTTTTGATTATTATAATTTTATCTTTAAGGTTTCAGGAGGCTATTAATATATGATAGATCTGAATTTGGTTCAGTCCCATATAGCTATTTAAGTTAGATAGCTGGACTAAAAGATATTTTCATGTCTGAAAACTTCAGAATTTCTACTTAAAATATTATATATGAAATAAGTGCTGGGTTTTGAGTTGATATTTTGGTTCTAATGTTTGAATATTCTAGCTCTTCCCTGAGGTGAGCCATAAGCTCGAAACCAATTGAACTAAAGTTAGGAGTGTTCCGGATAGAGATTTTAAATATTTTCTCTTACTACACTTATCAATTAAGAGTTTGTTTGAGCTATTGGTATGCTCTCTGTATTACATTTTTGTAAATACAAGCTTATAAAAGTAATATCACATTATATATGACTTGCTTTTTTGATTATTATATATCTGTATCTATTTTATTTGGAATATGGATTGGGGGGGGGGCATAACTATTAACAAAATATCATAAAGAAATCTGTAGAGATTCCAACTATGAGATAAAATCACTAATGGTTATCTTGTCTTTCAATTCTGCCACTGTATCCATAGATTTGACAGAACTGCATCTTAGGGATCATTGATCTTTTTCATGTCCTTGATCATGTTTGTAATTATATCCCTCCATGATGTGTTAAAAGTGGATAGAAAACATCCCCTATCTTATGTGAGAGTGGTGTAATGAAAAGCTACAGAAATATTATTCATTATTGGATAATCTCTAGTCTAATGAATTATTAATAAAAATTATTAATATACTTTCAATAAGTGATTTGTGTAAAAGTTATGAGGGCTGCACATTTGGCACATCAATTAAACTGTAGTAATTTGCTATCTTCATATGTATTGAACAAAGATAAAGATGTGTGTAAGAAATTGTAGTCTAAGCCAACTGATGAGTGCTGGTTCAGCATGAAATATCCATCTTGGGGAACATAGATCTCATTTACATGTCTTTGATCATATGTTTGATTATAGCTCTCCACAAGATGTTAAAACTGGATAGAAAACATTCCCTACCTTGTGTGAGAGGGGTATAATGAAAAACTACAGAAATATCATATGGTTTGTAGTTTGAGTTTGTCCACATCTACATAAATCAGTGGTTGTCAAATTCCATTTATAAAACAAAAAATGGAATGACCAAGAGTTGTCATAAATCTGTTGATGAGATCACAAGAATGTCTAGACAGATCAAATTCAATTACTTTGCAAATGGATCTGGGAAAAGAAATTTGGAATCTTGTAATAAGTCTATTTTTTATACAATTCTTTGATTATTTAAAAATATTTTTGATTAAATATCCAGAAAGTTATTTATAAGTCTGGTATATTTAACAATCTTTTAGGTATTTTCCATGAAGTAACTTCTTGTCTAATATCTGGTGGATGAATGTGTTAAAAAAAAAAAAAAAACAGGAAGCTGCTTCAAGAATAAACAAAGTTTGACTGTATCAGTAATATCCAAAAATTTAGCAGTTGACTTTCTTAATTTACTTCCCTCATCAATCTAAGGTTATAAATAATTTCCAGAAATAAACTTATTTAAATCTGATCGGTACTAATTGGAGTTATGATCAAATATTTTTAAGGCAGTTTCCTTAATACTAACATATTCTACTAATGAATACTGTACTACTTACAATGATCAAATATTATGGCTTCATATAGTACTTTAATGCATTCAATCTCTTCAGGATATGTACATAAAAATTAAATATTCATTTACTATATATATATGTGCTCTGCACACAGTTAATGAAGCTATTAATAAATTGTCAAAATTTTTACTGCCAAGCACTTTCAGGACAGTCTACAGTCCCATATTCATGGTGAGTTATTCTGTTAATAACTGTAAAACTATGCAAATTTTATGCAAATTTATATGCAGATGTTACGTGGACCATTTACGAGATAGGGAATAGCAGGCCTCTCTTCCTTTGATTGCCAATGGGTCAGCCGCAATGAAGTAAGCTTCCCTAACTTTACATTTGGTGTCGTTTGTTTCAGAGCAAATGACACCAAACGTAAAGTTAGGGAAGCTTACTTCATTGCGGCTGACCCATCGGCAATCAACAGAAGAGAGGCCTGCTATTCCCTATCTCGTAAATGGTCCACGTAACATCTGCATATAAATTTGCATAAAATTTGCATAGTTTTACAGTTATTAACAGAATAACTCACCATGAATATGGGACTGTAGACTGTCCCAAAAGCGCTTGGCAGTAAAAAATTTTGACAATTTATTAATAGCTTCATTAACTGTGTGCAGAGCACATATATATATTAATTTATTTAAGCGTTAATGAAGTAAAATCTTAACTATATTCATTTACATAAAAAAAAATGTGAATGAAAATTCTATTTATTTGTTAAAATGTTCATTTGTGATGAGAGTTCTAATAAACTTCAAGAACCATATTAAAGAATTTTAACATCTAGTATGGTGATTATAAATAATAAAATTTGAAGGATCTATCAGTGCAAATGGATTTTATCTTCCAAATATGCTGCTTGCAAAAAAAAAAAAAACATGAAAATATGGTTTCATAGCAAAAGTGAGCTGAAATTTGTTGCTTAGGTTATCAAAAACTATAAATAAATATGACTGATCATGGAAAAGAAGGAAAAGGATTAAGAAAAGGTGGGACTAAATGTCAGCATAAAGTACTACTTGATAATATTCAAAGATTCACAAAATTGGCTAATCATTGTTTAGTTCGCTATGGAGGGGTGAAATATATTTCTAGTTTAATTTATGAAGAAACTCGCAGAGTACTGAAAGTATTTCTGGAGAGCATTATTTGTAATGCCGTTACGTACACTGAACATGCCAACAATAAGATCACTGCTATGGACTTATATATCCATTAAAACAACAGGATCACACTATACATGGATTTAGGAAAACGCCTACCAATGCAAATGGCTTTTAATGATATAAGCACTCACTAAAGTTATAATATAGATCTAAAATTGAGATGCTAGAAATGTGTAAAAAGAGTGCCGAGCACTAGCAAACTATCATCAATGATGATTGTGTTATCAATTGATATTGTTGCATAATTATACTTCCTACTTCCAGACAAAGAAACAAATATAGAATGAAAAGCAGTATCCTAAATACTATTTTTAACATATTTTTAAATATTTCGATATTAAATATTTATGGGCTTATTTTTCTTTTCCATCTTTCTTTGACCTTCATTCGTTGTCTTTCTATCATTTTCTTTTTCCAGAGTCAGAATGGAAATATTCATTAATGAGTAACTGCTATATAAAAGGCCATACATACAGATATATATAAGAAATTCAAAATATGTAATAGTTATCACGTCTTCAAGTTCACAATATGGGGTACAAGTCCAAGTTAGATAAATCTTGGAAATGTATTTTTCTTTCAGGGAGCCAACAGATAGCCAATTCAGCTTATCACCCAATATTGATTAATAAATAGGTAGCTACCTATGCTTGGAAACTAAAACAAAAAAACATTACCATCACCATCCAGCAGTTGATAAGCCTTGTAAGTAATGCCTTGTCTTGCATTAAATGTCTATGGTGGTGGTGGAAAGATATTTGCTCTACAGAAGACTGTTCAAAAACTATTTACTTTTACACTTTTTATATACTATATAAGTTAATAATTATGTATATAGTATGTGCATAATTTACATTAAATCAGTTATATTTAAATTTCAAATAGCAGTGTAGTTTTAGTTAAATCTCCTAGACCATCCTTTTGTCAATGTGTGTTTTCCTACATTAGTATATTTTTATTTATTTTCAAAGTGTGATCATTTATCAAATAAATGGTTAAACAAATGAAACAATAATAATTAGGTTTTCAAGACTCTTATATTTGCTGAATAATTACAAAAGTTTGCATTTTCATACATTTGAATTAATGAATGCAGTTTAAAATTCTAATTAGTTATGTACAATTCTAAATCACAATTAACAACTCCAAGGATATCCTGACTTGATCATTTAGGAAATAGAATTTCTGCACGAGTCTTGAAAAAATTTCTAATAGATATTAATGAGAATAGATAATGATGAATTATTTCAAATATATATATATTAAAATGAAAAATGAATATTATAACTTTTTTTCATTATCATTATTTTTAAAAAATTATTTTACGTGAAATATGTATATATGAAAATCTTGAACTAGTGTTTTTCAAGAGAATCAGAAAACGTAAATGATAAATACAGGCAAAACAAGTCTTAGAATTCCTTAAAAAGTATGGGGGGTAACGGAACAGTTTGATGATCATTCACTAAAATAAATGCATACACTTAGATTTTATAAATCAAAATATTCCATATCTATTATTTGCAAAATGGATGTACAGTGAAGACATGATATCCTCTATACCAGCATTTGCTATTTCATTTATACACTGTCCAAAAATAAATAAACAAAAAGTTACAACAAAACAAAATTCTAATTTCCTACTTCACTTACAATCATTTGTCTGCGTAATTAATTATGTACTTGAAATTTTAAAAATTTATCATTTAGATATTGTATCTTTTGCATTTTATTTATCATCAGATATCATTAATTTATTTTTTGCAAAAAGTATGTGCATACATATTAAGTTGTATTATCAGCAGAAGTACATATTATATATATGTCAACATGTCTATAATATATACAAGAATTTTGATTTATATAAACAATAATAAATTAGGCAAACGTTTTTAATATCCTTCAATGTTAAAAACACTTTGCTAATTTATTATGAATACAAATGATACAGAAAAACAAATATAAAAATTAATAAAATAATATAATAAACAATAAATATTATAAACAAAGTGTTATACAGTATTTATATAAATGCATGATTAATGGCGAACTGGACAATTAATTAAAACGGTCTAACAAAAAAAAAATTAAAAAAAATGTACTTGTATGAAAAAATTATATTATCTTTACAAATTTTGCGAGGTGATTTAACTCAATTATTCATGTTAAAAATATATAAACAGGTTCTAGTCTAAAAAAAAAACGGTACTTGAGTACTAACTAAGCTATGACGTACTACACAGGCCGCCGGTAGATAAGATCAACGATCAACCAAAACAATGTCATGGCAACTGAAACATTGGCATGCCTAATCGATAGAAGTGATCAAGGTTTTTTCGTGGTCACCAACGAGATTATGTAATATTGCGGTGAATTGTGGTAAATACCTGTCTTTTACCTGCTGTCGTATTGCAAGCAAGACGTGTTTTTTTCTATTGTCTGTTATACGCCATTTTGTGAGATTTTCATTTTACATTTTGCTAATTGAGAAATTATTGCTTATTTTACATTTTCATTGCTGAGATTTGGATTACTAATTTCTGTGATTGTTAATTATTGCTATTTATTATTTTTATTACTAATTTCAATTTTGATTTTTATTACTAATTTACATTTTGATTGCCGTGTTATTTTTATTACTAATTTATTACTAATCAACAACTTACAAGAAAATGTCGGATATAAAATTGTGGGACTTACCATCTTCTGAAGATGAAGCGGTCGAATTTTTGCAAACATATGGGATTATTCCGAGTGGGAAATTTTGTGTGAATGGCCATCCTATGAGTATATCGGAAGAACTATGAAAAGCAATGGCGCTGCAATGTTAAAGACTGTTATAAAAGGATCGCTATCAGAAAAGGGACTTGGTTTGAAGGATCCAGAATTAGTTTGGTCACTGCGATCAGATTTATATATAGTTGGTGTCAAGAATTGACATCGGTACGATTTTGTGAGGAGCAGTTGGAAATCGCCAGTAAAACAGCAATCGACTGGAACAATTATCTCTGTGAAGTCTGCACATGGAGACTATTGCATAAAGAAAAAGTGAAAATTGGAGGCCCTAACAGGGTTATTGAAATTGACGAAAGTCTTTTTTCAAGACGGAAAAATAATGCCGGCAGAGTACTCCCCCAGCAGTGGATATTCGGTGGTGTTTGCAGGGAGATGGATGAATGTTTTGTGGTAGCCATTCAAGACAGATCCGCGTCCACTCTCATGCAAGCCATCAGAGACAATGTGCAGGAAGGATCTACGATTTACAGCGACTGCTGGAAAGGTTACAAAACCGAGGAATTAAAGGAGGCCGGATATGATCATCTTCAGGTCAATCACACCTATAATTTTGTGGACCCATCAACTGGAGTCCACACTCAAAATATAGAAAGGTTGTGGGGGCTACTAAAATGGCGGAACAAGAAGCACAGAGGTACAGCTAGACAACACTTGGATTCGTATTTAACGGAATTCATGTGGAGGCGATGCTTCAAAAATGACACTTTCACTGCTATTTTGGAACATATACGTGAATTCAGTCCACCACAGTGACTTTTATTTGTAAGTACAATTTATTTAATATACCTTTTTAGTTTTGTAATTTTGTTTCATAAACGGTATGGGGAAAATTGCTTGTCATGGCATCACTTTTTCTTTTTTCATTATCGCAGTAGCTGAAAAACGAAATAAAACCACCCTATATTATGCTCAATTATAAAATACAGCGCATAGTGCTGGAATTGGCAGGGGGTGGTCTCCGATGTTTTTGACGATTGTATTACTCTCATAGCTGTAATTTTTATAATTGCCGATGAATTTAGGAAAAAAAAATTTCTGTATGATATAATTCAGAAATTAAAAATAAAATTAATTAATTGTAATTTTTATAATTGCAGAATAATTTACATCAAAATGGCATTATTTATTAAAAACAAAAATGAAAATTACTTACAAATAGCGTCCATTGCAGTGGACTAGTAGCAAAAGACAGACAAATGACAAAATTTCCCAAAGCTCTCTCCGATTTTTAAATCTCGCGGGTCAAAAATATCCAAAAATTGGATTAATCATGTCAATGTCTTGGTTGACATGACAACGTTGTCATCTTATCATCGATGATGTTTGCCGGAAGGAAAATCGGTAAGTATAAAACGTCATCGGTTGAGTAATCCTTAAGTACCTATAAGTACCAGAACCGAGAAAGTTGGAATTTTAAAAGGTATGTTGAATTTTAAAAGAAAAAGAAAACTACTCCAGAAGAAGAGATAAATTAAAATTTGGGGAAGAAAAACTTAAGGAAATAAGAATAAATGTATAGTGGGAGTTTGTACAAATAGAAATAATTTATTACAGGTGGATTTTTTTTGTTTAGAAATAATAAAAAGAAAATAACGAAAAGAAAATGAGCTGACTAAATCGGTAATTAATGAAATAAGAAATTGGGGGGAAATAACTTGAACTATTAAGACAGTAAATAATTAGAATGTTTTAATAAATTAAAATACATTAATTGAATTGTTTATTAATTGAATTTGTAAATGCATAATTTAATTAGTGGGAAAATAAGAAGAAATTCAGAGATATATAGGGGGGGGGGGAATAGCAAATTTTTTCCATTGTATGATTGTGTGCAACAAATTGTGTTTCATCAGCCAGTTAGCAGAAAAGATATATAGTGGAGAATCAGCACTGCAAGACAATGTGAAGATACTGGTTCCAGGTATCCATTACCTGAAGGTTAATGAGCTGATTACAACTGTATATAGATCATTCTGATATTATTTCATTATGCCTGACAAGGCTCTCTGAGGATTTACTACTAAATGGTAGAAACTTATATTGTTTGATTGTTATAAATTTATCAGAAATAGCAAATAATAGCTGTCTTTAGTTAAGGATACCTATATTTCATAACAAAGGCATTGGAGATAATATCTTTACCTTGTGCCGTTTAGAGTTTTGCTTCATTGGGGACATTATTTGTTTGTCATACCAATAAAAACTTAATTTTGGCATATTGGGTTTGTAAATTTATTGAATACTATTTTAATCTATTTTGCTGTGATATTTTAATAGTTTGTTTTGCAAATACATAGCAAAAGTTGGCGCAGTCAAAAAACCTGAACCTAGCTGTAGGGAACTAAGAGTAAAATTATGAAATAATGTAGATAGTAGGAATTTTTTCTTATTTTAGTTGTTACATGGGGATATTGCTCTATTCAGGATAAAAAATGTCTTTGGGGCAATCAAATATATATCGGAGTTCGATATTGGTAATACAGTGGAATGGCCACTGTATATTATGTAAATTGAAAATTTTTTTGCGCTGAATGATATTCAAGATAAATGAAAAATAGCAGTTCAGTTGTGTCTGGCAGGACAGAAGATTATCGATATTATAAATACATATTTTGAGCAACCAATAGATGAGTCATCATGGATGATGCCATAGTGATAAAATTGAATGATCATTTTAGTCCTAAATACTATCTTGACACATAACCAGATTAATGCTAAAAAATATAAAACAATATAATGACGAGACTATTAAAGAGTATAATATAGCATTGCTGGAGTTATCAAAAATTGTAGTTATGGTGATTTTGTGGACCAATTTCTGGATCATTTATTATGGGGGATCTTAGATGATAGGCTTCATCAAAATTTACTTATGGAGGCAGATTTAACTTATAAAAGTGCAATTCAGAAGGGAATAGCTTATGAGCTAGTAGTTGAACAGGCTCTGGTGTTCAGAAATAGAAATGAAAAGAAATCGAAAATGTTAATGTGTAAACAGAGAGAAGACATGAGAACAAAGAATGGGGGTTGACAATGTAAAAAATAAGAAAGTTATTTGTTTTTGCTGCTGAGCAAAGGGTTATTTTGCATGGTTTTGCAAATGGAAAAATAAGACATGTTACAAGTATAAAGTTTGAGAGCATCTAGCAAAAGCATGTAAAAAGGCTGAAACTTTATAGAAATATGATGGATCTGAAAATAAAAACCTGAAGAGAGGGAAATTTAATTCCTATAATAAATATGAAAGCAATAGTGGAAAACAAGTTCATGACAAAATTAAAGATATGGGGTACAGAATTAGAGATGGAGATAGACAGTGGATCAGGGATCAAATTAATATTGGACTCTTTATGGAAAAAAATAAGCGCAGGGAAAAATAAAGTGAAAATAAAAAACATGTTTATAAAGCCACAGGATGTAAGTGGAAATGAGATAGATATTAAGGGAATAGTTGAAGTACCAATAAAATATAGAAATAGAGAGGTAAAACTTCCTTTGAATATAGTGAAATGAGATTAATCCCATTATAGGGCGTGAATGATTTGATGCAGTCGGAATTTATATTAGTATAATTAAAAATATTACACTTGAACGAGAAATGACACAAACGTTTTCTAAATTATTTGACAATGACTTAGCTTGATGAGTACAATCTGGTGGACATGAAGCTAGTGGAGAATGCAACTCCAATAATATGTAAAGCAAGAAAGATGCCATTTGCGCAATGTGCCAAAATGGAAGAAAAACTTCAGAGTTTAGTAGAAAATGGAGTATTAACCCCTGCTGAAATTTCAGAGTAGGCCATGCCTATTGTAGTTATAACAAAACCAAACAGACAGATCAGACATTGTGGGGATTACAGTTACCATAAATAGATTTTTAAATAAGGGGGGCCTACTCAGTGCCAAACATAAGAGAAGTATTGGCAGCATTAACAGATGCAAAAGTTTTTGGAAGTTGGATTTAAATCCAGCATATCACCAAAAAGCAGTGACAGAAAGAATGAGACAAATGCTAACAATAGCAATGCCTTTTGGCTTGTTTAAATGTAACAGATTACTGTTCAATGTAACTACAGCCCCCAATATTTTTCCAAGCAAAAATAAATATTATACAAGGTTTTGACGGAGTGGTACCATATTATAATGACATATTGATTTCAACAGCCACAGGAAATATTTTGCAAAAAAGTAAGAAAGGTATGTGAAAGGTTAAATAGAGTGGGAATTAGATTAAATGCCAAAAACAGTATGGCAAATCAATGAATTAGTTTGTCTCAGACATATCATTTTGAAAAAAGGCAAACTACTATTTCCTGACAAAGCGAGACCTGTTAAGAATGCTGATAAGCCAAAAATTGTAAAGCAATTACATGCTTTTCTTGGCTTGATTAATTTTTTTAAATCATTTCTTAAAAATAAAGCAATGGTGGCACAGCCATTATACAAGTTGTTAAAAAAAATGGACCAATAAACAAAATGTAGCCTTTGAAAAGACTAAGGAACTGTTGGTGTCTGATAAGTTGTGAATGTATTTTAACTTCAATCAACCAGTTCAAATTACAACTGATGCATCAAATTTGGGTGTGGGTGGTTTTAGTACATACAACCGATAATGGGGAGCATTCAATAGCATATGCTTAGTGCACGCTATCAAAAGCTGAAAGAAACTATAGTCAAATCAACAAAGAGGCATTGGCTATAGTATTTTCATTAAAAAAAGTTCCACCATAATATTTGGAAGATCATTTAAAATAGTGACAGATCATAAGCCTTTGTTAGGCATTTTTGCCCACAATCAGATAGTTCCTGAACCTTTAAGCCTGAGAATGTTGTAGTGATGCAATATTCTTGCTGGATATGATTATGAATTAAATTTTAGAAAAGGAAGAGATAGCCCATGCAGATGCATTATCCAGATTGCCAGATAGAGACGAAATTGGATCAAATGAAATAGAAATAAATCACGTAGATGTGATGAAATCAAAAACATTAAACAGTTGGATAGTAGGTAGTTGGACTAAAGAGGATAAGGGATGTCAAATTTTAGTAGATTAGATCAGATTGGCCGAACAAAAAGCCTAAATATCTTGGGCTGGGATTTTGGGCTAACAATGATAAACTATCAATGTGCAATGACCTCATAGTTTTGGGTGGTAGAGTAATGATAACTATTGCTGGTAAGCAAATAGTTTTAAACTTAATGCATGAAGGTCATCCAGGTGTGGTATGAGCTAAAAGTCTGGCACACAGTTATGTCTGATGGCCTGAAATTAATGATAACATTGAGAAGTTTGTAAAGAAATGTTTGTCATATCAGGAAGAAATGCAACTCCCAGCATAGAATTTGATAGCATGGCCTTTATCAACCAGACCTGGGAAAGGGTTCACATTACTCATGCAGGACCAATTAAGAAGAAAACACTTCTGATAATGATTGGCTCATTTTCAAAGTGGATTGAATGCCATATAGTAAATAATACAAGAACAGACAAAATTATGAAATGTTGTAATAAGATTTTGCAATACAAGGTTTTCCTGAAGTCACTGTGTTCAACAATGACACCCATTTCAGAGGATACAGAACAGTATTATGAAAGTAAGGGAATTAGATATATATGGATATCACTGTACCACCATGAGTCAAATGGACAGGCAGAAAAAGAAGTTTAACAAGTGAAAAAAAGTCTATGGAAAATAAAGTCATCTGATATTCAAGAAGCATTACAAGAAATAAAGTTATGTCAACATTCAACACCATCCACAGCAACAGGAAAATCACCAGAATTGGTTTTTAGGAAGGAAGCTAAGGATTAAGTTGTTGTTACTTCAACCAACAAAAAAAGAATTCGTTAGTCAATAGCAAACTGCATACAAACTTAGTGTTGGATAGAGGGTATGTGTATTTGTGTAAGAAATAGATGGAAAAAGTTATTGATAAAATGGCAAATCAAATTTGTGTAATTCAAGGGCAGAATAATATTAAATATACTAGGCACATAAATCATGTGAGAAGACAAAGATGATATCCAATTTCTATAGCCATTGGACACAAAATTAAGTCAAACTAAATGTAAAGGAAAGTATAGAAATCAAAAATAAAGAAGGAAAGTTGCAAAGTGCAACAAAATTACACACGGAGAGTGAAATGATGGAAAAGGCAGACAGTAAATTAAATCGGCCAGGGTGTGAGAAGCATAAACCAAAAAAATTTGAAGATAAAATATAAAACACATAGAGGGTATTCTTCTGGAGTGGGAAAAGCATGATTAAAAAAAAAATGTTACAATATAATTTGAAGCGTTGGAATTTAAAAAGGTGTGTTGAATTTTAAAGAAAAGCATGATTTAAGGAAATGAGAATAAATGTATAGTGGAGTTTATATAAATAAAAATACTTAATTTTGAATTGTTTTTTTTTTTTGTTTCGAAATGATAAAGAGAAAATATGTAAGATACATATTTTTTTAATTAATGAAAAGAAAATGAGCTGATTAAACCTGTAATTAACGAAATAAGAAGTTGAGAAAAAATAACTTTAATTAATAAGACAGGAAATAATCAAAATATCTGAATAAATGAAAATAAACTAATTGTATTTGTAAAGGCAGATTTAATTAATGAGAAGAAGAAATTCAGATATATATAAAAAGGGGAAAAAGAAAGAAGCAGATTTTCTCCATTGTACAATTGTGCACAACAAATTGTTTCCTTTATCATTAGTCAGTTAGCAGGAAAGATATATAGCAGAGAGTCGGCACCACAAGACATCATGGAGATACTGGGCCTCAGGCACCAGTTACCTGAAGGTTAATGATGTGGTTAGAACTGTATACAGATTGTCCTGAAATTATTTCATATATGTCTGACAAGGCTCTTGGAGGATTTACTATCTACCAAATGATAAAGTAGAAACTTATATTGTTTGATTGTTATAAATTTATGGGACATTGCAAATAATAGCTGTCTTTAGTTAAGGATTGCTTATATTTCATAACAAAAGCATTTGAGATATTTTTTAACTTGTGCAGTTTAGAGGTTTCTATCACTGAGGGACATATGGTTTGTTTGTCATATCAACAAAGACTTAATTTTAGCATATTGGATTTGTAAATTTATTTAATATTATTTTAATCTATTTTGCTGTGCTTTTTTAATAGTTTGTTTTACAAACACATAGCACAAAGCATGAGCTATTACCCTCTAATCAGTGTGAATTTTGGAAGAAAATAATGGATGAAAAACTCCATTGTGTATATATATAGTATTAATATCACAGTAATTGCTGAAAGAATATTGTTTTAAAAAAAAGGAGTAAAGAGGAAATACTGTATAAAAATCAAATAAAAACTCTTATTATGTGTGTATATATATAGTTTTAATATCAGTAATTGCTTAAAGTATTGTAAGAGGGTGGGTTCAATTCCTGTTTCAAAAGGGAAATTTTGTATTCATGTGCAGTTTTAATATTATTTATTTGCATACTATATTCAATTTTTTTTAATTTATATCCAAATAGGTAGATAAAGGATTAAAATAATCATGAAGGATGGGGAGGCGGTGTTTGTGCTCCTTTGTTTAGTTAAAACACATAAATGCATATTGTTGTATGGGTGGATGTATGGATGCAATTAATATATATATATTTTATTTCCAAGATGGAGTTTACTACATTTCATTCTATTCATGATAGAAAGGAGATAGTAAATAAATATATTAAAATTACATAGATTGTTATCTATGGAATGCACTTTAAAGAAGTTACTATTTAAAAATATTTTAAGAGAAGGAAAAAACAAAGAGCAAAAGGAGAAAATAACTTACAGGTGTTCAACGGAATTTTCATGGTCTTGACAAAAAAAAAGGTGCTAAAAGCTTTTGCTTTGTTTCGTAGAAGCTGGACTTAGAGTGACATGTGATAGAGAAGCCCAAAAGGGGAGGAACAGAAATTTGTGGAATTTAGAACTTTCGAGAATAAATGAAAAGGTATAAAAACATTACCTAATTATTTCAGAGGATTATTAATTTAATTTTCATTTGATGTGGTTGGAAGGAATGTAAGGAAATCCATCATTTGATTACATTATTAAATTATTATACAGAAAGCATAGAGTTGGTATTATTTTCTAAACCAAATACCAGCTATGAACATGTTGGGGTAAAAATCTAAGCGTGCTGGGTTTTGACACAATCCCATGAAAATACTAAGCTGCTACAACTAGAAATATTTGCCTATCCTTGAAGGAAGCCACTCCCAAGCATTTGGACTGAAATCGACATCAAAATTTAATACAAAGTTAGAGAACCAAGAAGAATGGATACATCAGGGATCATCAATTTCAATGGCCATAGCATCGAGCAAATTGTTATCATTACCTTTATGGATTTGTAGTTTTGTCCGGGGAAATTCCAGGTAATATATAAATTTTATTATATACATTTCTTTTACTCCAAATATTAGTGTGTTTCTTTTGTGGTAATAATATAAAGATATTTTCATATAGTGACAGTTTGATCAATTCTCTTCGTCATTCAAACAATATTTCATGTCTGAATGAATTAGATATTGTGTTTTCTTTTATATATTTTTATTGCTGGATTTATTGATCTATATAGCATGTGTGTACGATTGTTTTTTTTTTCTTTTTGAAAATATTTGAGCACAAAATAATATTGAATCCTTCACGATCTATTAATTACATTAAATATTAGAGTTAAGATAAAACATATCTATATCTGTGATGTTTCTTTATTTTGGGTTTTATAGAAAATATAGGAAGATAAATGTGAATAGGTGTAATAATTATTTAGTTAGAGTACTTGCATCCCTAATTATTGTGGTCCTTCGCATATTTTCCCACGGTTTAAATATCACCTGCCCTGAGTAAGCTACGCAGTGGCAGGGTCCTTCAGTTATTCCTGATAATTTTTTTTTATCTCTTCCAGCATAATTCTTATGAAAATAAGATTGGTGTTTGAAGTCAGAAATTGACGTCCATATATATGCTGGGCGAGAAACATGAGTAAATATTATGAATTATTTTTAAGAAATATTATTAAGTATTTTAGAGAAATACAGTAGAGTATGTATTTGCCTCAATAATTGCTCATGTTATAATCATGCGTATGTGCGGATAGCTATATAAATACGATACGGAAAAAAGCCGACTTCATTACAGTATATTGTTTATCTTAAAAAAAGAAGTACAGAGGAAATACTGTATAAAAATCAAATTTTACAGATCTTTTACATTTCTATTTCATACGTTTGATTTTAATTTTACAAATAATAAGACATAAGTAAAATGAAAGTATATGAATAATTTTTATTAGGTCATTCATTAAACTAGCGATTATCCAATAGTCAATATTTCTGTAGTGTAATTTTCACTATACCACCCTCATACAAGGTAGGGACTGTTTTCTGTCTGCTTTTTACACCTTGTGGAAGGATGTAATTATAAACATATAAAAAAGATCTATGATCCCCAAGATGCCATTTCATGCTGAACCAGCACTCATCATTTGCCCCAGACCATAATCTCTTACACATATCTTTACTATTGTTCAGTATATATATAGATAACAAATTACTACAGTGTGAAAATGATGTGGTGAAAATTATACTACAGAAATACGAGTAAAATGATCTTTAAAAATCATGATTCATAATTTTATACATCTTCAAAAATTTAATTATACTTACTGAAAAATCTTTGATTGACATTTGTTTTGAATAAATTCCAAACATCAAGTAAGAATAATATACAATCTTTCTAGAATTCAAACTATAGCTATTTATTATAATATTGAGTAATCAATCGATGCCAGATAACTAACATCTGGCCTTTGCCTCTGTCAAAAAGATTAGAAATTGAAATGAATTTACCAATCATTTTTAAGCCCTTTATGGTATTCAAATTAATTCCATGAAATTAAAAAAAAAAAACCCTTAAAGCTTTGAATCCACTTGCTTGATTATATATTGGATAATTAAATATGTACTATACAATTTTTGAAACAATGTTTAGTTTATTACATTTTAGATAAGAAGTGTGCAACTAGCTAATTTTGCCATCTTAATGGTAGCTTGCTTATACCAGTACTGTGAGGGGTAATGAAATCACCAAAGACATCTTCCATAGCTTGTTGAGAATTGAAATTTAATTTTTTTTTGCAAGAAGTGATGCAAAGCCTGGAAGAAGTAATAGTCAATTAATGCATGGTTTAGTAAATATAATTGTTGGAAACAGTTTCCAAGTCTAGCTCCTGTAGTTTGGGCAGTATTAATAGGTGATCAAGCAAGAGAATTACATCTCTCTAGTAACCAATCTCAGCTGCTTAATTACAATTATCCTCATTAATCATTTACAGCAGACATTTGCTAAAATCAAGTGACCAGTTTTCATGAAGCTGCAGTGGACAATACCAGCACTGGACCACCTAACAGTCAGCATTAGCTTTTTTTTTTTTAATGTTCATTTTTGGAGTATGTCTCAACACATCATTTTTATCCAACCATTGTACCAAACACTTGATTGTCACAAAGAATCCATTTTTTATCATGTGTAATAATACATTGTAAAAATGTTTTGCTTTTATGACATGATGTCAAAGAAAGGCAAAACCATGGAGACAATTTCTCTTCTGATGTTCATTTAATTCATGCAGAATCTATCTATTTAATTTTCTTATCTTGATTTGTTTAAAGTGGTCTAATATTATTGGAATGGTAATGTTAAATGTTACTGCTAATTTACACGCAGTTTGAGAAAACAATTTTCAACCCATTATTATCCACTTTGATTTTAAGTTGCACACATGATTGATTTTCTAAAATTAAAATCAAAATGGAACATATCAAACCAGTGACATTTTTCCAAACACTTCATTATATTTTTAGCTGTTTGTGTTGCATTCATCTCACAATGGAGTTAATATTCAAAAACAATTTTTGATTTATCCTTGTCATCTCAAAAATTTCTTGGGGGAAAAAAAATTGGAAAATTAATCACAAGCCAGGTGTGCTTTTGAAAAAGTGAGGATGTACCTTTACAATAAAAAAACAAAAAAGCATCAAAATGAAATATCAGATATGTCAATTAGAAAACTTAATATTTAAAGAAATTGGATATTTTATACTCAATAACCTAATAGATCTGATGCTAAATCAGTTTCTATATATTTGAGAAACTTCAGTTTTATGCCTTGTGTAGATCCCTTTCTACCCTCCAGCTAGGAAAGGAGTTCAGATTATTACATTAGAATATAAATGTGGATGCTCTTGGAAATATAGAAGCATATATGAATAAACTATATAACATTGTTATTAGCATGGACTTCTAGTTGTTAAAACTTGGCTTCATAATTTTGAGCACTGATCTTCTTTCTATAAATTTCTTAATTCAGAGTTAGCCAACATTTTATAGTCCATAAGCCAATTTTTTTTTTACCTATGAATTCACATGCACTATACTTTTGTGCTATTATTAAATTTTTGTATAAAATATATTTTATAGATAAATAATATTTACTGGGTTTTTTTTCATAATTTAATAATGTACTATAAAAAAATAAAAATAAATATTGTTTACTTTAATGAGACTTCTGAGTTCTGTTTGGTTTTACTGGACTTTTAATGTTTGGAATTAAATAAAACATTTTTCAAATTTGAACAGGTTAGATGTGGTCTCAAGTTTTTTTAAATTTCATTGTTTTAAATAATTTTCATATAGAATACAACTGCAAGTCTTATAAAAGCTGAACAATTATAAAATAAATAATAAAAACAATTATGGGTTCTCTCTTTCTCTCTGGATTAGTCCTCAAAATTAACCAAATGTGAAATGTCAACCTGTAGAATGAACACAGATTTTTTTTTTCAGAGTATTAATAAAGATTAAAACAAGAAAGGAGTTTCCTAAGAACTGAAAAAAAACATTTGATTTCTCTTTGAGGCTTTAAAGAAACTGAGAAGAGCAAATTCCTAATGTCAACTCAATAGTAAATGAAAATGGATGGGATATTTTCCAACACACATAAGCCAGTGTGGTGAGTTTATTAGTTTTTTATCTTCGAGTTTAAAGTAAAAAAACATCATAGTTTTTCTTCTCAGTCAACTCATAATTCTTAAATGAAATATCAGTAGAGTTTTCTTGAAGCCAGAATGAAATATTTGCCATCATGACAATCACAACTAAATTATGGGATTTATTCCTAGGAGGTTGTAAAGTCCCCAACCAAAGCAGCAATTGGCAACTGAAGGTGGAGGGTAGTAAGAAACCCTAAAATGACAGACAAAACTAAATTAAAGCTTTTATTCTAAGAGGTTGTAAAGTTACAAGACAAAGCAAAAACTAGCAAGTGAAGGTGGAGGTTCTAAGAATCTCTGATTGTGGATCCAAGCTGCCACTTGAAAAAGATTAGGTACTTACAACTACAGATACTTTCAAGTGAAAACTGCATAGATTGGAAAAAGAACTGTCTAATATTAAATGGGACATTATTGGGCTTTGAGAAGTTAAAAGAAAAGGTGAAGATAACAATTATTTAAAAAGTAGATATGTACTTTAGTTTAAAAGCAAAATATTGGAAGAACAAGTGGAGTGAAATTCATTATAAATAAAAAGTGAAAAAACAGCGTTGTGAAGATTGATGGTATATCAAACAGAGTGGCAAGATTAGTTATTCAACTCAATGGAAGATACCCAATGTAAATAATCCAGATTAAGGCTCCAACAAGTTCTCATTGTGATGAAGAAGTAAAAGATTTTTATATAGTTGTACAAAATGCTTTTGATCAGACCAAACAAGATTTTAAAACTGACATGGGAAACTTAAGTGCTAGAATTGCTAAACAATTGAAGAATGAAATTACTGTGTATAATTTAATTATGGTGATAGAAACAAGAGATGACACAAACTTGTAAAGTTTGTATAAAAAAGAAAAACTATATAAATTTGAGAACCAATCTCACATTTTCAATTCTATTTTCATGTTCAGCATAGATCACATAATCACATCTCCATTACAAAACTGTGTAACAGCCTTTCATAATGGAACAATGAAAGAGAAGGCATTACACATTAAACTTGCCAAATTCTGGTTGGGAGGGTTTGAGGATTTTTCCATCTTTCTTTTATCCTCCAACAAAACAGATGGATACCTATTTACTAATCAATATTAGATGATTAGCAAGTTGGCTAAGAGTTAGCTATCTGAAGAAAAAAAACATGTAAATCTCTTGAAATAATTTCATTTGATCTGGATTCAAAACCCAGAGAATAGGCATGGCAGACAGATGGATTATGTCTGCCATGAGGTTCTTCAATTTAAATGCACAATTATTATTTAATGTCTACAAGTAATTAAATAACCAAAACAAAATTTACCCCAACTGGAAATGTTATTTTTGATCTCTAAATGCAACAGTATGATAAAAAACACTCTTTAAGAAAAATTGTTTTATGCCTTTAAATGCTAATAAATACAATCTTTTCTTGGCAAACATGTTTCCAATTTATCTATGCCATTGAAAGTAAAAACAGCTGTTCTACTATATTATTACTTCATGAGGCATATCTATATAAAAATCAGGGCAAACCTTAGACATTAGTGGTACTGACTACCTGCACCAGTTAGGTCAACAATGAATCAGTTATTCATAAGTTACCATTTCAAAACTGATTACTAGTAATTCTTAACAAAACAAAAACTTGATATTTTTATCACTTCAATATGTGAATACTATAGGAATTCCATAAGCTTCTATGCTTACAGCTTTTATTTATTTATTTCAATTATTTTTTGCAACATATGACAATTCATTTATTGAACAGTCTAAAATAATAACAGAAGGTATTTGTTCCAGATTTGGGAGAGCCGGTTCCTCCGTCAATTATATTGATGGAATAATAATAATCATTAAAAAAACTTTCAAACTTTTCTTTAAAAAACTTCTAAAAAAAAAAAAAATTAAAGGCTCTTTAGTACAAATAAGTAAAACAACAAAATGCAACTTTCTGCATTCAAACTAATTCCTTCTACAACTTCCACATAATTTTTTATAAAATAAACCTTTGTCAACTAAAATCAGACTCTGTAATCCAGATAATTTATATCTGAAAAATAAAATTAGTATAAAAAAGGCCATAATTGGAGCCTGCAAGACTATTATGAACCAATATCAACCAAATTCAACATGATTAAAACAAAACATATTTGGGCTAAATACAGTTTGTCACTGAATGTTGTACCTTCTGGATCACAATGCTTCAGACTAGAGAGCTTATCATAGCCCATTGATCTGGGTGAAAATCTTAACATGCCCATTCCAATACTAAGATAAGTATGCACAAATATTAAATTGCATCCTGGCAGTTTCTAACTATAGCATCTACAATGTAAACAGCATTAAAAACTGCACTTCCTCAACAAATAACTTTGTTTCTATTTAAACTTACTTTAGTAGAGCTACCACAAAATGCCATCTAAATAAAATATTCTACTCCTTTAGTGTTCAATGAAGTCTATGTGCTACAATTAAAGATCATATAGCATCAATTATTAAATTCCAGTGGTTATATTGCTTTTATTGATTCGGTCAAGTCACATCATTCAATTAAACAAATAGGTCTATGGTATTGTTTGAAATAGATGGTTATCAATTTATATTATAAAACTTCTATATAATGAAATGAGGAAGTGTAATAACTATATATGGACAATCAGATATTTCAAATAAAAAATGGTGTTAAGCAGGGATGTGTTCTTGTTCCAATACTATTTTTGATTTTTATATCAGTGATCTTTGAAACTGTCTATAAGTGACTTAGGGAATTAGGGATCAAGATGTGATAAAGATTTGATGGTGGAATTTTTAATTTACATCAATTAAAAACAAAAAACAAAACTTCTTGTTGGAATCTGGTTTTATGGTATGCTTAACATACTATCTTTGCCAATTCACAAGATGATATACTGAGAATACTTAATGTTTTAAATGTCCCAAATAAAAACTTTGCTTTAATAATTAATATTCAAAAGCTCAAATCCTTTATTAGTTATGATGAAAGAAACATTTTGGCAATTTTTAGTTTTGGTGATTATCAGTATATTCTTCAACTTGCTGGGATGTGATACTAGAGTCCACAATTATAACATCACATCCTACTTAAATTGGATATTGAAACAAATGAACAATTCAAGACTTCCTAGTAGGATGTTTTATAATGAAGTTGAGCATGGTAAAGCAAGACCTATTTACATCATGAACATTATCTCAAATACATATTAAAGAAGTGCAATCTTGATTATTTTAAATGGAAAAATATGGTGGAGAATGAAATATCGTGGAGACTACAATAAGAAAGATGTTAAGTATTCCAGAAAGAAAAATCTGTTAGAGAAAAAGTTAAAAGACCATGTAAACAGAATAATGGACCTGCATGTTTTATATGTGAATGTGTTTGTGGTTCATAGATTAATTTGTATAATCATTGTTTAGTCTTTTTATATTTTTTGTGTATTTTCTTTTAGAATTGGAATGACTATATTAATTTATGAGTGGTTGTTGTTGCAGTTGATGAACTTGCAACTAACACCTGCTTTCTTGTATCCATACCTATGTGTTTGTCAAATAAAAAATGAACGAAAAACCATTTAAATAAACTTGCAAGTAATACACACTTTCTTATATCAATGGCAATGGTACAAAAAATTGTCATTAATCACAAGCTTATTTAAATGATTCTTTGGGAATTTGATTTTATCCTGTCTTTTAATTTATGAAAATGAAAGAAAAATTATTTTTTACTTTTTAGTGCATTTATGTGATAAACACATTTCTTTAAAACATATATATATATTATTTCCTATCTTTCAGTTATATATGTAAAACTGTATTATCAAAATCAGTTCTCGCTAAATCATTCAGTTTTAAATTACAAAGAGTGTAACTAGGTATCACTAACATTAATGTTACATATAAAATTAAAAAAATATTTTTTTTGCTAAAATCATTTGCAAAGTCTAAAAAAATGTAATGGCATTAGGAATACATGTGTGCAAAATTTCAACTAAAATGGAAATTAGGGAGTGAAAATTGAATTACAAGATTTAATCCAGATGTACGGATAAAATATCAGCATACATTAAATACAAGAACATAATAATAAATATATTGTGACTTGTATGTTTTATTTTTTAATTTTATTTTTAATAATAATAAAGAGCAAAAATTTATATGATTAAATAATTTCTAAATACAAGAAAAAATATATTAATGAAATATATATTTTTAAGTTAGAAATTAATGGAAATGTTTTATACTGTACCGAGATCGAAGTTGGTACATAATAATTTAATCTAAAAAATTAGTAAAACAAAAATCTTTCATTAAAAGAAATAATATGTAAAAGTTTAAGAGTTTTATTACAGTTTGTTTTCGAAAAAGGTAAAAGTCAAAGATTTTGAAATAAAAGTTAGAAAATAATTAATTAGAAGGGGAGAGGGGTTTTGTTTAAAAGCATCAAACTAAAAGTTTTATAAAAGAAAGTAAAGAGTTTTCTATTAGTATTCCTTAAAATAAATAGTTAAAAGGTTTAAAATATAAATCTCTTTTTATTTAAGCTAAAAAAAAAAGGGAAATCTTAAAAAACTAAATAATGAATTGATTTCAAATTATATATGTGCGTGCGAATATAAAATAATGTATGCGTAATAAATATTAAAATGAAATAAAGGAAAATTATATTTGAAAAACACAGCGATGGCTATTAAGTTACACAAAGGAAAAAACAACATGTTTGCATGGCTACTAATTAAACGATCTTCAAAAACATGTAATTAAGGTTTATCAAAGGAATTTCGACAACAGATATTGCTGGAGGATATTAAAATGACAACACGTCATATGCATAAATAGCCAATTTTATCGGACAGTTCAGTCGAGTTAATTGCATCAGAGTTGCATTACAGTACAATCTATCAGTGAGTTATATCAGAATCAAGAATGCAGTGTTAAAATCTCGGAAAACATATGGCTTTCTCCAGCCTGGGTCCAGTAAAACAAGATCTGCCCGTGAAAATAATGTCTGCATAACAGCTTGAAGAATCTCCATCAATATATAATTGTCTCCAAGAATAATACCAGCGAATAAGCATTAAACCTCCTCAAGAAAAACTTCAAATCTAACCGGTTAGAAATATTTCATCAAAAGCAGGAAACAACCAAAAGTAGTACACGTTCTAAAATCCTAGGTAAAATATTTTCTTATATTCATTTCTAAAAGTAGCCATCGCATTCGTAAAAGAGTCAAGTTTAAGAACTCTTTAGCACATAAAAATGAACTATTAATTTGTGTGTTCTAAATATATGTTTTATATTCTTTAATGCTTTATTATATATGTCAGTGTGTGAATTAATATGTGCATGATCATTATATTTAAAATACCAGTATTATATTAGTAAATAAGATTGATAAAATATTTAAAATTAGTTTAATAATGTTAATTAAAATAAATTGCATTTAAACTTAAGCTTTATTTGTTGGTCAATTCTTTTCCCAATCTTTTTACAATTCTTTTCATCAATTCTTTTACCACTATTTAAGTAAAACAATATTTTGTTATTGATTTCAAGTAGCTGAGCTAGTCTATAGGTGTAACTTAGGTGTTGAATTAGTGGCCATTGTTCAAAGTGCGTTATTTATCTTATTGATGAATAGCTGGCGCCCGTGTTTATACAAAACAAAAAAGTGCTTTAAACTTGGTGTTGAATTCAACAGCCGAGAAAAAGCTATGTCCTGGAAATGTAACGCTAGTTATATATCTTATAGCTATCATTTGGACATGCATACTCTCTGAGTATGTTCTTCTCTGCCTAAGAGATTGGTTTTTCGAACATCTCATATTCGAACCCGGTACAATACATATATATGTTTAATAGAAAGATGAAGCAAATCAAGGCTAATAGTGCCACAAATAAACAAACCAACAGCATTCAACTAACACACTGGAACATATAGAATTAAAAGTCCTAAATGGTTCAATAGTAGAGAAGCAGAATGTGGAATTGTGGTTTAGCTCTGCCACTTTTGATGCTTTGATTTCCTATGAACTTCTGAACAATAATCATAAGATTATTTATTAATACAAATAAAGCACTAACATATATAATTAAAACTTTATAAATATGTAGTAATGTTAATGCTTTTTTACCTAAACTTTCTACAGATGTTTTCCGTTTCAAGTGGCAATACTTGATGAACATATGTTTCTATCAATTAGACCTGCTGTCACCAATAATTTGAGAAATCAAATAAAACTTCAACAAGCAGTGTAATCTTTATTAAATATGCTTTGCAACATTCAAATGATCTTAAAGCAAAAACACAAATTTAGCAATAATTTAACTAAAGCCTCTTCATATCCATTAAAATTTGCATTCAAGCTTTAAGATCATGTTGAACATTGTAAGTATATCATTGCAAAGTTTTTTGGAATCTCAATTAATTTCCATAACTTTTGTCAAAGTCAGGTTTGACTGACTAAACATATATTTAGCAAGAGGCTGGTTGATTTTTTTCATTAATTATTACTAACTGAAATATTGGAAAACTTTTATAGAAGATGCAAATAAATAACATGAATATTATTATATATGTAGTTGGTATTTGATTAATTAATTACATACTTAAATATTTAGTTGAAAAGCAAGGATAGTTAAAATGAAATTGTTTAAAGGCTGTCACTTGTTTAATAACATTTGCATTCAAGCTTTAAGACCTTGTTGAATGCTATAGTGTATTTCATAGAGATTGGAGCCTCAACTGATTTCCTGACCTAAGGTTTGATTGACAGAAACATGTATCTAGGAAGAGATTGATAGATTTTTTTCATCAAACATTACTGCATAAAATATCAGGAAACTTATATAGATAGAGATTTAATCTTCTATATGTTGTTTGTAGCCTCTCTATAATGTTTATAAAATAATATTCTTTACATGGAAGTTATGATCAGTTTCATAGTAACATTGAATAGTTTAGCTTTGCTATAATAGTATCACAAATGCATTACATTGCTTATTAAAAATATTGAATTAACAAGCATAAATATAAATAGTAAAACATATTACATTTAATGTTAATGTACTCAGAAACATAAAGCATGCTCTTGTAATATATTTCTTATAAAACATTTAAAAATATAGTTTATAAATAATTCATTCATATATAATAGTTAAAAAAATTATATATATCAAAACAACTGTTAGTTTTATATCAGATTATTTCCAAAAATCTTTCACACTTAAATTTTTTTTTTAATTGAAGAGATATTTATCCTTCTACATGTTGCTTGTGGCATCTCTATTGTTTTAAAATAATATTCTTTACATGGAAGTTATACCCCAGCCAAAATATCAATATAAGACTGTTGTTAATTCCAAATCGATGAAACAGAAAACATATATATATATCTGTATTTTTATATTGGACTACCTCTCGAAACGTTGTGCGTATACTAACCTGTTTGCTGTGATATTACTAACAGTTAGTGCATATACTAACCTGTTTGCTGTGATATTATTAACATTTGTTTGCTGTGATATTACTAACAGTTGGTGCATATACTAACCCGTTTGCTGTGATATTACTAACAGTTGAATGCATTTGGAATATTTAACTAAAAATTAAACTTTTCTAAAGACATTCAACACACATATTAGATGATGGAAATAGTCCAATATAAAAATACAGCTAGAACACCATCATCACAAACCTTCAGAAAAACACAATATATATATATATATAAACATATCTATGTATAGGTTCCAGTGGCAGTGATTAGCATATATGGCTGCTATGCCCATTGCTTAAATAAAACTAAAGGTCCTTTTGATTTTAAGCAAAATGATGACTTTCTTTCCAGTAACTGGTTAATAGCAATTCAACTATCTACCCAAAGGATGTTTGTAAGTTAATACCTAGCTATTCTTAGCTAAAAATTAACACAAGAAAGAAAAAATATAAATCCTCAACATCTGGATTAGCCAGGTAAACATTGATTTCTCCTTTATTGTCTTCTACATCAGAACTCCTCAAATTGAGAGATCTGTAATCCTCAAGGGCCACAGATTTTTATCAAAGGATCTGTGAAAATAAATTTCAAATTTTTAAGTTAGAAGTTTATACAGACATATTTTTTTAAATTTTAGTGTAAAAATTTACACATTATTCTATGTAGAGCAACTTAATGATCACTCTCTTTATTTTGAAATTCATATACAACAACACTATAAAGATCAGAGAATATCCTTACTTGCACATGTTCATTAACTAAATTCATCAGTACCACTGGTACTCGAGTGTTGATAATTATTCATAACAAACATTGAGATGGATAAGTGGCTTATAAAAACACAATGTATTAGTAGAAATCAGTCTATCAAAGACAATGAAGATACCAAAGAATCTAAGTCACAAATGATGTTTCCTATCTTACCAGAATTATCCACATCATTTTCAACAGCACACACTTTTTTGAAAAACTGTAGCCTGATACTAATTTTCATTACGTACTTTTTAAAAAATGTAAGGATAAATATAATCATATCCTGCAGAAATTAAAATTTATTACTATTATTTATTTATAAAACATTCAATCAAATTATCTTATTATTATTTATTTATAAAACATGCAATTGATTTATCTTAAAGTTGGCACTTGAAATAAAATAATGTTAGAGCCAAACTATGAGATAATTCATATTAGCTTGCAATTACATACTTGTTTGTTTATTAGTTATTGAACTGTTTACATTAGACTTTTGATATGTGTAGTTAAGAATTGTATTGAAAGTATTGTTTTGGTAATTTGCATATTTATTTTGCAAAAAATTATGGCTTCTAAGGAGAATACTCATTGATGAAGAATTCAAATATTATGCTAATTTGAATGATTCAAATTTGCAATGGGAGAATATTAAAGTTAGCAGGTATGATTCTTCACAGAGAGATTATGTTCCACCTCTATCCAAGTTATCCAATGACTCAGATATACAGTTAGATGAAGATTATAATGCTATTTTTGAAAATGAAATATTGCTTCAGCGAAGACCAAAATTTAGATATTAATGAGAAATATGATAAAAAGGAAATGTTATGAGCTAATAAGATCCATCTCCTTTTATTTTTAATGAAAACTCTGGATTGAAAATTGATAGTATAAATTTTGATAATAAAAAACTGGTATTTTTTTTACCTAAAAATTTTTGTACTATGTCAATTGATCAAATCAATATATATGCCTCTCAAGTAATTTCAAAATGTGAACTTTTGTAATGATCAAATACTTTCACAATGGAAACCAGCAGATAGATCAAAAATGAAAATTTTTTAAATTCTTTTGTTACACATGGGTCCATGTTCATTATCAACAATAGATCACTACTGGAATAATATAATATATAGTACTCTAACAATCATTTATGATTTGAAACAGATTTTAATTGCTATTGTGAATCTTACATTCTGTTGACAATAAAATAGAAACAGATGATCGATTATACAAAATAAGACTAGTTTTGAATGATTTCAATAACATTATGAGCACTAATTATGTAGTTAAAAACTTCTGTATTGATGAATTGGTGCTTTTATGGTGTGGAAGACTATTTTTTAGACATTATGGGATAAAACTTTATGAATTGTGTCAATCAAAAGTTTATTGTGGCAAGTTTTAAAAAATCGATAAAGAATAAGACATTCAACAGCAGTTGTGTTGCAGTTGATGGAAAATTATTTAAATAAAATATACACATGGATACAATTTTATTGGACTAACAAATTTATTATTTGCTTGTAAGACACGTTTGTGAAAATTATCCAGCAAGAGGAAAAACAATCCAAAAAAATAATAAAAAAATTAATTGAAGGAGAATGTGGGTATTAAACATGAATAAAGTTGAAATAAAGGAAGTAACAAAGAGTAACAGTTTGAAACCAAACATCATTAGAGATTATAATGCCAGAGTGTTTACTATAGATCAATCTGTCCAGATAGTTTCTTTGCTAGTCAGCATTAAGAAAAACACTCAGCAAAAAAGAGTTAGCATTCATGTTTTCAAAATTTACATACAAAAGCAAATATTAAAACAGGCAAAATTCTCCATATACTAGAGCCATTCAGTGCAAGCTAGAGTCATCAATAGACACCAGAAGGCTAGTGCATAAAATCCCTATCTAATGCCTACTCATCCAATATCCCCAGACTAGTTCTGGATTGTGGCCTTTATCAGTGAGGAGCCTTGGATCTGAGAGCACTGCACCTAGATCTTAGGATTTAATGCAATCCTCCAGCAGCCTTTTATCTCAACTTAACTACAAAACTACGAGAATATAATTGAAAACACAATAATATTTTCAATCCAAGATCATTAGCTTATATAGTCATATAGGTCTGAACTCAGTTCAGTATCCATACATTTTGATGTTTTTGGTTCTTTAATAACCATAGCCACCACTAGCTTACTAAGCAAGATTGCTATCAAACCACCAAACATCACATGATAACCATTTCTTATGCTTGCTCATAAAGTTAAAACAATATAATGCTGTACATAAGATTTGGATAGTAAATTTGTGTTTACCAGATTGGTTTGCATAGTTATTGCCAACTTTAACTTTTGTGTGTGCTTCTTTTTTCTTTTTCTGGAGTTAGAATAGCCATACTCATTTATAATAATAACTACTAACACTACTATCATAATTCCTTTATATATTGGTATATGCATAATTCCATCCCCCCCCCAATTCCTTTTTTTATTCTCAATAAATGATCTTTCTTTGCTTACTACTTGTAACATTCTATATTCCATTTTTATCTAAAAAATGTTTAAAATTTAATTAACATCCCAACATCATGATAATAATGTATTCTGATACCATGTGATACAAGAATATGGTAGAATAATAGTGTGAAGAATCAGTTTGATAACCATGTCACCTAACACACACTTTAAAACTCCTGATATCACACAGCTTTTGTATCGTCTGAGCTGGCGAATACTTTATAATAAAATGACAGTCAGCAAATGTCATGAAGAGCTCAGACTAGTCATGACTAATTTTCAGTTCTTTACTCAACTCTGTGACAGAATCCCATTATTATCAGCTGATAACTTTCAAAAAAGTAAATTATTTACATTATAAAAGATAAAACAAATATTATAAAAACAACTTTTTAAATTGTGTTAACAGTATTGATAACTTCACAAAATTAAAACGAAACTTCATCAACATCAATATTTATCTACCATAGATCTAAACATTATACCAGATCATCTCCCCAAATCTTCCTTTTTCTTGATCTATTTCTCTAACTTAAGATTATCAATTAAATGTTCTCCTTTCATTTTATTTCATATCTTTTACAATTCCTTCAAACATATCTTTCATATTTTCTCAGCCTAAGAACATATCTAATACAATTCTTCTCAAAAAATATTTTTCATGCTTTCTTTTTAAACATTCTTTCATCTTTTATTTCTGATTAATCTTTGTTATCCTCATCCAAACCCACATCTCTAAAATGTCCAATTTTTTATCTTCATTTTTTTAAATGTCCATATTTCTGCAACACATAAAAATATACTCCAAATAAAACATTTAATAAACTTTTCCCCCAGATTTAATTTCAAACAGTCAGAGAATAATATCCTGTTTTTATTAAGTCTATTTAATCATTGCAATTCTTGCTGTAATGTTTTTATTGTTACTTCCATCATCAGTTAACTAAATTTATGAAATATTTAAATCTATAAACCTGATCTGTTACTTTTTATCAAATGTTTACTCTTAATCTTTCCTTCTCATGATTTATTTTCATTGTTTTAGTTATATTTTTATGTGAAACCTTCTCCAAGTTCTGTCAATCCTAAATATTTTGTTAAATTTGTGAATTATCTCTGTAAGTACCCACAAACTTAATTGAATCCTTATCGAGTAATATTCACTTAACAATTCATCTGAATATATTTTTAATAAAACAGAAGACAGAAAACATTCTTACTTTACGTAATTCATATAATTATCTCTTTCCTAAGACCAATTAATTTTACGAATATTTTCTAATCGTAATACAAATTTGTAATATATATTTCTCCTTTCAATAGACCCTTTTTTTTTTAAATCAATATATCTTCTGTACCTCAAAAGATTTAATTTTTAAACTAACAAAATCAAATGCTACATGTTAAATTAATTGCAGTTTTTGTTAAATCATTTCTGTGACATTACTCATTAGCTGTATGTGGGATATTTTTTTATAGCAATCTTTAATTATGTTTACAAAATATATGTATTTTAACAGGCACAATTTGAATCAGCTGTAGATATATACATATAAGACCTATACACATTACATGATCATCATTATTTATGCTTACACAAGCTGTTACACAGACAAACTCTCCATACAGTAGCACCACTCAGTGCAAGCCAAAGTAATCAATGGCTGCAGGAAGATTTGTGCATAAAATCCCTATCTAGTGCCTACTCACCCAATACCCCCAGACTAGTTTCTAGCTTGTGGCTTTCATCAGTGAGGAACCTTGGATCTGTGAGCACTGATCTTAGGATCTAATGCAACCCTCCAGCAGTCACCTTTTCACCTTATTAGCTAACTATAAAACTTTTAAGTCCAAAATGAAAACACAATAATGTTTTCAATTCATGCTCATTAGCTTATATAGTTGTATAGATTTGCACTCAGTTCAGCTTCCACACTTTTTAGTGCCTTTGGTTCTTTAATAACCACAATCACCATAATCCTATTGGGCAAGATTAGTATTAAACCACTAAACATGACATGATAACCATTTCTTATGCTTACACAAGCTATTTACATAGAGGCAAAACTCTCCATACAGTAGCACTTCTCAATGCAAGTCACAATAATCAATGGATGCAGGAAGGCACAAACCTTCCTGCATCTACTCTGGCTTGCACAGAGTAGTACTTATTACTGTATGGAGAGTTCCTTCCTGCATCCATTGATTACTTTGACTTGCACTGAGTAGTGCTACTGTATGGAGAGTTTTGCTTCTGTATAAGACCTATACATTTAAGTCAGGAGTTCTTTTTTTTTGCTTCATAATCAAATCATTCAATTTTTTTATGATTAATTTATTCTGACATCATGGTGAAATCGTTAATGAGATTCTTCAACTTCATTTTGTATCAAAAAAAAAAATTTGAGATTGATTCACATTACAAAAATATTTGACAATTCTATCTTTGGCAAGTTGATAATTTCTTTGTCAGATGGCATGCAAATAATATTTTATTATTATAACAAATTTGACTAATGATACAAATATATTACGTTTTCTTAAAAAGTAACCAATTGATTCAATGTCAGATTAGAAAGACCAATATATTTATTGTAAATACTGTATATATATTTTGGCTATCTTATAATCTCTAGAACTGTTTGTCATTATACATAATTATATTCTCAATTATATTACAATTTATTTTTGTAAATTTAACCAACAGCACTTTATTTTTTGTTGCAATTAAAATGTCATTATTTATACTGGAATTTCTTTAGTCTCAGCAATATCCAACAAAACAACTCAATTCACTATATCAAAAGCCTTTACTTTTCGCTATATATTTCTCACCAATATTTTTCACTCGATCTCTCGTCTCTCTATAGTTCCTAAAATAAAACCGCCCTTTATATAAAATATGTGCAGTCTTGTTTAAAATACATCTATACAAAACTCTCAGCAGCACTTTACGCTATTACTAATTATTTAAATGAAATATTAACTTTTCGAAATTTGTTCCCGACTTGATTTTATTCTTTCCTTCAATTTTCACCTTTTTAAAGTATTTGTTATCATTCTTTTCAATTGAAAATCAAAACAAATATCCAAAGGAATGGTTGTAAAGGCTTAGATTATTTAAAATTAATAACAAAAATATTTTTCAAGGCCAAAATAATTATTAATAAAACTTTTGTAGTGTTTAGCTTAACATTGTAAAATAATGAGATTTCCATACTATATAACAATTTTACCTTACGCCCTTACTAGAATCTCCTCGCTGACACAAATGTAATCTTAGTTCTTTCAAATGAGATCCAAATTTAACAGCGGAACGACCAGCCATTTTAACTCAATGTATCAGTGACTTTATGTCGTCGGAAAAACATTAAAAATGAATAATTTATTTTAATCAAATAATATATACTGTATGTATATATATATATATGCTTGTAGCTTTTCGATTTCAACAATCCAATATATAAAACAACTTATTTTTTTAATAATTGTAATTAAAGCAATTTTAAAAAATGGACAGCTTTAAAAAAAATAATAATAAACGAGCATAACGTAGTATTTTTAAAATGTATATATATATTAATCTTAATAAAATAAATCCGACATTTAAAAACAAAAATAAATAGATTTAGGATTTTTGTTTCAATTACCTATCAATCAATATTGATCCACATATATATATTTTCTTAATTAGATGATAAAGTTAGAAAAACATACAATAACATTATCCAGTCAATTGGCAAACTTAATAAATACGGCCTCCTTAACTGTTTATCTATGATGGAGTATTAAAAAATGTTCTTGCCATGTAATGAAATATTTAGTGATTGTTTTATATTTACATATACAAAATAGATAATACTCTTTGTCTTCTAAAAAATGTTTAATAAAAATTCAAGAGGCAATGCATAATTTGTTTTATATAATTACAAATTAATATAGATAATATTGTGACTTAAAATATATATAAATAATGTATTGATCTATACACTGATATATATATAAAGAATATTAAAATCTTCGAAAGCAATCGAATATATACTACTTTATCATCGTCTTGCGGCAGTCTACTGCTAGTTGCAGCTGTCCTCTCAACACGACTTTTTCTAATATTAAATTTTCAGAAATAATTTTCATCCTATATATTAATAACACGCTCATTGCAGCATTAGGTATAACCTTTTTTAAAAATATTCTATCAAATATATATAATGACAATTAATAATAAGTCTATGCAGATATATATGTAATTCCAAACAGCGACTGATCAAATAAATTCCATGCTAACTCTAATAATACTGATAAATCAAGCATGTAATCTTATATGATGTGATGCACTGTGACTTCTTCTTATACGGAGTCAGGAATCTCTCAGCAACTATGCCCAGAGAAACCTGTTAGCCACTTTACCTTCCCTTTCCATTCCCTACCTGTTTTCCCATATCCTGCTCTATCCCATTTCCACAACATAATCTTTGTCAACTCCATGGATTTTATATCTAAATCCCCCTTATCTTTTCCCAAAACCAGCATAAAAATCAATAACCCACTTTCTGTAGAATCACTTTTCTTATATTTTTTCTTCCACAACTTTATTATTTGTATCCGTTCTACTTTCAGGCATGTACATTCAACAATTCAAAACAAAGCAAAACTCTCCATATAGTAGTTCCATCTTGTTTAATAACAATTATGTGCTAGTATGAGATAGTGATCATGTGCATATACATTCAATTAACAAATGCCTAATATTTTCTATGCCTTCCTTACACAACTCGCAGGCTTAGTCACCCACGTTTTTCCATTTACGTGTATAATCACTTGTTGTTAAAGATCCTCTTTGAGCCTTAAACAGTAAACTACTTTCCTTACTATTATCATAAATTAACTCGCACCCAATATTTCATTTACTTCTATATATATTTAAACTCTTTTTACTCTCCATACTAGTTCTCCATCTCTCCAACTCCCTATTCTTTATTAATGCATCTATTCTTCTATCCCACTCCTTACTACTATAACTCTCAACAATTCTCCTAATACAATCATCCCACCTTTTGTACAAATATACTGACATAAATTCTTTACCCAAATCTTCTGCATACTGCATTAACCTTTTTGCCCATCTTGTTGCCTGCCCTTTATTCATAACACAATTAAATATTATTTTGGCTATTCTTTTATTAACCATAAATTGCAATCTACTGAACATTTTCATTTTACATCCCTCTTATAAAACTTGACCATCCCATTTCTCTTTGAATTGCCTCCTTAACCATCTACACATCTGCATTTAATGCATGTCTTCCTACTTCTCTTTGTACTTTTTCCAAGTAATCTAATACTCCTTTACTAACACATAATGCATCGTTACCATATGTTAACCCTACTACTGCCACTCCCATACAATTCTAGATACATCTTATTTATTATATGAAAACACTATTAATTTCTTTATCAATCCCTTTCTTTTCTTTGCTTCATTTATCAATTTTTTCTCCCATTCATCCAAGTAGTTTCTCTGATTACTTAATACGATTCCCAAATAGTTATATATATTCACAACCCTTAACTTTATATCTCACAACAAAAATTCTTTGTCTTCTCTTTCCCCAGTATTAATCATCATTACTTTTGATTTTTCTTCACTAAACTTAATCCTCATATCTTCCCTTCTTTTTGCACACAAAAAAAATTATCTGCAAATAAAAGAATCAATAATGTATCTACTTCCTTGCCACTTATTAATGGTATCTCTATCCCTCTTCTATTGCTCTCTCTCCATTTCTCTCAATACAACAAAAACAAAATATGTGACATAGGGCATCCTTGCCTTAGTCCTATCTCATTTTTAAGTGTAACTGATTCTATATTCCCTAATGATACATACAGTAATAATTTTCATGTAATTTTTTTAATAATATCCACTAAAGCTCCATCCACTCCCAAATTTACTAAACTTACTCATAATCTATTTCTATTTACTCTACTATACTCTTTTTCTATATTTATAAAAACCATATACAAATGTCTACCTGTATACCTACTCATATCCCATAAGTTGTGTAACTACAAATAAACTATCTCTTGTATGCCTATTTGATTGAAAACCTCCTTGCATTTCTCCTGCTATATTATTTTCTTCCATAAAATTTGCAACCTTCCAGTCACCATATATGAGAAAATTTTATGTAAAACTGCTATTACCACTATTGGTCTTTAATTGTTTAACTTTCTATGATCTTTATCTTTTCCTTTAAATAGTAGCCTTACTCTTGTATTACTCCAACTATCCGGGAAATCTCTCTTTTATGCCATCTTATTAAAACACGATAATAATTCTACTTTTGTCCTATGCCCTAAATTCATTACCATCTCTGCTGCCCATCCATCTAAACCTCTTTCCTTTCCACTTTTCAATTTCTTCCCTGCCTCATTTAAATTCTTCTCTAGAGCTACTCTCTACTCCCTCATCATCTAGTAATACTATCTCTCTCTCTCTCCTACATTCTTTCTTTTAATGCATTTCCAAAATTTTTTACTCCCATCTCTTCCACTTTTATTAATATCCTCCAACAATTTATTATTCAATTTCATTCTCTTTCTATAATTATCTATTTTAGCCAAATTCTTTTTTCTAAGTACTTTTCTCATTTAACATTAACATCTTTTCGATTTGCTTTGTTCTTTATAGCACACTTATATTCTCTGCATGCTTTTCCCCTCTCTTTTACACTTTTACTAACTCTCATTTTTTTATTACTTTTATTTTTCTGAATATTCTCACCTATTTTGTATAATACTGACACCCCACTTGATGGACCTGGGGATCCTGCTTTATTTATTTTCTAAATTAACTTGTCTTCAAATGAATGGTGGTTGTTTATTACTATCATCATCATCATTATTATTATTGGTGAAAAACGACAACACTGTTTTGACCAAGCGTTTCACAAAAAATTGAAAATACTTCACATATTTATTTGTATTAAATTTATTTTATTTTCTTAATTTTTTAAACTTTCATATTTTGAGCTACTGGATGTGCGATGTACATTTTTAAAAATTCATGCTTGTAATAAAAAGTTTTTAAAAAGTCCGTCAAAATATTTTCATTTTTATATATTTTTATCAAATAGTCTATACTAATATTGGATTAATACCTATGCAAAAAAACAAAAACAAAAACATATCAAATAAGTAATAATTCTAAAGATTTAAGATTTAAATAAAAATAATTATAGATTGCCTTTGTTATAGATATGTATTTGTTATTATAAATAGATTTTTATTTAAAATAATTTATTGGAAGAGAGTCTAAATCAGCACCCGCCTTGCAAGCAAGTAGTTGGTTGCAGACGGGTGTGGGTTCGCGTCCCGGCCGATGCTATGACATATGAGAAAAAAAAATTTTTTTTAATGAACATAGCAATAAAAATAATAAATATAATGGTAATTAACTATTATATAGTATTTCAATCTGCAGAAGTACTTTCGGTTAACTCCTTAAACTTCAAATTTCAAAGATAGGAGATTGTGAAGGACATTGTGGAGGTTACGAATAGAATCAATTAGTATTTGCCATCATAGAAGAAATCAAACTCTGGCTGTAGACTTTTGCTTTGTAAGTTAAAAAAAAAAAACGTTTAGTCTTATCCTAATGTATTAACTATTTTAAGTTTTATTTTAATTCATATTCAATGTTAACAAATTATATTTTATATTAAGGATTGTTTAAAACAGGAAGCAAAGTTTTATATATAAAAAAAGAAGTTAATTGCATTTTGAAACAACTGAAGTTTTAAAAAAAAGATTTGGAAAAAAAAAAAAAAAGAAATTCATTTAATATTGTATTTAATATATATATTGTAAGGGCAGCTTACAATCAGATTGGAAACAGCCTTTGTTTATAGTGCATAATTCACTAAAATAAATTCATCTAAAAAGTAAATTTAGTTAATGGATAGTTGAAAGTTTATCATCATTTAGATAGTAAATACACACATATATATAGATGCACAACCAACGTTTGTTTTATCAAACGCGATATTAAGAACAAAACGTCTTAATAAATTAAATTCCCTTAGCTGAAAGAAAGATAAAAACATCTTAATTCAAAAGATCAGTCACATATATATTTACACAAACAATGAACTAAATGTCAATATCTTCCGTCATTAGACAAGACCTAGATTTTGGTAAACATCATAATGACCTAATATCAAGCAAGTCACTAGGTAAACAGATATGGAAGGTGGTGTCAATGAATATAACACACGTAACAATAAGCATATATATATATCGATGAAAGAAAAAATGAAATGTAATATTACTAAATAATGGAATAAAAAAACGAGCTCAGTTGATTTCTGTTGTCTTTTTACTTTGTTCAAAAGGACACAAGAGCTGTACAATAGAACATTTGATTATCAGAGAATATGGACAACTTATTTGAATAGTCCAAATTATTAGTCTAATCGTCATGATGGAAACATTAAAAAACTACAGCCAATAATTAAACAAACAAAAAAATTTTAATAGATTCACGCAGTTGAATAAAATTAGTCGAGCTGATTTAAACGGATATTTAAAACAAAAGAACTACATGATTATTCAAATGCGAATAAAAACTAAGAAATAGATTATCAGCATATATATAGAATGAAATAATTCGTTTCTCATATAACATTAAACGGCAAACAGTGAATTAAAAAAGTTAAATATTTTATGAATTGCAAAATGATATACTCCAGCTAATTTAATATTGCCGTGAGACCGAAGTGTCATTGGCCCTGACCATGAGAGGTGCGATGATTTAATGTTCATCTATATATAATATCTGCTTAAACATCAAATACCTGTCTCCAACCTCAGAATGGATTTAGAATGAAATAACACGAAGAAGAAAATAATGTCAGTACAAGCAAGCCGCCAAGGATTTCCAATGAGCAACGCATTACTTGCCAATAAAGGATGACTGGAACAGCTATGAAGCATGTCTATGAGGGATAGTACTTGCCAAACCCATGAACTATATTCTGAATAATTCAGAAAAAGTTTTAAATTGTTATGTAATTTTTTTTTATATACGATTGTAAGTTTTGTTTTCATTTCACTTCCACATCTGGAAACCAAAATACTTATCACTTGGAACAGTCCATCATAGCTAGAATTGTGAAAGCATGGGGGGTGTTAAGTTCAACAATTTTTTTTCATTTAATAAAATTTAGGTTAACTTCTCCTCCATAGTGACCTGATATTGAAATCGTTATCTTTAAGACAATATGGAATGAGATAAGATTTTGCTTGATATTGTTCCATATTAAGACTTGCTACAGGATAGATTTTATTTATTTTTTGTTAACTAATGATGTTTATATTTGTTTATTCGTATGTATGATTAATCTTCTTGAGTGAATGCTCTCTTCTATATATTATAGGAAACTCGTACAGTCAAAGGGGGGTCCTGCAAAGTGAACAGAATCTCTATCATTCGAAATGAACTACAGAGCTAATGCATACATCGGTAAATAATACTGTAAATAGTTAGCTAGCTTCACATTCATTATAGTGATGAACTAATAATTTTTCTTTTGTTATATTTTTTCTATTTTGTAAATAACTTTAATGTTTCAACATGTATATCTATCACGGAAAGAGTTGGGTTAATAAATATGTTTATTTGTCAATATGATAGAGATACATATTTGACACACACACATGTACATATATATATATATTTCATCATGCTAAGAGACTTTGGAATTTTCATTTTGTTAGTCAAATAAATCTTGTTCAATTGATTTTCATTAAATATACTCTAGTTTGTCAGAGTTATTTATCCATTCATCCATCAATTCATAAGCGAATATATATGCATCCACACACATGCTTTCTTTTATTTTATAAAACAATAATATAGTTAGATGAGTCTTTCACTCAATTGGAATCTAAACAATGATTTCTGTCTAGAATATATTCAACCCTGATGAGGGATGAGGGCAGCATTCTCCCTGGGATCGAATTCTGAGGCATAATGGAATTCGAAAGAGGGATGAGATACAGATGAACTAGCCTAAATTGTGTCTGAAATTTAATGAGTAAACCTAGAACTATCCCATTGGAGGTAGACATGATCATTAGTTAGGTACTTCATTGTGTCAATCACAGCATCCTAAACGAAGACCCTAGGTCCAACCATAGTTACTATGTGTTCTCTCTCTTGTGGTGGAAAACCTGGACCATTACTATATATAAACTAATATATATATGTGCTCTGCGCACAGTTGGACCATGTTATTGAAATATAAACATGAAAAGTCTAAAGCTAAAACTAGTCAATAAATAATTAAAATTATCCCAAATTCACAACTCACCAGACCAGTCCAAAAAAGAAAAAAACTTCACTACTACAAATAGACTTCTCAAATGTAAAGTGTTATTTTGTAGTAGTTTACACTTGAGAAGTCTGCTTGTAACAGTGAAACCATTGGTTGTGTTTTAGAGTTTATTTTTTGGGCTAATCTGGTTGAGTTGTGAATTTTGGGTATTTTGATTAATATATATATATATTGTAACGGTATATAATATGCCATCATATTATTTTAAATTAAAATAAAAATTGATTTATTAAAAAGAAAAAAACTGCAAATTAAAAGTTGTTTAACGTATATAATATATTGCACAGATGGAATGAAAACTTTAAAAGTATTATTTTCTTTTTAAAATAAAAAAAAAGTATTTAAACATACTTTTTTATAAAAAAAGTACAAGATCTAAAGATAAAATATTTTTGTTAAAAGATTCCCATGTAATCTCAGTAAATGGAAATGATTGTTTTATAAATTAAACAAAAAGCAAACTAGCTCTTGGAGCTCTTATATAAACAAAGTCAGATGAAAGATATATATAAGAGAACAAAAAAAATTAGATGTCCCATAGAAGCAGCAACAAATGCTCGGACCTTAACAAAAATTTGGAACAGGAAACTGTTCAGTGAATCCATACGATTGGTATAAAAGGAAAAAATATTCAAATTAAAACAGTTCCAGCTTGATTTTTTTTTGAGAAGGGTGATAAGACGCACCTGTCACCCTCTCTCACTTATTTCAAATGAAATGACTGTTGAATTATGAATGGTACTGTTGCAGCCCCCGAATCATATGGGTACTGTAATTAAATAGTACCAGGATTGAGCCAGCTAAGGCAGCCTCTGGATTGAGAACTACGGTATGAACAACAGACCAGTCTTCCATGAAATTATAACTAATAAAGTCTTCACGGGAATTGGTAGCAGAAACCGGGAGCTCTTCTACTGTAAGATATGAACTGAAAAATTTAAAAAAAAATTAAGAACTTTCGTTAAAATTTGACAAGCTAAACCTAATTTTTAAAAATGAACTTTAATCTGACTTAAGATTTCAAAATCAATTATTGATGTTTAATTTTAAATATTTTGAGTTTGCTGATTTAATCATTTCAATTTTATTTATTTTTTTATTAATATTTATTGACTAAATTATTTAAATGCATTAAATTTAAGTTGGGTATAGATAACTGCATAGATTCATTAATGTTTAATTATTTTTTTATTTTCATATTGATTAAAATATATAGATATTTGGTAAATATGATACCTCACATTGAGTATCTAAAAATGTATTTATTCGAATATCTTTGAAGTTGTTGGTGTCAATGCGGCATCTTATGATGAATGCCATTGGATTTCTTGTAAATTTCCCTCTGAAATTCCAACAATGACTTTATATTTTAATCGTTTATGCTTATTTTGAATGGGTTTTAATTTCAGACTATTTGTCTCATATTTAGGTCGATGCTGGTGGAGGGATATATGGGTGTTTATATCAATGTAATGTGAAGTGTGTTTAGCATATAGGGCAAAGCCCAATTGAATGCATGACCCAAAGATGTAGTCATTGTGTTGCAATGGATGCAGATGTATTTCCTGCACCATTGACCCCTTTTTAGCTCTATGGATGGGGACTATAAGTCAGCAGTAAGACCGCTCTCCCCCCATATGTAGCATTTCTTTTTAAATATTTTATATACATGATTCCTTCACCAGACAGACGCACGTTCCTGTACTGGACGAGGATCATATCCCTCAAATAATATCACGCTGTTAGATGCACATTCCTGTCAATGTGGTTTTATGCTAACACATTCATATTGCATTGGTTGTGACTATATATTTGGAAGCAGGCGTTGGTTTGGCTGTGAACTCTTAGTCTGAGATTGAACGATTGTTTTGAAAAGATTTTAACTGTGTAATCTATATAGCCTATCTATACTCAACATTCTAAAGTAAAATTTATTAAAATGTCCATCTGTGCGGACTGTTTAAAATAATAATTTAAATTTAAAAATTAATAACCAATCTAAAATAATAAATTTATTTCTCAATTTTAAATGTGTGTTATTAGTACTGGCAGTGATCTAGTTTATTCTTTTTAATCTTTATTAAAAATATAGTTTAATAAATATGTTTTAAATCTCTGCTACTCCATGAGTTAGTGGCATGGGCTGACGGTCGGAATAAAATAAATATATAAAAGTTTGATCTTAATAGCGCATATCTGCCTACTCTATAAATTTTCCAGGTTCAAATAGTCTGGTGGCGTCCTGTAGCACAGATACGGTAAGACTATGATCACATGTTAACCCTCACCATTATCATATATATAATGATTTGTTGACATTTAACAAAAAAAAACTTTTCTTTAATGTGAAAATATCAAATAAATAATGGAACAAGTAATATTCAGTTTAAAACAAATATGCATGCTTGTAAAATAATTAAAAGTTCCAAGTGAAAAAAAAAAAGAAAGTTGTATGTAATAACTGGTGGTTGTTTAAGTTAAAGGTTTATTTTAAAATTTTATTGAATTCATTTGCAACTATATATACACCTCATATTAATGGGTGTGAGTTTAATTTATATATGTTAGAACATATTATGTATATGCAATTATTAGATCTCTGTTTTTATTGTACCCTATATGTGTATGGTGAATTTATTTAGATTTGTTACATAAATTTGGGGTTAGATCTAAAGGTCAACCTCAATTTTAAAGGACTACTTCAGTTATTGATAGCAAATAGGAGTTGTATTCAAAGAACTACCTCTCATAATTAATATGTTATTGTTAAATCAGAATTTGGACCGAAAGTGGTTACTGCCTAGAGTTATCGTTGTAAGAAAGGTGTATTGATTAAAATTATCTCATATTAGATATATATGTGTGTGACTATGCTATCAAGCTTATGATATAAATAAATGTATTATATTTGTGAGAATCGGCCATACATAGAATTATATTTGTAATATATTAAAGATGAGGAATTTACTCTGTGGAAAATGTGCTCAATCATATTAAAAAAAGTTGCGTTATAAGATTTAATTGAAAGATTAATGTTTAAAAATTAATCAAAATAAATCATGGACTCTTGATAAATAACCATTCTTTTCCACTGTATGTGAACTAAAAAGAAAAGAGAGAAAAAAGAAAGATTTTATTATCATATATGTGTTTAAGTGTATCAGTATTATTAGATAGAGTGGAGAGTGATGGGTCTTGTGAAAGTCTGTGCTCATATACCCTATATATTACATATATAGACACAGGTATATAATAAACCTGTGTTTCAGTTATTACATTGTAGAGATGTCTGCCCATCCTTGCATATGTATTAAATGGATTATATCCTGTACATGTGGGGTTCAGATTGACCTTAGGTCAACATGGGTATGACAAGAATCTTGGCCTCAGGGTGGCCTTCGAGCGTTCCGTCATCAGATTTTCAATGGATGGACAGTTGAAGAGTTGGAGTGTGTAGTAGATTGGAGCCTGTCCATTAAAGTACGAAGATTGTCTATCTTAATATATATTTGAGCACTTATAGTATATATGTGTGAGAGATGATAATCTGGACCAACTGATGATTGCTGGTTTAGCATGAAATACATATATTGGTGATTATTTATTTTTTCAGCATGTATGTGTTTAAGTGTATCAGTATTATTAGATAGAGTGGAGAGTGATGGGTCATGTGAAAGTCTGTGCTCATATACCCTATATATAAAAAAGAAGATAAAATTATATTTGTCTGACAATTATAATATTTTGTAACGAACTACTGTATTTGTTTAAATAATGTGTTAACTCTTTTATATATAATGTTGTTATTCATTTCATCGGAAGTAATTTATATTCTACCTGATCTTGTCAGGTATTGTAAATGATGAATGTGTAATAGTCATAACCATCATAATAAAGAAATATTCTCACGTTTTATTAACAATACAATATATGTATATGCATAATAAATAAATAAATAATAAATAATTTAAACATACCTAATCTGACTATTATAATATATGTATATAATTAATAATTATAATTATTTTTAATTGGAAAACTTAAAGAAAGTTGTGAATTTTGACAGATGAATGAATGTTTGCAATATATATGCACTTTCATCACAAACTTTTTCATGGAACAACATAAGTTTGAAAATATTACTATAATAATTCTCAAACCAGATCCTCAAAGAATCATTTAAATAAAATTTGTAAATAATGTCCACCAGACGAATGTTATTTGCAAAATTCATTTAAATGATTATATAGAAATTTGTCTTGCTTGTGACTTATCGTATCAACGTTCTCAGATTTGAATGTTTCCGTGAATAGGTTTACGTTATTGGTGTTACATTTTGATAAACCATAAATAATTTATAGACTTGTTAAAATTGTTAGAATTATACTTTCATCATATTCGCATACAAAAAAACGTATACCCAAAAAAAAATAAGTATTATAAAAACTTGGAGGAATAAATAATTAAATATTATACTCTAGAATAATTTAATGATAATAATAATCATATGATTTGCTGCTGAGCAATTTGTATGAAAATTCATTTAATTCTAACACCGGAAATGACATAATTGAATCCATCATTCTAAACCATGCAAGAGAAAATACAGGACCAAAAAGTTTTACTTAATTACATCTTTATTGATCAAAATTTTACAGGGATCAAAATGATATTAGAATTTGGTGATAAATTTACTCATAAACTCTGTGAAAACTTACAAAATCTGATTATTTCAAATATGCAAGCTTGCAATGAGAAAAATTATAAACTTTTAATTTTAATGTACATTATTGTTATATAATATATTGGTAATTAACAATAAGTATATACTGTATTTTGGTTCTGAAATATGGACATTTTAAGTTAAATTGAAAATTTAAAAATTATAAATATTTAAATACATTAGTGGAGTAAACTAAACTTAAAAAGATGATATAAAAACAAAGATTTCAATCTATTCTATATTTCAAATAATAGCATTAATGTACCTAATGCTATAAACAATCAAAACTAGAAGATATATAAATCTGAGTATTTTCAAACAATGCAGTATGAAAATAAATTACTTGGAAAATATGTAATATTTCTGAAAAATATGTATAGTCCTGTTTATTAATTCCATGTGCTAAATATTTCTATGTGAACATCCATTAAAAATATTATACTAAGTTTATAGCTAATTTCAATACTCTAACTATAACTTTATTTTTCTTTTAGATATTCCATCACATACATCATTTTTTCTTTAAATCACTATAATATTCCATGATTATTGTGTTTTTAATTTGGGTTTATAACTTTATTGTTAACTAAAAAAATAAAAGATGATTGCTGGAGAGAATAATTTAATCCAAAAAATCTAAATGCAGTGATTTCAGATCCAAGGCTCCTCACTGATTAAAGCATAAGTTAGAAACAAGTCTGGCATATTAGATGAGTAGACACTGAGCCGATAATTTCGATCGGCCCATGTTATATTCTTTATATATGTAAAAATAACGTATATACACATATATATTAGGCATAGAATAATAAATAAATGCTGTGTGTATAAAAAGTTTTTTTGGGGGTATTATTAATTTTTTTATATATATAGTGGGTTTTTGGTATTATTTATTGTTTTTTTTTATTGGGATTTTAAAAGAACAGGAAGGAAAAAAAAGGACAAAATGGTAGATTAGTTTTTTGTTTAATTGGATTGAGATTACATCGAAAGTGATATTAGAGAATTTTTTTTTTTTTTTTAAACAATTTCATAATTAAATTTTCTGATCTGAAAGGGGGAGGGGAAGAGAGGAAAGAATTATAATTAATTCTATTGTCGTGACTTCTAGTTAGCTGGTGTTAAAAAACTAAAAAAAAAAAAAAATTAAAGAAATGCAATCACTGGCTGGGAACGTGATCAGATAAAAAAAACAATGGAAAAAGGACTATAAATGATAGACAAACCTATTGTTTAATTAATTATTAATTTTTTTTTAATAACAGAAGAGAACTATTTGAGAGTGAAAAATAAACATGTTAGAAGGCTAAACAACTAAAGTCCGTCCCCAGCCAGGACACTGGCCGGTTCCTAGATTGTCATCGCACCGGAAAACCACCTCATGGAACAAGACCACCTAAAAGAAAGTGAAGCTAGCTGGAGGACAAAATTTGTTACAGTGAATCAACTCCCAAAGGATCCCTAGGAATGCGTATGGGCACTGATCGATCAGGTTAATATAAACTTTTCTTTTTTCTTGAACTATTGATTGCTAAATTTAAAAACACCTCTAATTAGGATTATATTTAATCAGCCACAAACTATAAGTTGCAACAATAGAAAAAAATTTTTTTATACATATATTTATAATGCTTATGTTTACATTGTCCAATTAATTTTATTTCAAATGCGTAATTTATTTATATTTGTATTTTCATTTTTCTTTACGGAGGGTTTTCAACTAGCTTTAGGTGAAATTCCAGATGATGGGGGGAGGTTAAAAAATATGATAATTCCTTAAATGAATCCCCGAAATTGTTATAGAAATAGGATGTAAAAAAAAATGATTTAAGAGAGCATAAATAAAAAGTTAAGGGTTGAGTAAGTATTGAAAGAGAGGGTAGAGGTTAAGAGTAAATACTGGCCTCTAATAGTAAGCTGCTTAGCCTCTGTACCGGTCAAGATTTGGACCAGTCTGAGGCACTTATATATAAGTAAAAGCACATATTCCTTCGAGAATGAAAAATATATTACTCTTCACCTTGATTGTTTTTTTTATTTATATAAAAAAAAAAGAAAATAGAACGATAATGTTAGTCATGTTAAGTTTATACAAAAGAGGGAGATAGAGGGGGAATTATTAATGATTTATTCCTATAAATGGCATGAATAAAAGAAAGGTAAAATTAAAATAAAGCTTATTATTATTTGAAATATACATAAGTGTTCGTGTTTATTCCTTTAGCGTTTGTATGTGATAATAAAACATATGACTGTAGCATATACACGCATATAAAAAAGGGATTGTAAGGGGAGGTTAGCTGGATTTGTCATAAATATAAAAATTAACAACAGCAATATAAGATTCTTCTAATTTTATGGCTCTAGGTTCTTTCCTAGTGGCACCCTCATATGATACGATTCCAGCTGTAATTAACATTTTTGATTCTTAGCCTACAAACTTTTAGATACAAAAAGTAATGGCACAGAGGGGTAAGAGAGGAAAAGATAGAAAATGGTGTACCCAACGTTTTGGGGCTTATGAGAATAATAAACAGCCGGAGATAAGAGTTGTGAGATAGGTGGGGTGGTTTATTTTTTAGATGAGATCAGAGTTGGTGTCTTGGTTGGGGGAGGGTTTTATGATCTAAGAAGTAATTTTGTTTAGATAATAAATAACCAGAGTAAAAATGCGAGATAGAATAGAAATAAAAATGTTCGAAGAAAAAGAAGAGGAGACTTTATTTGAACACATAGAAAGCCTAGAAGAGTGTTTCAAAATTGGTGAGAAAGAAAAATTAATAATAGCAAGTAACCATTTGGTAGGCATAGCATGAGAGTGGTGGAAAGCTATATATAAGAGGCCGGACAATTTAAAAAAATACATTACAGGGCTACTCCAGTATAATTTTTATACTAAAAAAAAAAAAAATAAAAAAAATAAATAAAAAAATATCCTATTTATTTTTACAATTCACCACTTCCACCACACTTTATCTACCGAATTCCCTCCCCCCTTTCTTTTTTTCCCCCCCCCCCCCCCCCCCCCCCCCCCCTCCCCCATTAAATTTATTTTTTTTTTAAAAAAACGTGTTAATGAGAGATTTTGGAGCATAGAAAGGCAAGAAAAACTGTGAAGGGATGTAGAAAGAGAAAAATATACGAAAGAGGAGGGGGATGATGTATAGACAGTTTTTTAAAAAACAAATAATGAAGTTAAAAAAGGTAATTGAATACCTGATCTCGGAATATCAGATGCTGAGTATAGTAAAGAGAAACATGCCAAAAAATATACAGGATAGACTAACAACCTGTATCCATAAAGGATTGAAAGAGGCATTGGAAGCACTTCAAATAGAGGAAAGCATACAGGAACAAGGTGATCAAGAAGAAACTAAACCCAAAGTGTTAAATGTAGTAATAGAAGAAGAAAGAGTACAGACAATGGCTGACCAAATGTGACCAGTGATCACAGTAAAAGTACAGGGGATTCAAGTGCAAGCATTGTTGGATTCAGATAGCCAAGTCTCTATAATCTTGAACAAAATACTAAACCAAATTAAGAATCAGGAAGGGAAAATACACATATTACCTCTTAAAAAATCAGAAATAATGATGGCAAATGGTAAAAGAGTTAGTCTCGACACCATGCAGGTATAAGGAGAAATACAGGTGGGAAAACAAAGGATGCAACACACACTAGTATCAATGACAAATTTAATAGAAGATATGATATTGGGGTCAGACTTTATGCATCGAACTCGCACCAAAATTAATTACTGTAAAAAAATAGCAATAATAGAAAATGAAAGAATTCCATTTAGTGAACAAAGTAGTCAAAGTAATAAAGTAGCACATATGATAGTAGAGGATATTTATGAGGAAATAGAGAACAAAGTAAGCAAGTTGGAGAAAAATAATAGCAACTGGGAAACCCGACTAAGAGAAATATTACAGCAGCACGAACGAGTATTTGCTACGAACCCCGGCATTATAAGGGGATATGTACACCGGATAAGAGTAAAAGAGGAGACTCAGTTTCAGGGGAGATCATATCCTATTCCAGTTAAATATAAAACCGAAGTAGACAGTCAAATACAACAGATGGAGCAGTGGGGAATCATAAGAAAACAGCAGTCTCCTTATATAAATCCTCTGGTAATTGTAAAAAAAAAGGTGGCTCCATGAGGGTATGTTTAGACACATGACAGTTAAATGCTATTACTACACCAGACAGATGTACCACCTCGTATAACAGATTTACTGTTAGAATTTCATGAAAAGAAATACTTCTCGTCTTTTGACTTAACCTCGAGTTACTGGCAGATGCCACTTCATAGAGAAGATCAAAAGTACTCCACATTTAGATATAAGGAATATACATATGTGTTTCAATGTGTTCTGTTCAGGCTCGTAAATAGCAGATCCAGTTTGTTACGCTGTTTAGATCAGGTATTATTGGACAGGGTGAAACAGTTTATCGTATATTATATGGATGACGTTGTAATAGCTTCACGTTCATCTCAAGAGCATTTAAAAAATTTATCTGTGTTTTTACAGGAGTGTCAAAAGAAAAACATTACGATCAATTTAAAAAATAACATTTTACAAAAAGAAATTTTATTTTTAGGTCATCTTGTTTGCGGCAAGGTGTAAGCCTACATCCTGATAAAATTGAAGCAATAAACAATTTTCCTCAACCTAAGAATAGGAAACAAATAAGATCATTTCTCAGCATATGTAACTTTTATTAGAGATTCTACAAGAATTTTTCTGGAGACAAAGAAGCGCTTATACAACGGCTTAGAAAAGGAAGTCAATGAGAGTGGGGTGAAAAACAATGTGAAGCGTTCAAAACGATAAAAGAAAACTTTCTAAAAGTTGTTACACTTGCTTATCCTGATGTTAAAAAACCTTTTATGCTACAAACAGACAGCAGTAAAGTTGGGTTGGGGGCTGTTCTATTTCAAGAAGATGAAGAAAGAAAACCGGAAGTCCTATATTTTTTAAGTAGAACTCTAATTCAAGCTGAAAGAAATTATACAGCTACTGAAAGGGAGGTTCTGGCCATAATTTGGGCATTAAACAAACTCAAACATTTACTACTAAGATGGGAGATTATCACTATTACAGATCATAAGAGTTTGGAGTTTATTAACAAGTGTTATTTAATAAATGATAGACTTATAAGGTGGGCTCTATATCTTCAAAGGTTCAATTACTGGTAGTACATTGCTCAGGAAAAGAAAATGTAGTGCCCGATATACTGAGTAGAAATCCATCTTCAGACAAAGGTCAGAACCTAACACTAGAGGGAGCCCGATTAACCCCACTCGTGATAGATTCCGATAAAGCGATGGAAAGTGATATAAAGAGAATAAAGTTTTTTCAGGCCTCTGATTCTACATGCAAAAAACTAATACAAGGCTGGAATAATATCAAACAGACAGGAAACCACATATGAGGTAATAATAAATTACATCGATATAGAATGATGAACGGGATGCTGATGTTTCAGGTCAAGCGAGGAATAGATTGCTGGAAAATAGTTATACCTCAGACATTAAGGGAACGCTTGATAAATTATGTACATAGGACCTACGGACATTATGGGTCACTTAAGATAAATAAACTCATGCAAAGATGGTACTATTGGCCAAATATGTACCAGTCGGTTGTGGACACGATACAGAAATGCCACAAATGTCAACAAAATAAACCCGCAAATAAGAATTATGCAGGAATACTTACACCTATTATACCTAAAAACCCAAATGAGTTATTGGCCATCGATTTCTATGGTCCTTTGCCTTCATTTCATTAATACAGGTACATTCTAGTGACATATGACATTTTCTCAAAGTTAGTACAAGCATACCCTTGCGTAAAGCTGACACAAAATCATCAATCGCTGCATTGAGAGACAAACAGTTTATACAGGTGGGAAAACCTAGCACAGTTTTGAGTGATCATGGTCCACCTTTTATGGCCAATGAATGGAAAAATTGGCTTCAGCAGGAGAAAATACATCATGTTTTAACGTCCATTAGAAACCCTCAATCTAACCCTTGTGAAAGGATTTTGAAAGAATTGGGGTGTTTATTTTGGGCTCATTTGAAAGGAAACCATAAGCAGTGGCTTAATGTACTTCCACAAATGATCAAAATTATAAATTGTACTTACCACGAATCCACCGGCCTGGCCCCTGAAAGACTACATTATGGCCGGATCGAACCATCTCTTCTCAAGTATCCAATACCTTCAGAGAAGGGAATAGTTAATGTGGAAAGTGATCGATGTCAGGCTATAGAACAATTAAAAAAGAAAGCTGAACAGAAAAAAAAAAGGGAATGCATATCTAGAGCGTTTCAAGATAGGAGAATGGGTTTTTGTCAAAACTCAGCCAGTGAGCTGGATGAGTGAGAAGCAATATAAGAAATTTTTCCCTTTGTTTGAAGGTCCATACAAAATTGTTCAAAAATACAGGCCTAATGCATTTGTAGTGTTAGGAAAAAGGGGAAGAAAAGGGACTTATAATGCCAGGTGTTTGAAGTCTTGTATAAGAGGGATTTGATAGAGAAGCCGTCATGGAGTAATTAAAGTTTTTTTTTTTACATTCTTTTTTATTGGGAACGGATGCAATGAGCCGATAATTTCGATCGGCCCATGTTATATTCTTTATATATGTAAAAATAATGTATATACACATATATATTAGGCATAGAATAATAAATAAATGCTGTGTCTATAGAAATTTTTTTTTTGGGGGGGGGGGTATTAATTATTAGTTTATATATATATATAGTGGGTTTTTGGTATTATTTATTGTTTTTTTTTTATTGGGATTTTAAAAGAACAGAAAGAAAAAAAAAGGACAAAATGGTAGATTAGTTATTTGTTTAATTGGATTGAGATTACATCGAAAGTGATATTAAAGAAATTTTTTTTGATTTTTTAAACAATTTCGTAATTAAAATTTCTGATCTGAAAGGGGGAGGGGAAGAGAGGAAAGAATTATAATTAATTCTATAGTCATGACTTCTAGTTAGCTGGTGTTAAAAAACTAAAAAAAAATTAAAGAAATGCAATCACTGGCTGGAAACATGGTCAGATAAAAAGGACAATGGAAAAAGGACTATAAATGAGAGACAAACCTATTGTTTAGTTAATTATTAATTTTTTTTAATAACAGAAGAGAACTATTTGAGAGTGAAAAATAAAAATGTTAGAAGGCTAAACAACTAAAGTCCATCCCCAGCCGGGACACTGGCCGGTTCCTAGATTGGCATCACACCGGAAAACCACCTTGTGTAACAAGACCACCTAAGAGAAAGCGAAGCTAGCCGGAGGACAAAATTTGTTACAGTGAATCAACTCTCAAAGGAACCCAAGGAACACGTATGGACACTGATCGATCAGGTTAATAAAAATTTTGCTTTTTGCTTGAACCATTGATTGCTAAATTTAAAAACCCCTCTAATTAGGATTATATTTAATCAGCCATGACAATAAAAAAAAAAATTTTTTTTATACATATATTTATAATGCTTATGTTTACATTGTCCAATTAATTTTATTTCAAATGTGTAATTTACTTATATTTGTATTTTAATTTTTCTTTACGGAGGGTTTTCAACTAGATTTAGGTGAAATTACAGACTATGGGGGGAGGTTAAAAAATATGATAATGAATCCCCAAAATTGTTATAGAAATAGGATAAATATAGCTTTACTTCTCACTATATGTAAAATATATAATTGTTAATTAGAGAAGATATTAATTAGTATTAAAGTTTATCGGCTTAACATTTTTGAGGATCCATGCCTCATATTCATAGCCTTCATAAAATGTATAATAAAATATGCAAATACAAATATTCAAATAAGCTAGTATTACGTAGCCCATTTCTTCGAGATCTCGAAGCAAGTATCCTTTCTATTAATGGCATGGATGTTTCCATTGATGTAAAATGCCTCCTTTATTTTTCTTTTGTGATCATTTGATTCTGAGCACAATATTATGGGATTGGCGGGTGTGAAGTTGTGTACAGATTGTTTAGCATGCTCCAAGAATACAAGGACGTGTTGCTGTTTTTTTGAGCTCTGTTAAATGTGTAAATATGTTGACCCAGTCTAGTATTGATTGTAGCTTTCGTTTCATCATAATATATAGCATGGCATCCAGCCTGAGGGCAGGCAATAGAGTACACCATGGGTGGGGTGAACGATCGATCAATGTGGTCTTTAGAGTTGTTAAGCAATCTATTAGAATTAGGTGGAGTTCTAACTGCTATGTTAAATTTATCGTTTAATGCTTTCATTAGTTTGTTAGATATTTTAGGAATGTAGGGGATTGTTATTCTAGGTAGATTGGTGCGAGGTACATTATTGTTTATTGTATTATTAAATTTTATGATTTTATTTTTAATAGCTTTGAATTTGAACCCTGCTGCTAATAGATCTTTAATATAGTTGTTTATGTTTTCTTTTCTGTCTGCTTCATATTTACATAAATAAAAGTTTCTAAACAAAAATGCATTAAGGCCAGCAAATTTATGCGATGCAGGTGAGTTAGAGTTAGGGTGGATACAGCAGAGAGCATAAATAAAAAGTTAAGGGTTGAGTAAGTATTGAAAGAGAGGGTAGGGGTTTAGAGTAAATACTGGCCTCTAATAGTAAGCTGCTTAGCCTCTGTACCGGTCAAGATTCGTACCAGTCTGGGATGCTTACATATAAGTAAAAGCGCATGTTCCTTCGAGAACGAAAAATATATTACTCTTCACCTTGGTTGTTTTTTTTTATTTATATAAAAGAAAATAGAATGATAATGTTAGTCATGTTAAGTTTATACAAAAGAGGGAGGTAGAGGGAGAATTATTAATGATTTATTCCTATAAATGGCCTGGAATAAAAGAAAGGCAAAATTAAAATAAAGCTTATTATTATTTGAAATATGTGTAAGTGTTCATGTTTATTCCTTTAGCGTTTGTATGTGATAATAAAACATATGACCGTAGCGTATACACGCATATAAAAAAAATGGATTGTAAGGGGAGGTTAGCTGCATCTGTCATACACATAAAAATTAACAGCTGCAATATAAGATTCTTCTAATTTCGTGGCTCTAGGTTCTTTCCTAGTGGCGCCCTCATATGATACAACTCCAGCTGTAATTAAAATTTTTGATTCTTAGCCTACAAACTTTTAGACACGAAAAGTAATGGCACAACACTATATAGGGATTTTGATGCATTAACCGTCTAGCATTTCATTGATTACTATGGTTTGCACTAGGTGGCAATATTGTATGGAAAAAGTTGTTATTGTACATCATTTTCTTTCCAAATCTTGTTTCTTCACAATTTGTATCAGTATAATTTTTTTTATTCCTTACATTTAATTATATTTCATTGCCATTATCATGGAAACATTGATATAACTAATTTTTTTGGGTCATTGTACAAAATTTTCACAGATGTCTTTTTTTAAAACCATACACCTTAATGTTTTATAAATACATATACAAAGCAAAAAAATCCCTAAGATCCAGGATCTCGTATGCATTTCCTTGGTTTGCTTCATAATAGCTACATGACTATATGAAAAAAAAAACCCTGAAATGAATGCATATGTTATATACAATTTATGTAAACTTTAAAAGTCTAAAGCTAAATTAGTCAATAAAATAATCAAAATTTATCCCAAATTCACAAATCAACCAGATTGGCCAAGAAAACAAACTTTAAAACACAAACAATGGTTTCACTGCTACAAGCATATGTCTCAATTGTAAAGGAGTACAAGATAACAAATGTATTTAATAATAAAGGTTCTTTAATTTTTCTTTTTATTCCATTTATTTCAAAGAAGCCAATCATAGCCTATCAAAATTAATAGTGTGACCTATATCTTTTTCATTGATATATATATAAAGCAGAACTGAGATATTTATTTCTAACCCTATTTTTATGTACCTTTATCCTTTCATTTTGCTCAAACTACTCTGACCTATATATATTTTCTTACAAAAACAAGGAATAATATATACTACTCCAGTAAGTCTTTCAATCAAAAATTTTGTATTATTTAATAAATTATTCAAAGTAATACCCCTTTTCCAAGCAATTTTCTTATTTTCAAACAAATTACTATTTGTCACTGAAGGTGTCGGATCTAAGTTTGATCCGAGTTTCATAAGATCCCATATTTAACCTAGTTCAAACCCTGTCACTAATAGTGAATATTTCTGAATGTAATGAGACTTTATACTATCTTCAATATATGTTAGTTTCAGTTAAAACAGGTTATTATTTAAGTATTTATTGAGGCTAATTATCTTATATTTAAATTTGTTAATGTTATTAATTACGTCAGGATAAAATATTCATAAAAAATATATATTTTAATTATGTGAATTGTATGTATATATTTGTAGATAGTTAAATATATATTCCTTATAAAGTTTTATTACATCGGAATGTTTTATTTCATATTTTGTCATTTTGTTCAAATTTATATGATTAAAAGTTACATTCTTTCGATAAGCTTTCAGATCATCTTTCCCAAAGACAATAGGAAATCTTTTATTAATTAGTTAAAATGATAAGTTAAAACTTTAAGGATGGTGTTAAATTAAAATTGTTTGTTCAGATTTTACAAATTCATTTTCTTAATACAAAATGAATTCAAAGTTAATGGATTTGAAAGTCTTATTGGAGGAATGGATCGGAAATCAATTAGAGAAAATTTTGGTTTGTAATAATGTAAAAGCTTTAGTCTTCAGGCATCAAAATCAGAATGGGCAGGAAACTGTAGGAAAGAGTATAAATACCTGGAAAAGTTTCTATACGGGAGCCATTACTATTAATTTAAGAGGAGTTGCCACCAGAAACTACGTCCTTTTTAATTTTGAATTTTAATAGTATTTTCAGCATGGTACATGACTAACTTCGGGAATCTGATTGCTGGATTCTGGAGTTCTCCAACAATTCTTCAAAATGTTTCTGCTAAGATAGAACATTTTAATACCGATCGTAAGCTGCTTAAACTCCAAAAGGAAACTAATCCATAAATGAATTCTGTGAATCAAGTGCGCACCTACTTTGTCTCCTAAATCCAACCGGACTCTATATTCCTGAAAATAAGTGAGCCATGAAAGGACTGGTAACCTTTTATTTTATAAACCGCAACTTTCTGGTCTGTTCATGAACTACATTTCAAATCATGATTTAAGTTAACTACTGTCTGATATTTCTCTATTCACTTTATAATGCATTAAATTTAGTTATAGTAATTCTCTATTCTCTTATATCTCTAGTCTCAAAATTAATATCTTGTTAAATTACTTTCTCCTACTGTGGTGGTTCATTTTAACTAATTTTAATTGTATTTATTTTAATGATTATTAATATCATTTATTTGCAATAATATGCCAATAATACTTTCAACTCGATAATAATATCCTTTGTTTAAACTTACCCTAAGAAAATAGTATTGCATTAAATTTAATAGCCTAATTATTGCCCATTAGAACTAAATTAATAATGGTTCTATTAATTACCGAGTTGAAAGATTTATTTAATGTTTGATATTATTTTACTAAGGGCTGATAAGTATTATTAGCTCAGTTTATAACCACTATGCTCCCTAGTTTATTTAATTTACACAAAATTATCTATTCATATTGATTACATTTATTAATGTTTTACGAAAGTTAATAAGAGTAATAGTAACAAGTCAGATGTCACATGACTTATATATAGCTTGCACTTACAAAGGAAAATAAATAAATATATTCTAATTTAAATCTCGTATTTTATATTTATGTTCAGAGAAGGCATGATAAAGGGTAATTATTATTATAATTATATAATTGCATTTAAACACATTTGCTCTGAGTAAGTTTGATTTTAATCTAATATGATCAGGTCATTACATTAAGCATTCATTATATAATTTGGGCTTTATTAATCAAATATGATGATCACTATATCATCACTATTCAGAATGTTGCTAATGTGAGCCATCCTCCTGCTTCTTGGGTTTGTCATTTTGGTGATATTATTGATATTTTAAATATTGTGACAGAATGGGTTCAAATCCAGTCACAAATAAAGTATTTAATTGGTAGTCATATATATATATGTAAAGATATATCTAATATTTAATTTTGTTATTACGTGGTGGTGGTTATAAATACATAAACATGGGGGGGGGAAGGGACTCTGTCATTTTTTATGATATATATGTGTGTGTGATAAATGCGTGTATAAATGAATTAAGTAGTGAAAAGAGAGAAATGAGATTTTTTTGTTTCATGTTGAAAAACTAGAGTTTTTTCCAGCAGAACGGGATTTTATTGTTCTGTTATATTAAAACAGAAATTACGACACGAGTTATCACACTTCTACAGATCTGGTTATTCCACCTTGAAGATCGGAAGTGAGGTAAAAAAGAAGCTTCTAGAAACAATGGAGGGGGCTATAAAAGCGAGCCACCCACAATGCATAGGATCTTTTCCGGCAGAGCTACAAGAGTAAACAACTCAATGAGTGAATATTTAAAACTATATAATGGCGGTTTCAACAGACATGTCGGGGTAAGAAAAGCCACATCAAATACAAGCCCCTGATCCCAACTTACTGCAGCTGCCTCCATAAAACCAGGATACCTCGAATAAATTCCAACATGGAATCAAATAAACCTCATCAGCCAATGGACATAGAAAAATCTAAGATCGCTATCTTGAATGGCCTAATTACCTGCGGAACGGAACTATAGAACAAATAAATTAAAAAAAAAATTGCTTCTGCTACTTCCCGGGAAAGTAGGTAAAGAACTCTTATTATTAATCTGTTAAAAAATCTTCTTTATAAAAAGAAATTTTTGTGTTTTATAATCAGTGAAGGTGACTTGTGAAATAACTTTATGATAATTCCTTAAAGCGTCGTTCCATTACGGACGTAAGAAAGCAACGAGGGTTAAAAGTCACATGATACAAACTTTCGTAGTATCGATCTTCACTACTTAAGATATGTTGTGAGATCTATGAAAGAATGACGTATGATTGCGATTTAAAATAAAATGACAGAGTGCTAAATATTATTATTTTTTTTTTATTCAATAAACATATCAAGAAAGTAGAGTACTGACTCAGTTTGATTATTTATAAAATCCTTTTATTTGGTTTAGGATTGTTTAGATATTTTTAGGTTTAAAAATAGAAATAAAAGTGAACTCTTTACCCCATTCATAGCTACTCACGGCTATGACATCACCCGACCATGAGACTGAGCTAGCTGGTGATCAGAACCTCTCTCACATTCTGTAAATAGTATTCTTGTTGGTGATATATCTACTTCGTGTAATACTTATATCCATATAAGTTTGGCACTTGGTGTCCTTGGGACGACCATAAATATGCGTTGGAGATATATTACAGTTGCGAGAATAACCACAAGTTTAAATAATAATATTTTTTTAGGTCGAATTAATTAATTAAATATTAATACACCTCATACATATTCGATAGTACATACGTGTCTAGTGAGAGGTAAATACGGGTTTTGTTATAATGGCATCCCAACTAAAGGGCTTTAGAAGAGAAGTAGAGGGAATGGGGAGAGTTATGAGATATTAGAAATACATTAACAAGCGATATTTGTTTATAGTATTGCGAGAAAAGCGAAAGGTTTTATATTTTATGGAAGAAAAGGGTTGTTTCGATATATAGTTCAAATGAAGCATTAAATAAATCAAAGGGTGTTAATTTGTTAAATATATATCTAGTAAGAAATAACCAGTCTTGTCATTTCGTAGCTGCACAGTAGATCAAACATACGTAAACTAACTAAATTTAATTTCTTTGTCTATTCCGATGAGGTTTCAGGAGGTAAAGTGGCTAACAGGAAGGCAGTGTAGGGTGCTGGGATGGGGGAGTGGGTCCAAAGCATTAATCGAAGGTAAAATAAAAAAGAATACATTTATGAAAACAAGAGCGCAAGAGAATATGGAAAAAGAGGAACAGGAAAATATGTTGGAGCGAATTTTAAAAAAGCTCAAATGTCTAGAATTGAGATTTGGAGATATAGAAAAGAGAATGAACAGATTAGAACAGAAAGTGGGAATCAAAGACGAGAATGATTTTGGGGAACAGGAAGATGAAAAGACAGATATGGAGAGTGGAGATGAACAGAAGAAAGGCGCTCAAGCAAACCCCTCGGGAAAGCCAGCAGCGGCAATAAGTCACACGATGGTGCAAGGGAGTATGAATCAATTCATAAAAATTCACACATTTGCAGGTAGAATGGGGGAAGCACCTATGTAGTTTAGAAAATTATTTAAATATAAATCCCATGTTGGAAGAAAGTAAGATAGTTATCGCGTGCGGCAACCTTACAGACAATGCCCAGTTGTGGTGGGAAGTGCTTGGTCAACATCCGGCTACTTTTGAAGAATATAAAAAGGAAGTGAGAGAGGCCTTTTGGTCCGAGGATAGGCAGGAGTTGACGCACTATCAAATTATGCAAGAAAAGTTTAAGGAAGGGTACAATGATAGCTACTCTCAATTCTTTCATAAACAGGTGGCTAGACTGCGGACATTGGACGCATGCAACATGACAGAAAGTCATATACTGCATATTATAAAATACAGTATGCCCATGAGAGTGGAACAGATGATTTTGGGGGCAGGGAAAGCATCACTGGGAGAGATTGTGGAGCTGCTCAATGCCATTGACATGAGTTCATATGACTATGGTGGGCATCATGAAGCAGTAAAAGAGGATGAAATAGGGCGGAGAACAGGAGTGGATACCTTTCCAAAATGGAGAGCAACACCCAAAGAGAAGAGACCACCAGAGAAGCCAAAGTTCGGACCAGGAAAAAAAGCAGAGGGGCATATTGGGCGGAATACATAAGTGTTGTACAAAAGGAGCCGTTCAAAATACGCAAATGTATTTGAAGGGTATTGTGACAGAATGAGTTCGAACCCAGTCACAAATAAAGTATTTAATTGGTAGTCATATGTAAAGATATCTCTAATATTTAATTTTGTTATTACATGGTGGTGGTTATAAATACATAAACATGGGGGGTGGAGGGACTCTGTCATTTTTAATGATATATATGTGTGTGTGATAAATGCGTGTATAAATGAATTAAGTAGTGAAAAGAGAGAAACGAGATTTTTTTGTTTCATGTTTTAAAACTAGAGTTTTCCGGCAGAACGGGATTTTATTGTTCTGTTATATTAAAACAGAAATTACGACACAAGTTATCACACTTCTACGGATCTGGTTATTCCACCTTGAAGATTGAAGTGAGGTAAAAAAGAAGCTTCTAGAAACAATGGAGGGGGCTATAAAAGCGAGCCACCCACAATGCATAGGATCTTTTTCCGGCAGAGCTACAAGAGTAAACAACTCAATGAGTGAATATTTAAAACTATATAATGGCGGTTTCAACAAACATGTCGGGGTAAGAAAAGCCGCATTGGATTCAAGCCCCTAATCCCAACTTACTGCAGATGCCTCCATAAAACCAGGATACCTCGAATAACACATAATTCCAGCGTGGAATCAAATAAACCTCATCAGCCAATGGACATAGAAAAATCTAAGATCGTTATCTTGAATGGCCTAATTACCTGCGGAATGGAACTATAGAACAAATAAATAAATAAAAAAATTGCTTCTGCTACTTCCCGGGAAAGCAGGTAAAGAACTCTTATTATTAATCTGTTAAAAAATCTTCTTTATAAAAAGAAATTTTTTGCATTTTATAATCAGTGAAGGTGACTTGTGAAATAACTTTATGATAATTCTTTAAAGCGTCGTTCCATTACGTACGTAAGAAAGCAACGAGGGTTAAAAGTCACATGATACAAACTTTGGTAGTATCGATCTTCACTACTTAAGATATGTTGTGAGATCTATGAGAGAATGATGTATGATTGCGATTTAAAATAAAATGACAGAGTGCTAAATATTATTATTTTTTTTTTATTCAATAAACATATCAAGAAAGTAGAGTACTGACTCAGTTTGATTATTTATAAAATCCTTTTATTTGGTTTAGGATTGTTTAGATATTTTTAGGTTTAAAAATAGAAATAAAAGTGAACTCTTTACCCCATTCATAGCTACTCACGGCTATGATGTCACCTGACCATGAGACTGAGCTAGCTGGTGGTCAGAATCTCTCTCACATTCCGTAAATAGTATTCTTGTTGGTGATATATCTCGTGTAATACTTATATCCATATAAGTTTGGTGCTTGGTGTCCTTGGGATGACCATAAATACGCGTTGGGGATATATTACAGTTGCGAGAATAACCACAAGTTTAAATAATAATATTTTTTTAGGTCGAATTAATTAATTAAATATTAATACGCCTCATACATATTCGATAGTACATACATGTCTAGTGAGAGGTAAATACGGGTTTTGTTATAATATATAGGAAGAAATCACTTCCTCCCTTGCTCGTTGCTGTATTGGAACACCAAAGGTTCACGGCTGTGTCCCGACCTGGCTTTCCCCATGTTACATGGATCATTTGTAGGGCATAAAGGACTTGCTGAATACAAGCCACCCTCCTATTTCTTAAATCACCCACAAACCATTTTATTTTATATTCATTTTGCTGCTCGTAAGGCGTTAGTACCGTTTATTTCTTAGTTCAAATAAAGGCCTGCTCTTTTGCTTTGTAAATCGTAATGAATTGATTTCATTAAAATCAAACAATTTTATATTTATCGATAATTTAAATAATTTTCTTTGTTAAGCATTGAAGTTATATCCTATGCATTTATCATGCTGTTCATGAATTGATTTATGGATGTGTGGAAAATAAATCTCATCTCCTTCTTACATAAAATTAGATTCATATTTTCTTTTCCAAATAAAATACCAAATAACGAATAATGTTTGTAATTCGTTAGGCACAAATGCCATAGGTATCGTTATTTATACTTGTCTACTTTGTCAGGACATAGATAAATATATTTCTTAAATACTTATCTATTAATTATTGGCATATGAGTACAACTGCCATTATTTATTGTACATTGTAATTCATGCTCCAAAGACTAGAGATAAATACTCATCATAAATATTTGAACAAATATTTGCTTATTATTAAATATTTTATATATATACTTGGTTTGATTGTTTATTATTTATTAATTAGTTTTAAATATTCATGCTCACTGTTTGTATTGGCAACCCAAACATATATATATGTGAATTTATTCAGAAATATCAGTTAGAGTCAGATAAGTGGTCTCAGTAATCATCACATCTGTTGAGCTAGTTCATGGCGCATAGTCTCATGTGCCATCAATATGTATTATCCATTAGGTTTTGATCTGAGCTTATGAATTGGGTTCAAACTCAGTTTGGTCTTTGATATAATTCTTTGGTTTGACTGGATTTGGAGTCCGGTTTCGTGAGTTCAGGTCGTGTTGGGTGGAAAATATATTTGACCGGTACAAAACATACCATTCTATAAGAAAACAATTCAAATGGCAACAAAATAAAATCATATTTTTCATCCTTTATGTTATTAAAAATACTATTACTATTAAATAGAATACTTTTAATAAATTTATCAGAATAGCCAACACTCAAATAATGTTTGTGAAATTGACCTTTTTGAAATAAAGCTATTGCATCAGAATTATTTAATCTCTTATTTCTATAACAATAATTTCTTAAAGTAGCTACATTATGAAATACAGATTGACAGCTATTGGGTTTAATTAAAGATCTTAACTTCTTATTCTTAATATAATGACTACATACCAAACAATTATTCTACATTTCTAATCACTAATTTTATGCTGAACTAGCACTCATCAGTTGGCCCAGACCATAATCACTTACACATATCTTTATCATAGTTCAATACATATAGATAGCAAAATACTACAATTTAATTTGTGTTAAACTTGCTACCTACACAATTTTGATATAAACCACTTAATAGGAGTATATTAATAATTTTTATTAGTCATTCATTAGACTATAGATTATCCAAGAATGAATAATATTTCACAAGTCTTTGGTCATATATTTTTAATTACATCCCACCACAAGGTGTTAAAAATGGATAGAAACCTTGCATGAGATTGGTATAATGAAATATTATTCATTATTGAATGAATATTCTATAGTCTGATGATTGACTAATAAAAATTATTAATCATCAAGATATCTAACAAATAACTTTAAATATAAAAAATCCTTTTTAATAATAATTTCCTTTTCTAAATAACTAATATAAGAAGAAACAATATATATGTATACAACACAATTATTAATTTAGTTACATATCATGCATACACATAAGCTAATACATCAATTTATATGAAAATTTTACTCATTAAATAAAACAATGACTGACAGTGATTATACTTTGATCAATATGTATGAAATAAAATATAATTTTTGACACAGATTGAAAATAAACCGGATTTGAAAAGAAAATCGTATGTGTTGTAATTATAGCAAATCCCGGTTTGGTATAAACAAAAAAAATATCATAAGAACATCCCAAAAAATTTATTCACGCATATATATTAATATAAATAAGTATATAAAGTGATTAATAACATAATTATAGTACATAAATCTTATGTATCCAACCATAATAATTAACTTTTTTTTCTATATGTAAAGGTATAATAAATTTTTTAAAAACCCGCCTTTTTAAATTTTCTTTGATAACGTTTTAACATGCATTAAATTTTAGTTTAAAATCTTTACAATGGTCTTAAATGTTGTTCAATGAATGAATGAGCAATGAAGCGTATAAATTGAAACATCATAATTTTTAATATAATTTCTTCACAGTGCCTGAATTAAATAGATTTAAAAGCACACATAATTACATTTTAAAAAAAGCCTAGAATAATCGTATAATATTATAATCAAAAATCAAATGATGCATGTAATGACATTTTTGAAATAATTTAAATACAATAATAAAACAATTCGACAAAGTAGGTATTAAGTGGGAGAAATCAATTGTTTTGGCACCATTACTGATAATTTCTTTATTTATATTGTGCAGTCACTTAATTAAATTTATATAAAAATTGAAAGTACTTGTGGCCAAAAAATATAAGCATTTTTAAAGGTGCAGCAAATACAGATTACCAGAAACTCTAGGCAAAAGTGTTTTTGGATTTTATGCACAAGCCTTCTGGGAGCCATTGATTACTGTGGTTGGCACTGAGTGGCACTACTGTATGGAGAGTTTTGCCTGTTTTAATAACAGTAATGTGCTAGCATAAGAAATAGTGATCATGTGATGTTTAGTGGTTTAACTACAAAACTATGAGAATAAAATTGGAAAACACAATAATATTTTCAATCTAAGCTCATTAGCTTATATAGCCATATAGGTCTGAACTCAGTTCAGTGCCCATACATTTTGGTGTCTTTGATTCTTTAATAACTATATCCACCACTATCCTACTAGGCAGGATTGGAATTAAACCACCAAATATCACATGATCACCATTTCTTATGCTTGCTCATAACTGTTATTAACAGGCAAAACTGCTGGAGGGTTGCATTAGATTCTAAGATGTAGGTGCAGTGCTCTCAGATCCAAGGCTCCTCATTGACAAAGGCCGATGAGTAGGCACTAGATAGGGATTTTTAGCACAAGCCTTCTGGCATTCATTGATTACTCTGGCTTGCACTGAGTGGCACTACAGTATGGAGAGTTTTGCCTGTTTTGACAGAAATGTTCTTTCAATAATCAATTAAATCAAAGAATATTATCTCTAAATCTTGTGTTAAAATTACTGACTACGACAGAAACTTGCGCCAAGAATAGTTAGTTACTTATCAATTGAAGAACAAATTTCAAAGCCATAATTAATCATTCGAAAAATAAGACTTGTAAAATCATATTCTCAAAATAATTACTAAAAAAGCAACAAGCAAGGAAATGTTAATAATAAAGTAATATTTTGCATAGGTAGTCTAGTAATTCCAAGAACAATTACTTAATATAATTAATGTATAATTTTAAATTGCGAATAAATAATTTATTAATTATTAAAATAAGGACGAGTATTTTCTTTTTACACTTAATTGTTGCAATGTTCAGATTTTATTAAATAATGTTAACGTTCTTAAAACAAAAAAAAAAACCCGATATATTATTGTGTTACTATCAAAATATCTAATATTATATAACTTTAATTCTATTTATATATTTATAGGTACTTCTGTGTGCAGCATTAATTATATTTTATTTACACATAAATAATATACTCTGTAATTATTACATTTTAAACATATATGTCATAATCTCATTACAATTTAAATTTTCAATATATTATCTCAAAATTACTTAATTAGTAGTATATATATATACAGCAAACGATCGTAAACGGATATGACCAGTCCAATTCCAAGGGGGTGGGGGAATAATAAAGATATAAAAATTAAACAACTACTTTAGAGATGAATTTTGCAATAATTATATAGACCACACTAAAACACGAATATATACACATATAGAATATGCTGGTTCATTTTTTTGTTTATTTGAAATTTTGCTATGCTGATTTCTAATATCTTCAGCAGAAAACTTTTCTTTCTGAAATAGCATATCTAACTATAGCTCCATAATGTATTTGATTCATTGCTATATCTTCCCAATGGAAACAATAAAAATCTTCCCAATGGAAACAATAAAAAAACAATCAACATTGTACTTCTTTGAGATAATCCTGTAATGTAAACATGGTCTACTCCCATGATAACCATGCTCGAGTCGTCAGGTCCTATACAATAAAGGTATGATTTTACAATAGTGGATTCTACAGTATCACTTTCAACAAGTCGATTGTTTTTATGATTTTGCCATTGTATTTTTAAAATTTTATGGAACATTGTTAAATGAAACTTTTTGAATGCCTTTGTATTGAAAAAGAGGCAAAACTCTCCGTACAGTAGTGCCATTCAGTACACGCCAGAGTAATCAATGGATGCAGGAAGGTTTGTGCATAAAATCTCTATCTAGTGCCTACTCATCCACTATTCCCAGATTAGTTTCTAGCTTATGGTTTTCATCAGTGAGGAGCCTTGGATCTGAAAGCACTGAACCTAGGTGCAAGACTCCTCACTGATGAAAACCACAAGCTAGAAACTAGTCTGGGAATATTGGATGAGTAGGCACTAGATAGAGATTTTATGCACAAACCTTCCTACATCCATTGATTATTCTGGCTTGCACTGAGTGGCGCTACGGTATAGAGAATTTTTGCCTCTGTTTAAACAGCTTGTGTAAGCATAAAGAATAGTGATCGTGTGATGTTTAATGGTTTAATATCAATCCTGCCTCTGTATTGCTTTGATAAGGAGTCTAAATCTCATTGCCATCTAATAAATTTGGTAAATTAACAGGTCTATATAGCAAATTTACTTGCAATAATTATTTTCCTATGATAAAATATCCTATCTTTAACTTATTAAAAGCAGCAGCTTTCTGTTACATTCAAAACAATAAGTACATTATACAAATAGTCTTTTGGCCTAGCAAAAATAACATTCATAAATCAGAATCCAAAAAGATAAATTTCTCATTTTCACTTTTAATCAGCGAAAAATTCTGCTATCAAACCTATAACATATCTTAATCCCTATTTCATTAAACAACCTATAAACAGTTCCATAGACAACTACCATAAAAATAAAAAAATATAATTTGTATATCTTCAAACACTTTTTAGCAAAAAAATAAATTATAGTATATATACAAACACAATCAGACATTTGGGTTATTGAAGCAAATACACATCTTTGTTTAACACCAATTCTCATTTCAAATACATCGGATTTTTTATCTTAAAAAGAACATCTTATTCCATTATGCAGAACCTGCATAAACTTTGGTGGATGACTAACTAATTTCCAAGAATGTCATATATTTGTTTAATTAATTATCTCATATACCTTGATAAAATCAATATATAAATCATTCTTTAGTTCCAATAGTTTTTTTGCATTTGCTTAAACCATATCTATATTTTTTTGATTCTCTTAAACTTAGAATACATTAAGTCTCTGGTATCCAACTATCTATGATTGGAAGTATCACATTCAACAAAATTCTTGAAAGTTTCATTGTTGTATTGGATAATAATAACATTCCACAATACTTCAATCTTGTCTATTCCCTTTATTTATAAAAACTAAAACAATAGAAGTGTCCATAAGAACAGGTGGAACAACTTCAGAAGTTCATATATAATGTTAAAAAAATTCAAAAATTTTTGAAGCTAACATATCATTGCCATATTTTAAAACATCTTCAGATATTTTGTCAGGACCTACAGACTGCTTTCTATTTTTAAGATTACAAAGAGCTGTTTTGACTTCACTAAGCTGGATATCTTTATCCAAATCTAAATGAATAAATAAAATGGATATATCATTGTAAGTTGTCATCTCAATTCTTGTACCAATATTTAAAAAGTTATCAAAAACATTCCCATCACCTATTCAACATATCATCATTATCATGAAAAAGCCAAGGTGAATGCTAAATTTAATAAAATTCTGAAGCCATTTCTCAGGTCCTTATGTTGCTCTCAGGACAACAAAAAAGAATTTAAAGTAATCATGATCAGCAAATATCTACATTTTCTTTGCAGTTTTAATCCACCAATCACTTCAAGTCTTCTAATCAATTGTTGAACTTTTATCTTCAAATTTCTATATTTATGATGATTCTCCATATTCAATTTATTCTTTTGCCAAACATAAAATGCCACATTTTTATTTTTAATTAAATTACTAGCAAAAAAAAAAAAATCACTGTTAAAAAACAGTCATGAAACTTATTTTGGGTGAACGCAAGAATATATTTGGTTTTATCCATAACACATTTCTTAAAAGAATTCCCCCATCAGTATCACTACAATCCAGAAAGTCTAAATAATCAATTTTAGTGTTTAATAACGGTAGACATTTAGTAAGTATAATAGATAACTCTAAGAAACAAACACCAATTTTCTTGAGAATATGATTGCAATAAAAATCTGTTTTTTAATCCAATTATTTTAATCTTGGAGTTTACTATTCTATGATCTGTCCAATAATCTCTGCTTATAAGTGCATATATGATATAAACTTTGTATTTCAATATATATAAAATAAATTAATTTTACATAATTTTTATTTTCAAATCTTGTCTTATTTTATGAAGTTTTTCATTTAAATTTTTTTTCTCTATTTATATTATATGATCCAATGACTATAAAATATATTTATTATATATAGTATACAGATATATGTTTACAAAGAATTTACAATAACACCATAAAATATTTTCACATAAATTATACTTTATATATATTTTATTACTTATATTTATATTTGACTTTAGTCTTTAAATTATAAATTTTTACTTTTTTTATAAAAAATCATCCAATTACTTATAATTACACTTCTATAATTACACAATTTTTCTAACATTATTCCAATTCAAAACTGTTTTCCTCTTTCTTATGTATAACTTTCTTTAATTAATCTTTCTTTATAAGATCTAACATTTTCCAAAATCTTTAATTCAAAATTTAAATGCTTACATTATTTTATATGTAGATATATTTTATTTAAGATATATTGATGATTACTTTTTTAACAGTTAATAGTAATAAAAGAATATCTGATTATTTTATAAAATAGATAAATCAATGGATAATAGAATTCAATTTACTATTGAAAAGGAAATAAATAACATGATTGACTATATGTATGTTAGAATTCAAAAAACAATACATAATAAAATAAATATTAAGTATTTTTAGGAAAAAGATTTTTTATGGTTTATTAAATAATTGGGTTTCACATATAAATTGTATATTTTAAATACATATTATTAATAATATAATAAATAGAACAATAAGATTGTGTTCTAGAAACAAATTATCAAAAGAAGAAATTGATATAATAAAAAATGAAGCAAAGATAAATGATTGCCTATTAAATTAATTAATAAATTATGTGGAAGGAAAATATAAAAAGAATAAAAGGAAGAATATATAAGAAAAATAAAAAATATAAAAGAAAAATTTATAGTAGTTTTAATTTACCAGAAAGTACATTTTATAAGATAAATAAAATAATAAGGGACATAAACAGAAAACATTATAAAAACATTGTATAATTAAACCAGTATATAAAAAGCAGGACTTAAATAAATTAATGAAAATAATAAAATTGGAAAATATGAATAACATTTGTATTGTAAATTGTTTAGAAACAACAAAAAATAAATTAAAAACTATGTTAAAATAGCATTTAAATTGTACAATAAAGATGTTGGAAAATGTTATATCTCTTTAACAAAGTTTAATTAAAGAAAGTTTATTCATAAGAAGAAGAAAAACAAATTTGAATACTAATAACAGTAGGCATCTGGTATAATTATAGAAGATAATTACAAATAATTGAACAATTTTTTTTTTTATAAAAAATAAAAATTTAGAATGTAAAAGATTAAAGACAAATTTAAAAGTAAGTAAAAAGTAAGATATAAAAAGTGTTAAAATATTTTGTTGTTATTGTAAATTCTTTGTAAACATATATTTATATCCTGTAATAAATATTTTTATAGGAATAATCCTTGATATTGACCATATAATATGGGCAAAATTTAGAAAGAAAATTGAAATGAAAAGTAGTTCCTAAAATAAAGCAAGACTTGAAAAGAAAAAGAGTGTGTTATAGTTCAACTTACCTTCAAGTAATATATTTGTTCGGTTTCAATATTATCTTGATCAGATTCAACAATTACCAATATATATATATATATACATATTGTATCACTATCGAATATATGGCTTAAAAACACATAAATATTCTGCATTACATATATAAGTATTTTAAAATAAATGATCAAATTGATTTTAAAAAGAAAAGAAAAATGACAATAAAATTTTTTAAAAAATATGGATTTTAAAGAATTTTTTTGTTGAAACGCAAACTTGAAAAAAATAAAGGGTATTCATCCTTTAGCCATGTGTGCCACTTGATGTTGTTGTTTCCTTGCAAAATCACATAAAATGTAACATTGCAGGGTCAGCTTTAATTTGAGTAGGTAGTTTAATTGTTTTTTATTTTGATGTTGTTATGGTTAGTTTATGGTCAACTGGCTTTAATTTTACTATATTTTACAGTTACTTTTTGGTCAACTTTTTTTTTCTTTGGTTATAAACATTATCAAACTTTTTTTTTTTAGTACAGACACATACATAAAATGTAACATTACAGGGCCGGAAACGGCATATTTCTAGAAATTTAGCTAGAAATCGCGCCTCTGGCGGCTGACACGAACGATCAGATGACAACCCAGGGCCGGCTTTAATTTGATTAGGTAGTTTGTTTTTTGTCTTTTTTTTTTTTGATGTTGTTATGGTTAGTTTTTGATCAACTTATTTTTTTTTTTTATAAACATTGTCAAACTTTTTTTTTTAAATACAGACAGACATAAAATGTAACATTACTGGGCCGGCTTTAATTTAATTAGGTAGTTTGTTTTTTTGTCACTTTTTTTTCATGTTGTTATGATAATGTTTTAGTCAACTTTTTTTTTTTGTAAACATTGTCAACCTTTTTTTTATAATCAAGACACGCACACACATATAAACAGAAAAAGAGCAATAAAAGCAGTTTTGCTTTTTGAAAACTGATTTGCTTTTTTATTAATCAAAACATGAAATAAACTGTTTCTTGTCTTAAGGTTATTTTATCTTTTTAAATCATTATTTGGTATAAATCCTTTAGCCATTGTGAAAAAATAATGGTTTTCATAACACAAACACACACACATCTAAACACAAAAACAGCAATGAAAAGTGTTTTTTTTATATTATTAATCAAAATATGAAACAAATTTCAAGTAAAATTGGAACAACAAAAAAAAAAAGCAAAAAAAACAACAACATTTTTATAAGTTTCTAAAGAAGCTGCTGTGGATTGGGTCATCTGAATTGACTTGTTGTATGTGTATTACAAACTCTCATAAACGATCCACACATGCAGGTCTTTTCATTTATTAGAACATTTTTCACTTGCAGAAATGCTACAGCTTGTAATTCTGTTGACAGCAAATATTTCAAGCAGACGATTTGTTTGCTAAAATGCGACATTTTGTTTGTCTCGACAAGACGTTGCTTGATGCATGACCTTCTCAGAATTCAGTTTATTCCTACATTCAGACTACTTTTGTCACTTTCAAATTTGTTTCCAGGACAAATTGAACTTTGTGACAATTTTATCTTAGTCAAAATGCGTGATTTCCATTTACCAAAAAAAAAAAAAAAAAACATTTCAAAGTAAAAACTTTAAACACTTGAGATACACACACCCTCATATAAGATGGGAGAAAAAGTTTATGTATGAGAATTCGCACAAAGTGATTCATAAAGCAGCCCATAATATTTATGTACTATGTCTAATACAACATACAGGGTGTATTAGACGTAACATATGTCCTGCGGTCACTTAAACGGCATTTTTATGTGATTTTACACAAATAATGCCATCAAGCAGCGTGCATGGCTAAAGGATTAATGCCAAATAAAGTATTGTGTTACCTTTTTCTTTTAAAAAAAATAAAAGAAAGTTCTAGTATTAAAGAGTGAGTGGGGGGGGAGGATAACTCTAAGTAAAAGCTGAAACTAGCTCTCCATTTTTGTAAATTTAATGAAAGAAAAAAAAGTAAAATAATTAAAGTAAAAATGAAATTAAACTAAAAATATAATATGTAAAAAAAGAAACCTTTTAAAATTTGCAATTCATTAAATATTACTTGGCTGACAAAAGAAAGCTCCCATTTGCACTAATTAAAAAAACAAAGGAAAAGACTATGAACACTATCTTATCAAAGTATTAGATTAATCTAAGCAAGAGATTAGATTAAAACAGAATGCAAAAATTATTAAAGAAAATATAAAATTAATTAAACTATATGGAAAAATGTTAAAGAGAACAATGAGAAAAAACATAAAAAGATCGAGATGAAAAATCATTATCATTATTATTGCTAGTCAGATTGTTTCAGTCACGGTAAATTATTCAACACTGTTGTCTTACAAAAATTTTTTTAAAGAAGAGGTGGTGGTTATCCATATTTCCAGCATGTGTGCATCTACCTATCTTTGCTGAAGGCTGACCTGCAGCAAAATGTTAATGAAGTGTGTGGCTAGCTTTCAATCCCAGTCCTCAGTACCATTAATGTTCTCCACCTGGAACTCATGCCCACCTCATGATCTGTGAACTACCGATATCTCTCTATTCCTCACTGCAAACTGGAAAATCAATAAGAAGACAAAGCCATCAATGAAAAGAAAAGGCCAACCAGTTGGTACTCGACAAATAAGAAAACAAACAAGGAACTGTATTCATAAAAGTGTGACATGCAATCCAAAATCCTGGGTAAATATAATTCTTTCTCTCCCATTCTAAATATTTGCACATATAAGTGAATGAAAGAACTTTAATGAACTCTAATAGTTACTGCCACATAATCTTTAATAATGCATCCATAAATTCTTATTATATTATGTTATAAATATGTGCACATATGTAAATTTTTATTATATTGTTACAATTATGAGGATGTGTAAATAAAATATTGGTTTGCTTAATTGTTGTCTAATCGATTCTCTCTTATAACTGTCACTAGTAAGTTAATTTATCAATAACAAGTATTGGGCAAGTGTGCCAAAGATTTCCCCCCACAATTTAGAAAAAGAGCTAGCTTGGGATATATTGAAAGTAAGATATGCCTTACCAATCTTAGTTTCACCTTGCCTTCCTGTTTCCTACCCTCATGCCTTATTTAAAACCCTACTTTTATCGTTTTGTGTGTGTACTGTGTATATTTACTGAAATCCCCCTAAATTTATATGTCTAATGGGGTATCCGGGTTTTTATAATAATTAAAAATGTCTTAAATGGTTTTACTTTCAAACCGTTGAGTATATTTTATATATATGCTTGTACACTAAAGTAGGTCACATATCTACACACATACTACATTAATATTTAAAATTTATGAAAATATTTTATTTAAAATTTGTTGTTTTTGGGTCTGTTTATCTTGTGATATTATATTCGCTATATTTGTTTGCATTTAATAAAATAATATCACTGATAAATCGATTCTGGACATTAAATTCAAAAAAAATTATAAATATAAAATTTTATTTAGTTTTCCAAAATCATGCCATTTTTCTTTTTAAATCAGTGAGGGTAGGGAAAGAACAATAGTGGCTAATTTTAAGTATATTGGTGCCAGTTTTACTAGTAGATTTTGATAAGATTAAAAAACAGTGCTTACGAGTAGATTTAATTAAAAAAATGCAGTCCGTGTTTTCCAATTTATTAATAACTTAAGGAATGGATTTTACCACAGCAGGGTTAGATTATAATCAGGAAGAGCATATAAATAGGGCTGATTGCTGATTATAGTTATTAATTAATCTGCCTGATATTGTGACAGCAAAAGTTATTTTCTGTAATTTTGAAATTGATTTTCTAATAGCTTTGATTTGTGTTATCGGACTGACCAGCTTGTTTGTTAGTTTAAAACAAGTTTTGAAATCGTTTCACCTTAGAATGATGGGGTAAAGGGGAAGTAGGCTGTTTTCCCTTGGGAGCCAGTGCCTTGGCCATCTGTCATTCACCATCCGATGTCCTGTCACTGCACCATCAAGCCCAAGTGAACCAGCCTGAAGAATGCTGCTCCAGAAATCTATGTACTAACTGCTGCTGCTGAACAACAAACCCAGGAAAATCAAATTCACTAAAGAACTCTAGTACAAAAGTTGTTAAACGCTTATGGACTGTCTTTGCAAAGAGAGGTAATTAAAATCAACACGAGATCTTGGAAACCTTCATGCTATATAGCTAATAAATTTTATATATTCCTTAGTATGTATTTATTCAAGTGTTTTTTTTATGCATGCTGAACTTGTGCTTGGGTTGATTTTCTATATATATATATATTTGTAAATGTTTTATTTAGATCTGTATTGTAATGTAAATATATCATGAATTTTTTTAGGCAAATGCGAGTTACGTAGGGAAGTTAAATAATGTGTGGTTGCCATCTTAATCTATTAAACCACAAACATGCATTTTTCCCTCTCCCATCTTTTATATATGTTTAAAAGTATTTCTTACGTATCATAAAATTTGTTAGAATAAGTATTTAGTTCTCTAAGCTTTGTTGAGAGTCTGCTGGCCATTAAAAATATGAAATTTGAGAGAGAGCTATTTCTGTTCTTTAATAAATTGCTTTTTTTTACTAAGTATATTTAAAATTTAACTGTGTTGCTAGTGAATGTGCTTGGGTGCTGGAACCTTACCATTTGCAAAGGTCATCAACAGGTAAATCCATTTCCCTTATTTTTACTCCGTGGTTCCCAGTACTGTGCTATAATGGCATGTGGGAATTATTTCATGTACGTCCCCACAGTTACAAAGCTCCTGGGTGCAGGCCAGGCTTGAGCTGTGAGTGGGCTAGAGATGCCCCCAAATAAAAGGCAAAATGCCTATCCAAAACCAAGACCTTTTCTTCATAGTATTTTATAGTTGTGTACTCAGAAACTGCACCCCTCCTCAGCATTATATTGCTGGCACCACCATACATTTTCCTTAGTAATTATTTTACATGAATTCTATTATATTAAATGAATTCTAAATCCACAGCATAGCTCGATCTTATAATTTAGCTAATCACTTCATGAGCGACTCTCGGTCTCCATTTAAGATTCCAATAATAAATAGTTTTAGAATATTCAAATTCTATTAAAGACTTTACGTGACTCGCATATGCTTGCCATATCACTGTATTTTAGACACGTTATCTAAATGAACCCAAGTATGAGGTATCAATCATCTTGTTGTTTTTTCATGTATAGCCATCCCATTTATATAGCTAAACTGTTTTCTATATCTAATTATTAAAATATTATCTTTAAATTTATTTCTTTTCTTTATTTATTCGGGGTGCAATATAAATTACATAGCATATTAGAATTATCTTGGGCACATCTATAAGTTTTTGTCAAATGAACCTAGGGCTATTTTAGAGTTAGAGTCTTTTGTTTTCTCCCTGATCACCGGCACCGGCATTAAATTATACTATTAGTAGCATCAAATGTGTTTCATGTAGAGGGTGTTGTGGAGTATAGACTTTAGATTTGAACTTGGGATTTCTGGGAGGTAACCCTCCTGGTGTTAAGTTCTATATCTAGGGTTTAAATTCTGCAGTGTGTTAGCAAGATAGACGGATTTTGACCATTACAATATCAAGTGCTGAATTGTATATCTGTTGTCCAGGTATACTGATTACATAACCTGTAGTTAGTATCTGAGGTTAATTCTCAAAACAAATAAAGTGCTTTGGATGTCAAGGATTTTAATCTAATAGTTAAGAAGTGCTATAATAGCCTGGAAATGTGATTGTAGGTTAAAAAATATAGAATTTTTTTTTTCTCACAACAGAAAAAACAAATCAAAATGGTGAAAATGTGTTACCTTGAGGTGTTTGATCTGGCCTATTCTGAAATTGGCCAGCATGTGTGGATTGAGTTTACTTTTTATAATGCCAAACCAAATCAAATGTGAATTAAAGTTAACAATTTTTATGAAGCATTTGTGATATTTCAATGTATGAAATCTTGAAATCTCAGTCAGCCTCTATCCATCTATCTGAGTTAGATTTTGATACATATCTTTCCTGACAGCTTATTTCTGGAGTTTCAACCTTTGTATCAATGGGAAGAGGAAAAGATTAGAGATTTGCAACGGAACTCAGAAAGCCAGCACTGAACTGTGACTTTAAAGTTTCTTTAAATAAAGTTCTGAGAGATCATTTTTATTTGTGAAATGAAAAACCACAACCTTAGAACATCAACTATTGATGAACCCTGCTTTCACATTGATTCAGCTGTTTCTAATATGACAGCAGATGAATTTACAGCAAGACCATAGATCTATTGTAGAAAATGGGCTCCAGTATTAAATGTGTCAATCAGAAAATGGTCAAAGAATACCAAACTGACCATAGTAAAAACTACCTGAATGATTTATCAGAAACAAATGAAGAATTGTACTACATACAATGATGAGCCAAAACACACACTGAATATTTATTTCAAGATCAATGTGAGGATGTTATAAGCATGCTGGTCACATAGAAGCTGATTTTTTTTTTTTTTTTAAAAAGCCAAGTCTCTCATAAAAGAATGGAAGAATGTATTCTAAGAACCAGAATGGCAATGTAGAATCAATGTCTATATAAATAATATGAAAGACATTGATTCTGCCTCCAAATGTAGAATTATAAATAATGAGATACTAATAATAATAGAATTGGATACAAAATCTGCAATGTTCATTATATCAAAAACACACTGGCTATCATTAATAATAAAAAATCATCATATGACATCTAGAAATGGATTACCAAGGCAATCTGTCATATCAAAAAAGAGTTAAAGTGCCTAGTAAAACAATTCATTTATCTCTTATTATGTCAGCTGGTAAGTGCAGCAATTTATTAAGCCATAATCAATTAATCATTTAGGCTTTACAGTTACTAAAGTGAATCAGCTCACAAAAATAAAATGGACAATAAACTGGATCTGAACTGTAGAAAAAAACCTGTCAATTCTGAGACTTAATGACATAGTCTCTAAAATAGTACTAAAATGCAAATAAGCATCCAATTGCTACTTCACATATATAGTGGGACCATTAAATGAGTTCCAGCAGTTGTGATTCAGACAAAAGGATTTCGGCAGTGTTTGTTCAACTGGTAGGACAGTAATAAATTTGAACTAAGGATCACCAACCAGTGGTGAAGAATCTACAAGATTCAAATAAACGCAACTTGTGGACTAAGACACCAGACATGCTGGCACCAGATCTACAAATGAAGATATCACACCTGATGAAAATACTACACTTACTGATGAAGATGCCAAACCTGATGACAATGGAGTTAAATCTGAAAAAGCCAGAAAGTAAGAAAGACATCTATCAATGCCTCTTAGTGACCAACTTCTCCACGACAAATTTTAACCAGGGGTAAAAAATTTTATGGTTCAATTTATCTTCAAGAAATGGTCTTATCCAGATTCAATCTTATCTTAATCAGATTCAGTATTAATTGCTACAGATTTATGGACATAAGTATAAATAAAACATAACCATGGCAGAAACAGATCAATAAGTGAAGATGCTCAGTGAATTCAATATGCACACATTAAGGAAGGAAATCTGGCTATAAATTGGAAGTTAATTTGGAGATAGAGTCACAACTAAATAAATTACTGAGCTGAATTGAAGCACACTCATTGTTCTCAATATTGCAAAGTAGACAAACAAGTTCATATTGAATTGAAAGCTTCCAGATATTAAACTTGACATAAGGTAAGCTGCCACAGTCTAGGCATGAGGCAATTTTCCATGGTAAAGATGGAAGTGTTACCAATACTTAGAAAATTAACTGCAGTCCTTTGCTTCAATAGTTGTATGGCAACTAAATGCTATATATGGCCAATAGTATTGGATGAATGGTATATCAGCTATTATTGTAGACATATGAATATATATATTGTATATAAGTTGGTTTAGTAAAATATTTGATCATACCGTGCTTGTATGAGTTTATCACAATTGCATTTGTTTTATATGTATTGAAAATAAGGGGCTATATTTGGAAAGATGGTCAAATCCTTATTAATAATGGAATAATAATTAGTATTGATGTTTCACATGATCACATCTCCAATACTAGCACATAATTGTTTATAAACAAACCAAAGCAAAACTCCATATAGTAGTGCCACCTGTGCTAAATAGAGTAATCAATGGATGCCAGAAGGCTTGTGCATAAAATCCCTATCTAATGCCTACTCATCCAATATCCCCAGACTAGTTTCTGGCTTGTGGCCTTCGTCAGTGAGGAGCTTTGTTTATAAACAATTATGTGCTAGTATCGGAGATGTGATCATGTGATGCTTGCTGGTTTAACACAAATCCTGCCTAATAGCATAGTGGTGGCTATGGTTGTTAAAGAGCCAAAGACACCAAAATGTATGGGTGCTGAACTGAGTTCAGACCCATATGACTATATAAGCTATTGAGCTTAGATTGAAAATATTTTTTGTGTTTTCAATTTCATGCTCATAGTTTTGTAGTTAAGTAGAGATAAAAGGTGGTTGCTAGAGGGTTGCATTAGATCCTAAGATCTAGATGCAGTGGTCTCAGATCCAAAGCTCCTCACTGACGAAGGCCACAAGCCAGAAACTAGTCTGGGGATATTGGATGAGTAGGCATTAGATAGGGATTTTATGCACAAGCCTTCTGGCATCCATTGATTACTCTGTTTAGCACAGGTGACACTACTTTATGGAGTTTTGCTTTGCTTTGTTTATAGTATTGATGTTATTAAACTTGTATATGGTTCATAAATATAATGAAATCTATTTAGATGTCATTATTTTGAGTGTGAATGCATCCATATTCCTTTATAGCAATTTTTCTGCCTAAACTAAGTATTTGTAACAATAAATCCATATGTTGTGCAAAAGTTTAATAACAAATAACAAAACATTTGAATTTAAGAACAATACAATTATTTCCAATAATTTTTGACCAAACTATTATTTGTATGAACATGTGCATTAAACTCTCCAAGAAGACAAATTCAGTCTTTCAATGGTATTGCTGTAATAATGCTATTCAGCAAGGAATAAAATATTACTCTGAATCTAATATTGGAGCATAGGCACTAATAAAAGAAGTACTGGAACCATAGTGCAAGGCAAGTTTTAAATTCACTAAACTTTCCTTAATGCAACAAGGCATTCCCCTTTCAGTGACTGATCTACCCTTTTAAAAAAAAAACTTGTAGTCATCCACTAGTTATGGGCAACTGGTTCAAATTTTCAAATGTCTTAATTTTAAATAATTTTTGAAATGAAACTAGTGCTGATTTCAATACATTTGTAAATATATCTCTATTTTGCAAAAATCAAATTAATTTGAATCTAGCACACATAATTTAAACTTTATATCTTCCTTTTCAGGTTTAATGATATTTTATACAGCTTGTACTCTAAACTGATATAAATTTTTATTTTTTTGTAAATGATTATTATCTGGCAAAATGAAAATGCACATGTAAAAATTTTAAATATTTAGTTTTATTATTGCCTAGCATGCTTTCGGTATATTTTGACATCATATTCATGTATAATAAAGTAAATATTATTAAAAAACTACTTTTCTGTGTGTATTTTCATTTTACCAGATATTATGTTGGCTCAGAAAAGAAAGTGAGTAACAATTGAATTATAAATGATTATACTATAAATCTTATTACATTCATATCGGCCTTTCAAGCCAATTGTGCAAATGCTTTGTGAGTGTTAAATAATAAATGAATACTCTCTGACCAATACAAGATATAGAATTTATGCAGGAATAAAAAGAATCCCTCTTATTCCTACGACTCAAATATTTATATATGAGCAAATCTCGTCTATATCTTGTATTGGTCAGAGAGTATTCATTTATTATTTAACACTCACAAAGCATTTGCACAATTGGCTTGAAAGGCTGATATGAATGTAATTACAATTATATACAGATGCTATAAAAATAAATGCTTATTTATATATAAATCTTATTGTGACTAATGCTTACAATAATAAAATGCAAATTTATTTCATTATGACAATTGATTGTTAGAAAGCAATCAATGACATCCAATTAAATAAAATTTTATTTTCTCCATTTTTGTGCCTATATTTTTAAATATTTATACAAATATTTTAATATCTATTGTAAATAATGCTTATAATAAAATCAAATTTAAATATTTATATAAAACAATACTCTTACAATTTGACTCTCAAATCTGTGCATAACATCTCCCTCATCATTATCATTTGTACAATTTCAATTTAGCTCTCAAATCTATAGGGCACAACAAAGCCTCTCATCATCATTATTTATAGTTATAATTTGGCACGTTGCAAATGTTGGGCCTCAAAAATTAAAAAAATCTCAGTATTGCTATGAATATAATAATTTTCTTTTGATGCATGCTGTCATTATTAATATTTTGGAAATGCTTTGAAATAATGTGTCAGGATATGACATTCTTAAAGTTAAGAATGTAATCTCCAGACAAATAAAAATTTTAAGATAAGAGTTTATACTTTTTTTTTGTTGCTTATGTATGTTTTGTGTGTTTTTTTTATATAGGCAAGAGTAAATTATATAGGCAAGAGTAAATTATAAATTAAACGTAGCTCAATGTATATGTAAACAAAGGGAATAAATCACTCTTTCCCATACTATGACTTACAAACAATCTAAATGTTGAACAAAGGAATCAGGAAAAAAGTGAATCCACCTATTATTAATAGCTCTGATATTTATAAGCATATTTTTGTCAACATTCTTCATAAGTCAGAGTGAAATTAATTTATAAACCAGATGTAATATGGTACTTAAGAGTTACTAAACTCATAATTAATTATACAAGGCTGGAGACAGCATCTCCTTTTAACACCTTGAAATTGTAATAATTAAACAAGATTTAATATTTAAACTTTAAATTAAACATAGCTCAATGTATATGTAAACAAAGGGAATGAATTGCTCTTCCCCAGACTGACTTAAAAGCATTTCCATCTGGTTGATAAGTTAATTCCACTCTGAATTACCAACAGTGTTGACAAAGGTATGCTTATAAACATCAGAGCTATTAAGAATAGGTAGATTCATTCTATTCTTGATTCCTTTGTTTAAATTTAAAGTGCTTTTAAATCATAGCCCAGGGAAGTGATTTATTCCCTGTTTAAATATAAGCAAGAGGTAACAAACCTCAGATAGTTTGAATAAGTATGCTTTGAAAATATAAATTAAGGTTTTTTGAATATTTGAGATCACAATATACTAACCTTAATAGTAAGGGTTAAGGATAATATTAATGACAAAATGTTGGACGGGTCTGAGATTGGTGGCTTGGACAATCCCGAGATTTTGAAAGTTATCTTATCTAACTTTCCTAAAATACAAGCTAAGACAGATACCAATTCTAAAGAATTAAATGCAAAGACAGATGCTAATTCTGTTGAATTAAGTGTAAAGATAGATGCCAACCCTAACAACTTAAAAGATTGAAAGATTAATTAAATGTAGATAGATGCTAACTCTAGCAGCTTGAAGGGTAATTTAAGTCAAAATCAATACCAAGTTTGATGCTAATTCAAAAAAGTTTTAAAGACTTTTGAAGGTAGGTTAGATCACAAGATCTGAAAGCACAAATAGATAATAAATTTAAAGAATTAGAAGTCAAATTCACTGTAGAACTAAAAGTCTAGAGCTGAAGCTGTTGCATTTAGAATAGAAGGCATTGAGTCAAATGATGATCAGTGATTTAGATGAAAATATAGTGATTAAGAATCATCACTTCAACAATAGTGAACAATAACTTTGACTTTAAAGTCTAAAGATGAAAAGGATAGTGATAAATCTAATACTATTTGCAGCATTTCAATTGCTATATTATGTTGTAGCCATTGCAGGTTAAATTTTATTCCTCTGAAAGAAGAGTTTTGCTAAAAGCAGCTATATTGTTATTAAATCTTGACAATTCCTATTCTTTTTTTTTTCCATATGTCATAGCATCGGCCGGGACGTGAACCCACAACCGTCTGCAACCAACTACTTCCTGGCAGGGTGGCTGCGATACCTCTTGGCTAACAACGCAAGACGACAATTCCTATTCTTCCTTGTGATCTTGAAGAATTTGTATCAAGGGAAGTTTATGTATTCAATGCACTTGTTTGGGGAAAAAATATATTAGCAATTTCCTCTTGCTTTATCAATACTACTGTTATTATTTATTTCACTTTAAAGAGTATTCCAACAGGCTTGACTGCCTAGGAGACCTGTATGAGATGGGTCATTTAAGAAAAGAATCTTATTTAATGTGTGCTTGTACCATAAATGATTTTCAAATTTCTCATGGTTGAAATAGCAAAACACTTTTAGTTTAAGATTCAAATCCAAGGCTCCTCACTGACAAAAGCCACAAGACAGAAACTAGTCTGGGGAATATTGGATGAGTAGGCACTACTAGATGGGGATTTTATACACAAGCCTTCTGGAATCCATTGATTACTCTGGCTGGCAGTGAGTGGCACCACTGTATGGAGAGTTTTACCTGTGTTAATAAGTTATATGCAAGCATAAGAAATGGTGATCATGTGATGTTTAGTGGTTTAAGATTATTTATTGAGAGAAGAGTAGTTAGATTGGCAATGTACTTTGATACAAAAGAATTTCCTAAACTACGCTGAAAGATAAAAATCAGTTGATATTAAAAATAATAATTTTGAGCATTTTATGAATTATAGCAAGAGTTATTTAAGTTAGGAGCATTATGATTTGCTGAGTGGCAGATAAAAAATATCTTTTAAGCGCACTCAAAAAATTTCAAGATTTTTATGACTTTATTATTGAGATATTATGGTCAGTGTTTCCTGACAGGAAGATGTTAAGAGACCATAATTAATCAATCTCATTTATGAAATTCTTAAATATAACAGACTGATAGACAAATGGTTCTCCTCATCATAATTTGAAATATTTTTTTTTTTACCAATAATCTGGAATCAATATATTGAACCACACATGATAAAAGAATTAAAGTTTCGGTATTCTAACCTGACCTACACGATGGCCGCTAGAGGCTCTGTTTCTGTGTTAGCACACAGATCATACAGGGTAGGGGCCTCGAAAGCAGATGACGCTTTTTCCTGCCGCTAGGTGGAGCTGTTCACCATACGTACACACGGGAACCTTCCACAAGCTAGCTGGCAGCTTACATTGTCTGCTACCCAGAACCTAGGTGGCACTGATTGCCGTAAACACATCTAGCTTATGTGTTGTCTGCTATCAGAAACTACCAAGATTCTAGCCCACTATGCGGTGCTGTTTCTCCATGTTACACACGGAAAAACAGCAACTATACTAATAGCAATAACAATTTAAGTCCTGTTTAATTAATAAAAATTAAAGGCTGATATATCAACATTTAAAGATGGTATATCTAATAAAATTCATTTAATTTGCCAAATAAACTTAAGTTATCTGCAATGGGGGTAAGTTGATTAATATTGGACATCATGAGTAGTATTTGTCATCTTTCATCACAATCACAATATAATTCATTCTACTATTTCAAATACTGACATAGAAATATCCATTTCAAATTTTATTTAAACCGAGCTTGGATTGAAAATATTATTGTGTTTTCAATTTCATTCTCATAGTTTGGTAGTTAAATCGAGTTAAAAGGTGGCTGCTAGAGGGTTGCATTAGATCCTAAGATCTAGGTGCAGTGCTCTCAGATCCAAGGCTCCTCATTGATGAAGGCCACAAGCCAGAAACTAGTCTGGGGATATTGGATGAGTAGGCACTAGATAGGGATTTTATGCACAAGCCTTCTGGCATCCATTGATTGCTCTTGTTGGCACAAGATGGCACTACTGTATGGAGAGTTTTGCTTTGTTTTGAATTGTCAGATTTTATTTCATATAGTTAGCAAAAAAGGGTGGGGATTAAGTGAACATTATACATTAATATTAAAAGATATTACAACTAGTTAGAAGCTGTAAAATAAGGTTTTAATATATTAAGTTCTGCAAATGAATAGATATAGAAACACATACAATTTGTATAAAAATGAACATAAAATTATTCATTTAGTAAAATGGTTTTCTTTAAAAAAGAGAAATTTCTTTTGAAATCAAAAAGTGTAATTTGCCATTCAAATAAAACAAGTTTTAATTAATACAGACTAAAATTAGACAATGTATTTATTTTAATACAATAAAAACTTAAATCAGAAATTGGTATTGTATATTATGTAATCAAAAGAAAACTAATTAATCTTAATATATTTAATCAGATATGAATTTTAATTCAATATACATATTTCTTTGTTAAAAATATTGTCTAGAAATAGAAAATTGACTTTTCTTAGTAATTAACATTGCATTAGATAGATTGCATATCAATAGTCCAAGAAAAAGATCAATTTATCTTATTATGTCACCATAGATATGTATGTCAGAGAAGTTGCAAGCTAACATATAATGAGTATCCAGGCCTGCTCTGGACAGAGCTGATTTCAATAGGAATGATCTCAAGAGCATCTAATTAACTATATACCAATCTAATATAAATACTTACCAGTTATAAAAAAAAACAATCATGTAGGTACTGTGGTATTAGAGCTGCGACATGAAGAATTATAATCGTTTAATCATTAAATTAATTCGGTTATAAATCAAAAACATATTTTAAAATCTCTTTTAAAAAACAACAATTTAACAAAAAAAATACGAAAAGCATTAATGCGAAGAATAGTTAAAATGCGGGTTTAAATCAAATTGAGAGTGTGTTTGAACGTGCATATTCTGCATAATTTATTTTAATACATTGTACAGGCTTACACCTGCATTTATATATGTAATATTTGCGGTATTCGAACTCAGACTTTCACACGACCTACAACTCTCAGTGCCATCTTATATTGTTGACTCATCTCTCCACACACATATATAATTAGTACTCAGCTTTATATTAAGATAACCAATCTTCATACTTTAATGAGTGCTGGTTTAGCCCGAAATACGTATATTGGTGATTATTTATCTTTTCTACATGTGTGTGATCAGGTGAGTCAGCAATATAAAATAGCCCTGAGAGTTGTAGGTCGTGTGAAAGTCTGAGTTTGAATCCCGCATATATTACATATATAAATGCAGGTGTAAGCCTGTACAATGTATTAAAATAGAATATGCACGTGCAAACACACACTCAATTTGATTTAAACACGCATTTTAATTATTCTTTACATTAATGCTTTTCGTATTTTTTTTTGTTAAATTGTTTTTTTTTTAAATGTAGATTTTAAAATATGTTTTTGATAACCTAATTAATTTAATGATTAAACGATTATAATTCTTCATATCGCAGCTCTAATACCACAATACCCAATCGTAAAAAATCAACATTTCAAATTTATAAAAAAACTTGATCATAACAAATTCAAACATTCCAATGTATAGAAATCCATAAGAAAAACACAGGATCCCGAGTTTTAAATTTAAATTATGTCATCATCAACCATTATCCATCCACTCCAGGATGAAGGTCTCTCCAAGTTTAATCCATCTTCTCCAATCTTTAGCTTCTCTTCTCCACATCACCCCTGTATTATTTCATCCATCCATCTCACATGTGGTCTCTTTCTGGGACTTTTACAATCTCTTGGAATCCAGTTTAAGATTTCAATTGTCCATCTATTATCATCTCTTCTAACAATATGTCCAGCCCAACTCCACTTCAGTCTTTTAATTTTTTCAATGAGGTCAGTAGCACCTGTTTGTTCTCTTATCCATATATTGCATTTTTGATCCCTTCTTGTTACTCCCAGCATGAATCTCTTCATACTTCTTTAGTAATCTGAGTCTCTGTATTGCTCTTCTATTAAGTGTCCAAGTCTCAGATCCAAAGTAAGAACTGGTAAAACACATTAAAAACCTTCCTTTTCAAACACATAGGCATATTTCCTTTTAGTATCAAGTTATTTCTACCAAAAGCACTCCAATCAAGTTTAATTCTATGATTAATTTCATCTATTATATTTCCATCTGCATTAATAATCTGACCAAGGTATTTGCAACTGTTAACTTCTTCTAACTCATCATAATCAATCTTTATTTTCATATTTTGAGAAAATTTATTAAACATTACTTTAGTCTCTTTAACATTTATCTTTAGTCCTACTTTCACCTGATAACTCCTGAAACATTTCCTGCAGCTCTAAAGCATTATTTGCAAAAACAACTACACCATCTGCAAAAATCTAAATTACTTAAATAATCTCCATTTACTTTCACTCCTTTAGCTTCCCATTTTAATCCACAAAATACTTCTTGCAGCACTGCTGTAAAGTTTTGGAGATATGGAGTCACCCTGTCTTACACCATTCTCAATGTTGACTTTCCTAGTAACATTATGTAATCTAATTGTTGCTGTTGCATTTTTATAAATATTCTTTAAAATATGACAATATCCTGGATCTATACCTTGATGATCCAATGCTTTAATCACTGAAGAAATGTTTATAGAATCAAATGTCTTTTCATAATCTACAAATCCAAAGCATAATGGCAATTCATATTCATTGTCCTATTATAACTTACTCTCAATATCTGGATATGATCTACTGTACTAAAACCACTTTTAAATCCAGCTTGTTTTCTTGGCTGGTGAAAATCCAATGTTCTCTGTAGATGAGTTGTAATTATCTTGGTAAAATTTTTGTATAAAACTGATAAAAGGCTAATAGGTCTGTAATTTCAAATATCTTCTTTATAACCTTTTTAAAATATTAATACTGCATTCTTCCAACCATCTGGTACATCTTTATCATTTAGATCTTTGGTATATAACTTTGCTAAAAAAATTCTATTTCTTCACCTGCTTCTTTTAATATATTAATTATAATTCCATCATTACCTGGAGTCTTTTCTTTCTTTATACATTTAATTGCATGTCTCAGTTCTTCATTTAAAATTCTGGGCAATTCAGAAAATGTAATAGGTATAGGATACTTGTTTTTTATTACTATATAATTCTTGATAAAAGTCTTCTACCCATTTCATGATGTCATCTCTTTTTTTAATAATAATTCCATCTTCTTTTCTTATTGCAGATATAAATTTCCTAACAATACCAAAATGTTGTTTTACACTCTTGAGATTTTTATTCTCTTCTACAGCTTTCCTTGCTAGTTCACAGTTATACTTTCTTATAACATTTTCAACTCTTTTCTGCACCATTTTACAAAATTCGAGATACTCAATCTTTTTTAAAGCATCATTTTTGTATATCTTCATATTCCTTCTTTTCTTCATAAATTCTCATCTCAGTAGAAATTTCATTGGTCAATTGCTGCTTTTTTCTACCAGCTATCTTTGTTACAGTTTTAAAAAGTGTATCAGTTATTTTCATATTAATTTCATTTAAATCTGAATCCTGTTCAAAATCTCTGAATCCTGTTCAAAATCTACTAATACTTGGAACCAATTTGTAAGTTCTAATTTAAATTCATTAGAATATTTCTGAAGATTAGGAATATCAACTGTAATTCTTAATAATTTTTGTCTCTCTAGTTTTGCATTAACACGTATCTTACATCTTACTAATCGATGACACTTCCTGTGTTAAATTTATTAAGAACATTATATACTTGAAATATGTATTTTCTATTAGTCAAAATATAATCCAATTTTGCTGTACCTTCATTTGGATACTTCCATGTCCATTTCCTCTTAACATTTTTCTTAAAAAAATAATTCATAACATAAAGTTTTTCTTTTTCTGCAAACTCCACAAGTTTATGTCCTCTCTCATTTCTATTACCATAACCAAAATTACCTACAGCACTTTCATCTTTGATTTGTTTACCAATATGAGCATTAAAGTCTCCCATAACAATTTTAAAATGTTGTTTACTCTGATTAAAAGCTTTTTGTACATCCATATAAAAATATTCTACTACTTCATCACTATGAGAACTTGTTGGGGCATAAATCTGAATTATCTGCATTTGGTATCTGCTATTAAGTTGTATAACTAACTAATCTTGCCCCTCTGTCGAATACACCATCAATCTCCACAATGTTGTTCTTTCATTTTTTATTTATAATGAGTCCTACTCCACTTGTATTTCCAATATTTGTGCTTAGAGTATATGTCCACTTTTTAAATCAATTGTCTCTTCCCCTTTTCTTCTAACTTCACAAAGTCCAATAATGTCCCATTTAATGTAAGACAGTTCTTCTTCTAATTCTTGCAATCTTCCTTCACTTGAAAGTGATCTTCAGTTGTAAGTATCTAAATAAAAAGTTGTCATCAAATGGCAGCCTAGGTCACAGTCAGGGGATTCTTACCTCTGCCACCAACTGCTGCCTTGGTTAGTGACTCTACAGCCTCCTGGGAATAAGGGGCAGGATTTATTTTTGTCTGTCATAATTGTATATATTGCAAAAATATTTATCATTTACACAGATATTCATTCTGCCTTATCAGGCAACTGAGAAGACCATGGTGTTTCTCGATCTTAAACTCAGAGGTAAAAAGCCAATAAACTCACCATGCTGGCTAATGCGTGTTGGTGAGCAACTCATCCATGTTCGTATACTATATGAATAATCACATAGTAATAACAGCTGCAACGACGAGAACGTATGAAGTGGACATTAGGAATTTGCCTTGCTCAGGTTCCTTTCAGTTAATAGTAAACTCCTTTCTGCAGCCTTAAGCTATGTACTTTGTATAATATGATTTTAAAATAAACAAATATGAAGTAAAAGAAATATTTAAATTGAAATTAGCTTAAATACTCTGGAATTATGGGTAATCTTATAAAAAGTTATTTTAAAATTATAGATTTTTGATATTTTTTTAAAATGAACTTTCTTTTCTACCTAAAAACTTTACATAATGATTTTGTTTCTTAAAACTTTTTATTAGAATTAACGATTATCATATATAGGTTAAATTTAATTATTTCAGTTTACTTCATCAAGTTTTTTTATTATAATCCTTTTAATTTTAAGATGGGAAAGCTGAAATTCCAATATCATTACTCCTTTTAAAGCTATTTAACAATAAGCACTAGTTAACCTTCAGGAACTTCTAATCATTCTAAGTTTAAACAAATCATTTTTTTTTTTTTTGCCATTGATAAAAAATAAATTATTATAAAAATCAGTCATTACAATTGAAAGTCAGCAGTACCATAAAATTTATAAAATAGTTTTTGGATCAAATATTGAAACAGGGGGAAAAGTGTTTACTTTGTGAATTTAATTAAAATAGGCTTTAATATATGGTATTCAATTTCTAGTATATGTTGCTTATACGTCTATATAACTGGTGAATATCGTAATCGAGGAAATTGGTATCATATTTAAGAAATTATTCTTATGCATATATCCTTGAAGCATATTTAGAATATTAATGTTTCATGCACCCATTTTGATATTTAAAGTAGTATTTTGGTAGTTCTTAATTGCATATGCACTTCATTTATATAAATTTTGAAGTTTTTCTTAAAGTTTAATAACATGCATTTAGTTATTTATTTATATAATGATGAATCTACAAGCGAGTGCTTGAATGATTATTGAGTTAAGGATTAGAAAGACATTAAGGTGTATAATTAGCATAAGCTTATCTGATTAGAGTTATGTTAAGTTCATAGGTAATAATACTAAATTCTGAAATAGTATTTATGCGGTCATATCCGATTTGGTTTTAATATGCATAACCAATAGATTTGTATAAGTCAATTTAAGTATAGAAACATTATATCCATGCGGATACATCGAGTTAATAGTGTCCATTGACATATATCCTTTTAGCTCATTCTAGATTTCACAAACTTTAAATAATAAAAAGTTATTTGTACTGAGGTTGAATGTTATAATATGAATAGTTAATTTATAATAAATATTTATTATTGATTTATTATAGCCTATATTTTATTTATTAAAGAGTATAGTCTTATACAGTGTTCAACAGAATATTAAAAGGAGTCTCAAGGTTCTTCCATATCTAGGGAACATATAGAAAAAAAATTTGTAATGATTGAGGACTCTGGGGTATTTGTTGTTGAATTTCTTTACTAGTAAACTTAAACTTTCTTTAGGTAATAGCATGATGAACATCCAATAAATATGGATTTTACTGAGCAGAATAATTCTACCAGTTAGAAGCATAAATAGGAAATTGTAAATCTAGTAGCGCCCTCTAATTCAGTGATGTCAGTCTTCGTCTAGATCCTCCTCTATCCATTATAATATTCATCATAAACTTTGATGAGACTTTTACTTTATTAAGATACATCAATTATTTAAAAATATAACTGTAAACCACTAAAACATTTTAAATAATATTTATTTTATAAAGCGCAGATAGTTGAGAGGTTTGCAGCCTTTCAATTTAATTAAAACATTTTAAGCTAATAATTTAAAGAACCCATGATTTTATAAAGACCACATTTAAGTTAATACCCTGCAAGACTTACATACACCTGCACATATAATGTAATATATAAGGGATTCGAACTCAGACTTTCACATGACTCTAAACTCTCCATGCCATCTCGTATTGCTGATCCACTTGATCACACACATGTTGAAAAGATAAGTAATCACCATTATATGTATTTCTTACTAAACCAGCACTCATCAGTTGGTCCAGATAACCATCTCCACACATATATAAATCAGTGCTCAGCTTTATATTGATAGCCAATCTTCATACTTTAATGGAAAGGTCTGTGGGGTGGAGTAGTTTGTTTGTCATTAAAGTATGAAGATTGGCTATCTTAATATAAAGCTGAGCTCTGATTGTATATATGTGCGATGGTAATCTGGACCAACTTACGAGTGCTAGTTTAGCACGAAATACGGATATTGGTGATTATTTATCTTTTCAACATGTATGTGATCAGGTGGCTCAGCAATATGAGATGGCATGGAGAGTTGAGAGTCATGTGAAAGTCTGAGTTCGAATCCCTTATATAAAGAACATTTTATAATTGATCTGCTTTTGTTGTGATTTATATGCTGTCATTTGCCAATAAAAACTTTTACAATATTATTTTAAAAATTTAACTTAATATACATAAAAGAATGGCAAATTGGTGAATGCTTATTGCAATATATACAGAAATTAGTTTTCTAATTAGAATAACAAAGGTATTTGTTTTTCTTAAGAGGAAAAAAAAATCATCTGAAAAACATTACCTTTTTTTTTTTTCCCCAAAATTTATTTTCCTTCAGAATAGGATCTACAAAATATTAAGACATTGTCAAAGCATTGGTTATGCCATTTTTAAAAATCAATTTCAGATTTTATTAATCTTCGTAAGATAAAAAATTAAGATTATTGCATTTTTGTAGATATTCAAACAGCAACAAAAATGAAATACCCTTTAAGTTCAGTCAAAAATATTTTCAAAGAACCAAAGAATTATAATATAAAAAATGAACTTATGAGTTTATAAATTTATTTTTCTAGATTCAACTATAAAACCAGCTGGATTTGATCTTCCTAATTATTATTGGAGTCTCATTAACAGATTTGGGATAATCAATGATCATAGCATTCATCTTTTTCATAAATGGAATGTAACCATTGTTCTTTGTAGATGTGTTAAAATACAAACTACATAGCTAACAACTATGAAATCCATGGATACAGTGAGAACATTGAAGAATTTCAGTAAAACTGTCAGGAATCTATTTCTTACTTGGAATAAATATAGTCCTAAGAAAGTATTCAAATAGTCCATTGTTGAAATATAAATAGTATCTAAAAAAACATTCAGTATGTCTACAGATATCTAATTATTTTATTAGGGAGACAATTTTTGGTGGTAAATTAAATGTGAACTAGACAAAAAAAAACCCATCTATTTCTCAGTTTTCCAATGAAATAAAAGAGAAGTGATTTTTTTTGGATTTAGTACCAATACATGATAATTATTTTTACTGATTGTTTAACAAGCTAAACATGTCATGTTAAAACACTAGCAATTCTCTCCGCACTGTAGAGCCACCCAGTGCAAGCCATAGTAATCAATGGATGCTAAAAGGTCTGTGCATCAAAATCCGTCTAATGCCTATTCAACTAAGATCTCCAGATGAGATAGGGATTTTGATGCCTAAACCTTCAAGCATCCATTGATTAATATGGCTAACATTACTATATGGAAAAAGTTGCTGTTTTAACAGATTGTGTAAGCGTAAGAAAGTCATATGATGTTTTAGTGATTTAATATCCTGTGTTGTTTGTGCAGTTCATGAATCACAACTCTAGTTTTGTTACTTCCAGGGCCCAAACTTCATGTAGACTCCTAAGCACAAATCATTCAATTATTTTATTTTATAAATCAAGAATAAAAATATTTTTTAAAATATCAGATTAACGTTTCTATCTATTCCGATAATCTACTCAATATAGAATTTCTTTAAGCAAATAAGTTATTTCATTATATTTTTATTATAACTACTATCAATCCTTCAATTAAATTAACTTCAGCAATATAATTCACTTAAGGTAAATTATTCATTAAAAAGACAATCTCTGTTTAATTCTGCTCATCTTTAAACTAAAGTGAACATCTGTTATTAGCAATTACATTTTGATATTCTTGTATTTGAATATTAGCTCAGTTTTGGAATAAGTTTTGAATTGTGAAAAGTGAACATAAGCGGATGGTAAACATGAACAACTTTGATTATATGACAAGTCTTTACCAATCATAAGACTCTTACAAAAATTCAATAAGAATACAAAAAAGAATTTAAAATTTTAATTCTAATCATCATACTTCTATTTCATTATTCCTCTTACCTGAGAGCAAGATATTACCATATTCTCCTAAGAATAATGTTAAATCCCATGAACCAAGGCTTTAAACAATATATACATATAGATTTAAAATAAATGAACATATTCAGAATACTTATGGGATTCCGTAGATTAATTTAGTATTCTTAATTATCTACTTTGAGATTTCTCAAGTTATCATTATTCCTTTAAATATATATATTTTGTTTGTTAAATCCACTGTCTGCTCATCCGCAAATAACTGTTCCTTTTATTTTATAACCTTGTAAAAAATATGTATGCAAAAGAATTCACACATGTATTTATAATTTGTATGAATAAAGTTCACTTTTGAAACATAGTGAAATTTAAGATACTGGAGCAAATTTATTATTGTTATGCAAATGTTTCTTTAAAGCTTGTTTTTATAGAGGTTTATGAACATTATATTTTATATCTTTTTCTATTTGTTATATTAACTCTACTCTTTTCAATACAATATCTTGATTAAATTCTTCAATTCAGATGAAAGATTTGCCTCTACAAGTCTTTCTCAGAGCTTTTCTCTTACTCCACTTTATAAACTTTTTCTTTAAAAAGGTTATTTAAAAACAACATATTTCTTACTCATTTTTAAATCAATCAATACCTCTGTGATCTTCTGGTCAAAATATTCCTCCTTTTTTTCAACAATCTTTTCAGCATTGATTCTATTAATTATAATATAAATAGAAGTAATATTTAAACACTTCTTTACAAATTTAATAAAAGAACCAAACTGTTAATTGGATTGGAGAATTTAATGAAGATATTCTATTCTATTGATTGTATAAGGAAGCATTTAAATATTACTACTTTTTTCTAAATAACTATTGGAGATGACAAAATATAATAAACTTTTATATTTCATTATAGACAATAATAGCTCATTTCAGTTATTTAAAGAACTTCCATATTTAACAAAAAAATGTTAAGTTCCTGTTGTGCAAATAAAAGTGATTAATTATTATAGCTCTTAAGGCTTTGTCTAAATCATCTGGGGTATTTTCCATTTGTTAGACCTGATGCAGTTTTATGAGGCTATATAAGTCTTCATGATAGAAATTCAGAATATTAAATTTATTTTGATTGTCATAGGTTCAAGTATTGCATTACCAAAACAACAAAAATAAGAGACTTTTTGTTATATCATAGTTTGTTATTCATTTATTTGTCAGAATCCGCATTTATTATCACATAATAGATACATACAACAATCTAGGAAGATTTAATTGTGGAAATACTAAAATAAAAAAGTCATCAATATAATCATTGTGTGGATGCTGCAATGTTTGATCAAATATGTATAAATAACAAAACAAACATTCATAAATGCATAACTGAGAGTAAATATAATAAAATATAAAAATCCATTCTCACTTTTGGTGCTATATTGTAGATTCATGGCATTCAATTGTTAGGGAATAAAATGTATAAAAACTGTTACTTAATAACTGAAATTCAAAGAGCATGTTTAGTAGCACACACTGGTTCAATATGTAATCTGAATTAGTAATGTATCAAACTTCTTTTTCATTTTACATGATTCATTGCATATAATGTTAACTATTTGAGGGCAGCAATCATGCCTAAGTTCTATCTTATGATAAAACAAAATTATATTGAGAATTACATTTAGATCTTTTATGATAAATGTGATAATTTCAATTATGTCAAATAATAGTTAAAAGTCTAATGCATGTATATACAAATATTTTTATATTAGCAGTGCTATTGGCGAAAGAAAAGTAAATTCCTAAATTTTGACATCTTAAATTCAAAAATTCTGTATTCTTTGCTAAGGCATTTGATCAAATTATTCTTTATGGTGCAAGAAATGTAAGAGAATAGATAATTTTTACATATATAAACAGAAGGACCTAATGGTTGGGGTAGTGCATCTATCTGCTATGTCTATAATTTGGGGTTCAAATGTGGGTCAAGTGATTCTTTTTAAGAGGTTACAATTTTTCTCTGATTTTCTCTGATAGATGATGCATAGCCAATTCAGTTAATGATTGTTTATCTCAGAGTCACATGTGAAAATGATTATGATATCTATACATGAGTTTGAGTGTGTTGTCATTTCAGGATACATTGATAATGAAAAATATATTATGCAAGATATACAAATAAAGTAATATTAAGTTGTGAAATAATAAGATTTAATATTCAATGATTAGGAATATATTTGTGCAGGGCTGATGCCAATTAATTTTAATAAAAGAAGTTTTCAAGTTAAATAAGACAGATATTATGATTATGTTAAGACAACAAAGGTTTTAGAATATTTTGTTAATATATACAAGATATATTTTGACACATATAGTGCAACAAAAAAAATGTTTGAAATGAAATAATAAAAAGGTACCACAGATATTTGAAGTAGAATTGATCTTCTGTTTGAAGTGAAATATTCATATGAACAGGAGTGTTTTTGATATAAAAGTGTCTATGTATTTAATAATTACAATACAGATTTAGCTATATCATTGTTGGGTCTGGTTACTGGCATATTATGATCTTTCTACTACATTACTCGTTATCTAATCGTAATAATATAATATTGGTGATAAAGACTATAAAAGATTCTATACTCGCCTCTGATTTAGAATGAAATACTAAATAATGTCACATTAACATAGTTCAGCTAAGGATGGATAAAATGGATAAGTGCGAATATATGTCAGGTTCTGTCCGCACACACACACATTTGTAAAATATTGTAAAAGATGAATTGAAATAATAAAAGCTGTTCTATGATAAGAAAAAAGGTAAAATTATTGACATCCACAACGAAGCTATATTAAAAAAAAGATAAATCTTATTCAACTAAAAATATATTATACATGTGCTAGTTAGTTATATATAGTATCACATGATCACTATCTTATACTAGCACACACTTGTTTATAAACAAAGCAAAACTCTCCATACAGTATTTCCACCCTGTGCCAACCAGAGTAATCAATGAATGCCAGAAGGCTTGTGCATAAAATCCCTATCTAATGCCTACTCATCCAATATCCCCAGACTAGTTTCTGGCTTGTGGCCATCGTCAGTGAGGAGCTTTGGATCTGAGAGCACTGCACCTAGATCTTAGGATGTAATGCAACCCTCCAACACCCACCTTTTATCTCTACAACTACGAAACTATGAGAATGAAATTAAAAACACAATAATATTTTCAATCTAAGCTCAATAGCTTATATAGTCATATGGGTCTGAACTCAGTTCAGCACTCATACATTTTGGTGTCTTTGGCTCTTTAACAACCATAGCCATTAGATAGGGATTTTATGCACAAGCCTTCTGGCATTTCATTGATTACTCTGTTTGGCACAGGGTGGCAATACTGTATAGAGTTTTGCTTTGTTTATAAACAATTATGTGCTAGTATAAGATAGTGATCATGTGATGCTTAATGGTTTAACACCAATCCTGCCTAATACAATAGTGGTGGCTATGGTTGTTAAAGAGCCAAAGACACCAAAATGTATGGGTACTGAATTGAGTTCAGACCCATATGACTATATAAGCTATTGAGCTTAGATTGAAAATATTTTTGTGTTTTCAATTTCATAGTTGTGTAGTTAAGTAGAGACAAAAGGTGGGTGCTGGAGGGTTGCATTAGATCCTAAGATCAAGGTGAAGTGCTCTCAGATCCAAAGCTCCTTACTGACGATGGTCACAAGCCAGAAACTAGTCTGGGGATATTGGACGAGTAGGCCTTTGATAGGGATTTTATGCACAAGCCTTCTGGAATTCATTGATTACTCTGGTTGGCACAGGGTGGCACTACTGTATGGAGAGTTTTGCTTTGTTTATATATAGTATTCAATACTAACATATTAATAATTTGTTTGTTTTGTTTATTATTTTTAGAAGCAAACAGGTGATGGAGAAGAAATCATTCATATGAAAACTAAAAAAATAATCCCAGCCCAAAAATAAAATCTATTTGGTTCTCTATGATATTAGATAGGTGTTAAGGTAATCAACCACCTTTAAAGTCCACACACACGCTCCACTTACTTGTTTTTAAATTGAATTATTTTAAGTTATATTCATAGATTATTCATTAAACTTGAACCCTTGGTAATTTGTTAACCGTTACAATAAATACACACATATTTTTAGATTGCTAACAAATATAATTTTGATATTATTTATATAAAAATGTATTCTATAAAAATATATATAAATTCAGACACTTTGTCTTTTGCCATTATTTTTGTTTATAAAATTTTTTGATATCATCTTAGTCGCTCTTTTGAAACTAATTTTGAAAACGAGTAAAACATTTTTTTGCGCTCCCCTTCCCTCTTAATTAATTATATCATCTTTTTTTTTTCATGTCATAGCATCGGCCGAAACCCGAACCCACACCCGTCCGCAACCAACTACTTGCTTGCAAGGCGGCTGCGATGACCTCTCGGCTAACAACGCTTGACAATTATATCACCTTGATCACAAAAAAATATTAAAATACTATTTGATATTACCAAATGTATTTATAATAAAAGAAGAAATTTAATGATTTTATTTTCAATAGCTTCCGGTTTTAAACTTCTAAAAAAAATTTTTTTTTGCTATTTTTTCTTAGAAAATGATCAGTCAATGCCTGCTACTATCCCGCAAATATTCTTAAATAATGATGTTACTAAATAATTTTTTATAACAGTTAAATCTAATACATCTGCAGACGAATCATGTGTAGCAATTTCCCTTTTAATTAAACAATTTTACAGTGAGAGTGGTGGGTCGTGTGAAAGTCTGTGCTCATATACCCTATATATTACATATATAGACACAGGTATATAATAAGCCCGTGTTTCGGTTATTACATAGTAGAGATGTCTGCCCATCCCTTGTATATGTATTAAATGGATGATGTCCTGTACATGAGGGGTCAGATTGATCTTAGGTCAACATTGGTGTGACAAGAATCTCGGCCTCAGGGGTGGCCTTTGAGCATTCCATCATCAGATTTTCAATTGGATGGACGGTTGAAGAGTTGGAGTAGATTGAAGCCTGTCCATTAAAGTATAAAGATTGGCTATATTAATATATATCTGAGCACTTATAGCATATATGTGTGGAGGTGGTAATCTGGACCAACTGATGATTACTGGTTTAGCATGAAATACGTATATTAATTATTTGTCTTTTCGACATATATGTGTTGAAGTGTATCAGTGTTATGAGATAGAGTGGAGAGTGGTGGGTCGTGTGAAAGACTGTGCGCATATACCCTATATATCACAGGTATATAATAAGCCTGTGTTTCAGTTAATAAACATAATTATAAAATAAGCTCCTTCGTGAAACCATTGCTATCTTATTGTAAAAAAAAAAAAAGTTCAATTAATTCATTTTTGAGTAAAGAGAGTGTTATCATCAATATAAAAAAAATATAGTTATCATCAATATAAAAAAAATATAGTAACTATTTCGTTGTTTGTAATTTTGTTTCATCTTCAGAAAGTTAGTTAAAATGTCTATTGATATAATTTCACATTGGTCAATAAATATAATTAATATCCAATTCTTTCATGTTTAAAAATGTGAACATTATCACTGCATTAAAAGTATTTTATTCATATGCTTTTCTCATTTTACTCCCACCCATATCAAGTGAACACATAGTTCTACCCATGTTCTGAATACTGTAGTGATGTATTAACTGTTTAAAAATTACTTCTAATACTATATTTCTTTTTAATAAAAATAATTTATTACAAATACGAGTACACATTTTTATACTTTACAAAAATAAAATAATGATCAAAATCATTCATTATCTTTTTAAATTAAGGTTTGGTAAGATAAAGGGCATTTTATTTATTTTAATTATTCCATTCTACAAAAACAATTTATATTACATTTCATTAACAAAGTATAGCATACATAAAAAATGCTATAACTAAAAAAAAAAAAAAGGAATTTAAATATAGTTTATAGAAAAGATTTTATTAAAACAGTTCTCTTCAGAAAAATGATATTTATACAAAAGATCTTGTACTGTACAGTGCAGTAGTAGAGTGGGAAATTGTCAAGAATTAATTATAAAAGCATAAACTTGTAGTCAAGCGTTGGTGGCCGAGTGGCACAGCTGCCTTACAAGCAGTTGTCCCGGGGTTCGCTTCCCGGCCGATGCTTTGACATATAAAAAAAAAAATAAAAAAAAAGCATAAACTTGTAAACATATACCGGTAATATGTAATAATTACAAATCAATTTACAAATGCAATATTTCTTGAAAGCATTCATTTGATGATATCTTAGATAAGTAAAGTTAAAAATTATTACTAATCATTTTATTAGGTTACAAATTATTTAATTTTTTATATCAGGTATACATTTTTAACTTAATTAAATATTAATATATCAATCATAAATTCCAGCATGAACATCAGTCATTTAACTCCTCCCTCTTTGTCTCCTCATGTGTGGTATAGTTATTTACTATGGATAAATTCTAAACTATGATGATGAAGGCTTGCGACCAAGGGCCAGGGCTGTCTGATCTGAGACCGTTCTGCCAGAAATGTATCTTGAGGATCTTTTGCTTTTTTAAGGTCTTTATCCATATGTTTTAAGTTTGAAACGTTTATATTCAATATAACATCCAAATAGGAATAAAAAAGATATCCTAAAAGTTTTAACATGTATAATAATTTTATTATAATTAATTACAAATGATATGTATGTACATAATAAACTTAGACCAAATGAGCTATTATAGATTACTAGAGAATTTTTTTTTAGTCTCAGGACTATCAATTATTAATCGATACTTTCCTAGCAATCCAATGGTAATGCTATTTCTGATTGTTTATATAGATATAAACTCTTAATTTCTAATATTTATATGCGTGGTTATGAATAATATGTAGTAAAATTAAATAATGTATCCAAATAAAAACCCCTGATGCAAATAATAAATTACCAAATGTCTTATAATATGATTCAACTTGAAAAATTCTTTATCAAGTAATCCAGAAGCTAAAAAAATTTAATCCCAAACATTTCCACAAATTAAAAACTACATGTATACATGCATATCTACATGCTCAAATATATAAATCTATGCCTACAAACATATATAATACATACATACATATAAACATCCATGAGAACTAATAAAGACAAACAAAAACAATGTGTATATAAATACAGAGAGTTATTACAACTATATGGAAAAACATACATATTTGGAAACAAAATAATCATTCTGTTCTTTAAAAAGTTAAATAATAAATTCAAAATTAAATTTATTTAAAAAATGATTAAGTCTATAAATTTCCTTATATAATATTTATATATGATAATAAATATTTAGCAACATAATACAATATAAAAAATGCTAACATCAGATGAAATACAAAAATTATATCAAAATGAACAATTAAAAATTTCAAACATAAAAATGATTTACTAATACCAAACCTAAATAAATACCATAAGTAAAAAGAAATATTTTGCAGAAACAGTATACATAGTATATTTAATATATAATATAGTGTTTAATAACAGTATCATTAAAAAACTGGTTAAAATACCATAACCTAAAATTATATATTCATCATAAAATAAACCCTAAAGTAAATGATTGTGAAACTGAGTGACAAATAATAAAAAGATAGGATTATTAATAAACAATACAAGGCAAATTAGTTTAACATAATACTAATAAAGTATGTATTGAATAATACATGCAAATTTATAAAAGAAACGGGGGGGGGGGTAGGATACATCAAAGCTAAAAAAGGGTGTGACACAAAATTAATACCATTTGCATACTTTATAGATATTGGACACAAATTAACTTGTACTAATAAACCATTATGTATGAAGACCTTGAAACTATGAAAAAATAAGATTCACTAAATATTAAGATGAATATATTAATACAAAATTCCATCTTTATATGGGATCTGGATTTAATAAAGATGTATTCATACAAGGATATGTATAAAATTTTGCATATGTATATATGTGCGTGTGCATGCATTTTTACATTTATAATTTATTATAAAATTATTATACATATTTGATTTATTTGTTACTATTTACCCAGTTTATTGAATGGAAGTAACACTTGGACCCACTAACAACATAACATAAAGTTATTAAAAAAAAAAAATTTAAGGATGTTTTGCACAATTCTAAAAATAACATGGTAAAAATCATAAAATCAATGAATAATGTTTTTCAGTTTGCTAGATGAAATCTTATACAATATATACTATTGTAAAATCATGTCTACAGTGGTTTGGACAGATTTCTTAAAAAATTTTTTTTATGGTGAACTTGAAAATTTGGTTTTCATGGCAGAAATATTATTTTGAAGGTGTTCTAGAGAAATATAAAATTGATTGCCTTGATCAGGAAAATATGACTGAGGATAGGATACAATGGGGCTGCAATTAGACAAGATATTGAAATCTTTCATAAAGAAAAGTTTGCTGCAGAAAAAGTGAAAAGACAGAAAAATAACAAATAAACAGAATAAGAAGCAACATGATCAATATGTGATTTTTTTGTGGTTCAAAAATTGGTTTATACAGTCACTGTAAATCTAATCATTGGCATTATTTTGTCTATTTTGTTTGTGAAAGACTGTACCTGATAATGTTTAAGATTTCATACTTTTATAATTGGTTCTTGACTTTTTTTTTTAAAGCAATAACATTACATGTATAATGATATAAAGGACACCATGTATCAATATCTATTTTCAGTTAGTAAGAAATACATTTTAGAATTAATTACATAAGCTGCTTTTAAACTATTTTTTATAGTTACAAAAATTATTAAAGCATGAAGATGAATATTGGAAATTATTCAAAACTGTTGCTTTAAATCTATATCATAATTTATTACACACACACACACACACACACAAGGTTATTCATAAAGACTGTCAGTAATATATCAAGTTTCATTCTTTGCATTTTCTAGCAGTTAAATTCATGTAGTACAAAACATATAACAAAATAATATCCTGATATTCTTTATGAATTTACAATTTTTCAAAGGAACTTCAATATTTAATTTACTATTCATACATAATAAATAATAATTAAAATGTAAATACATGAACAAAGCAGAAAATAAATGCAACTCAAAATTCTAAAACATCTCACAGCAATTAAAAAATGGTTTGTTTTTACTATCATAAAAAAAATGATACAATGATAATTGAAATATTAATTATGATTTTTTTAAACATTTTAAATGTATAATATATATATAAAAGTAAATCCAATACGTTTTGTTTCATACTTTTGATCTAATGTAATTATTATTAAAAAGGAGTAATAATATATATGCCACTAAGTAAAAAAAATTCAAGAAACCTTTCAACTGCACTCTTTCACTATTCATATAGTAATATATATATATTGTACATTGATGAGTGCTACTTCCATTGTAAGGCTTCTACAGTCGCTTGGTGAAAATATATTTTCCCATATGTTGAGATAATTTGTCATAGAAGTAATGCATCATAAAAATTAATATTTTCTTAAATATTTATATACTTCAATATGGTCAACCCTTTATAAAATTAAGGATGCAAATCGATATATAATCAATGGATACTTTGAATAGACTTATTATATATATTGCAGCTTGACAACATTCACGGCTCCTATAGTACATTGGTTGGAAAGTGCTAATAATTATTTATAATAGAACAGAGCTCAATATTAAATAATAAAGATATGTAAGTAATGACAAAGGATTTAAAAAAATATAATATTGTTAATAATTTGTTTAATTGCCTGTTATTAATGATATTCCTCTTTTTTTAGTTTATAATTATAAAAAAAAAAATGCAGCTCAATATAAAAAACAATGCACAATCATAAAATATGTGCGCACACACTCACAGTTATAATTAAAAACAACAGTGTTTTTTTTCTACCATTTTAATAAAATGGTTTGTCTAAATTTATAAAAAAATAAATTATTATCATCAATTACTTCACAAAACATTTTTCTTTTCATTATCAAGTTTTTTTTTGGTTTTTATCAGTGCATTTTTCTTCCACCGATTCAGAAACTAAATACCGACCAACCCCTCTTTATTCCTTTTAAATGAAGACTGAAAAAAATAGACTTTTTTCTCGTACGTATAAAACAACAATTCACATTATTAAATATTATAAATACACAAAAGTAGTCAACACTTAATACCAATAATGATCAACAATCTCAATCTGTTGTCAAGGCGATATACATCACTATAATTTATGAAGAAGTTTTAAACATTAATGTATTAGAATGAGACAAATGTTAAAAGAATAATAAACAATAGCAAATAAATACTAACAATTAATGATTTTATCCCTAGCTCATACACCCATAAAAACTAATAATTTCTAACTAGTCTTCGAATAATATATATATAAAATTAACGGTAATTTTTTTTAATATATATATTTTATAACAGGTATTGTATTTTACATTTATATATATATGGATACAATCAGTATTAATAATCCTCTGTGAAAAACACATTATAATTAATCAATCAGAAGAGAATAACCATTATAATATTATATGATTACCATTTCTTTATGCTTGCTTACACAAGCTGTTTAAACAATAGACCCCCCCACCCCAATCTGTGTAAACTCTATAATCAATACATGCTAGAACATTGTGCATTATAATTCCTATCCAGTACTATATACCAGCCCTAAGTTAGAAACAAGTATGAAGATAGTGAATAGGAGAGAACTGTTTAGGGATACTAGAGCTTACCCTAGATGGCACTATTGTGGAGAAAAATTTTTACTATTGTTTTTTCAGGAGAGAACTTTAAATATTGATCTTGAAGAAATATAACAGTCATAGATTAATTGGATGAAAGAAATATAATTTACAATTTTTACGAAACAACATTTTTAATTTTTCTTAATAAGTAGATTGTGGGGCAAATTTATTTTCTAACAAAAATTTTTTTTTCATTTGCTTGCTAGCTTTCCCATAAAGCCTGTACATCCATACCCAATTCGCTAAACTTACTCGCACAGAGTACATAGTCAAGTGCAAGAAAATTAAAACTTCATAAAAAATGAAAGCATTACAAAAACAGTACAACAATGATCAATTTAGGTGAAAACATCCTTAATTTGTCCAATTGAGCATTGGGGATATGAAGGTTTGTTTGAATGCAGTTAAGCATAATACAATACAATTTATGGATAATGCTAAGGTTATAATTCCGAGGATTTTCTTTTCAAACAAAGTTATATTTTAAAGTCTAGAAAAAGAACCAGAAATGGGGTAAAGGAGTTAAGCAAAAAAGAACTACAGTCATTTAAATGATTGGATGATGAATTAGATACAACAAAGTTGCATAATTTTATTACATTAAATGAATTTTTTTTCCTGCAAGGATAAAAACTGAGTTGTCAGTTGTTTTGTGTAGCAATTTGGGTAAACTTTCAACTGAAAAATTGTGAAATGATATCTAAAAGTTGGACTTTCTAAAATGAAGACTTTAAAACTTAAAAATGAAAATCCATTAATGCGAGCTAACGTTAAATCTTTTACTAGAACTGCCTTCCCCCCAAATAAAGCAAATCAATGTTAAACATAAGCTCTTATTCCAGTGGAAATAAAAATATTTGTTAAGAGACTTAATTGCTTACTTTAGGGATTAGTGACATTTGGAAAAAAGTAAATTTAATAAGAATATCAAAAACCTATTGTATAATCAAGTAATTTATTGCTCAGCAGTTCACAAGATGTTCACCCATTGAAAGTGATAGAGCTGGAACTGTGATTAATGGATCTTGATATCTAGAGTTCACTATTCTATCACTGTGGTAAATCACACAGGACAAAAAACTTTCTAAAACTGAGCTATTTTGTAGATCTACATAACAAATTACATTTTAACATAATATTTTGGAATATTATTCAGTAGTATATAATCTGTCAAATAAAGTACATGGACTTTCAAGACATTTTGCCTTGCAACCTTTTATTCAAAGCCATAAGATAATACTTAGACTTTTTAGAAAGACACTTTTGCTTTGCAATCTTTTATTCAAAGCCATGAGACAATAAAGTATTATTAGAATGATTCGGATATTATCCAATTTTTAAATGCTGTTATAATTTGAACAATTTTAAGTTTCAGTTTTTGAAGAAGTGAGTGATGTTTGTTAATTCTAATTTCACACTTCATGTAGCTTCAGAAAGAGGATCTAACAACTTTGAGGCAAACTGTCTAGTACGCAATAAATTTAGCAAGATAAAAAGTCAATACCAAGGGAAGCACAGTTCAATGGAACAAAGAGCTTTATGGATATTGATCCTGTAGTTATGGCATCTGTCATTGTATTTATAGATCTATTATAGCAATATATATTCCCCCAATTCTATGCCACTAATATAAGCTTAATAATTAATAATAAATGCCAGTAAATCCCTATTCTATGTCATCCTATCCCCAGATGATTATCACATTTTAAAGCTTACAGCAACTGGCACAGAAATGGAAAAAAAAAATGCTGCTATAACAACAATATGTAAGCTAAAGTCATGTGTTGAAGTCAGGTGATATTTTATTGGTTTATTTATAAATCTTCTGGAAATTTTTCTGGACTAAAGGCTTCCAAAAGTTCAAGCAGGAGCTGCATTCAACAGAGGATATATTGTACAATGTGATTTCTCTTTAAGTTCCTTTGTGAAAAATCAAAAATAACTTGATCAATGCAAGATCTGTTGTGGTAGAAAAAATTAAATAGAAAGTCTTGTCCAATTTTTCAAGGAAGATGCTTTCTGCATTCCAGAGCAAATAGTTCAGAGGTCTGGCAAAAAATGATGAATACTGAAGGAACATTCATGCAACTCAATCATAACTCCATCTTTGTAAAAAAAAACTCCCGAGGAATCATTTATAGATGGAACATTTGAAGATGGTTACAAGAGTAGGAAGTTATCAATTAGATGGTGGATGAATAGATCTGGATAGAATTATAACAAATGGACAAAAGCAAAAATCATAGAAAAAAGTTTTACAACAAATTTATATTTATGACTAAGTCTTGATTGTAATAACATATGCGGTGATAAAATTTTAAAAAAGGAAGATTTTTGTGCGCAATTACCAGAGTTAGATTAGAATCATTAAGCAGGTATAAGTGTAACTATCATATTTTCTAGCTGCTGCAACTTAACTAAGAAATAAAAATTTAAAACCTCTTGTTCTTGTTTACTTTTGTCTCACAATAGGGAGTTCAGTATTTTTGTAGCCAATCTGAGACGTCGATAATATTAACAGGTTTCTTTTCAGGATTATTATCTATTTCTTCTTATTGGTTCAAATAGTAAAACTAGCTGATTTAAATAGAAAGCAGATCTTATGGTAATGCTAATTTAAGACAGTTAAAGCATTACAATGATTAATTGGGAATGGATAGACTTTAAGTTCCTAAAAAATGTAAGTAAATTTCAATCAACTATTTTGACACTAAGATTCTTTTATGTTCCTAAATAGGGTCTGGACATAAAAAAAATTTGAAAATAACTTATCAGTAACAAAATCAAAAATAGTTTTGGAAAATTATAAAATTATTTTAAATGCATTACACATCTTTTATTATTTATAAAAATATAATAAAATTGTACGATATTTCTTTTTTTTTTTTTAAAAAAAACAACAACAAATTATCCATGCAGAAAATATTATACTGAACTGAAAAAAAAAAATTCATGTATTTCCCTGGTGCCAAAGAAAACAGATGAAAGTTGTAAGAAAAGCAATATATATAGTAAGAATAAATAGAAGTTTCACTGTATTTATATGTGTACACATCACATGTTTGTGTATATATAAATTAAAAAAAAAAAAAATTCCAGACTACTTTGCTAAAAAATCCATGAATATAAAAAACTAAAAAGGGTAATAAAATTCATGAGTAATAATACTAACATATATACATTCTTTCTATTATATATATATATATAATGACATGAAATTTAACTAAATAATAATTGAACTGCCCTCTAGCTGCCATGTTCAGTAACTTTTTACAGTAAGAAAATTCTTACTATATTTTAGATAGCTTAATTTAGAATTATCCAGAACAACAACAGCGAGAGAGCAAATTATAAAACAGCCTATATATTTTAATATAAATACATTTTTAATGAACTGATATTAAGTTGGTAGAGTAGAGATATTTCACTCACTTCTAAAACTCTATAATAAATAAATACATGCTATATATGCAATGATAAATATTTTAAGATTTAATAAATACATTGTCATGTGAAATTTATTAAGTCTATTTTAAATAATAATTGAACTGCTCCCTAGCTGCCATGTTCAAAAACTTTTTGCAATAAAAAATGGTCCATTTTCTTACTGTAAAAAGTTATTGAGCATGGAAGCGAGAGGGCAATTCAATAATTATTTAAAATAGACTTGGTAAATTTCATATGTAAGAACATAAATGATAATTTATAACATATACTATCATTATTAGCTATTGCAAAATCTTTTATCATTGTACTCTCTCTCTATATATATATATATATTAAGTAGTATATTGTAATATACACAGTGTGTGTGTATATATATATTATGATAAACGAAACAAGTTATAAATTTTGTAACTTGCTATAGCTTGCATTTAATGATCACTAGATAGAGCTTTACCAATAGCTCATTATCAAGCTTGTTTACATAAGCACTGAGAGAGATAGAATTCAATATCTCTTTCAAATTGTCTCCAACCTTTAAACATGGTTTCGAGCTAGTTGGCTCACGTCAGTAAAGGGAAAGGTTGGAGACAATTTGAAAGAGATATTGAATTCTATCTCTCTCAGTGTTTATGTAAACAAGCTTGATAGTGAGCTATTGGTAAAACTCCATCTAGTGATCATATATATATATATGTATGTTATGAGAACAAACTTAGATGAATGAAATAACATTGAACCGAAAGGAAACATGATTTGCAAGCTTTCTTATTAAGTTAAAAAAAATTTCTCAACCTTAAATCACTTTGTAGAAAATATAAATTGCTTTTGCAATTCAAGTCCTGTATTTGGAAATTTTATTCATCATATGTAAAAAAAAACACTTTATTCCAATTCTATAACAACATCTCCTTCTCCTACTGTATCACCAGGCTTGCAGTTAATTGTTTTAATCTATACATATAAAAAAAAAAAATCAATTAGTAATTAGTAAATAATAATAATTGAGTCTGAAATCTTAAGATTATATAAATTATGATCTTATAAACCAGTGGTCTTCAACCTTTTCACACCTGTGGACCAATAATGATAGAAGTCTATAGATAAATTTTCTTAAAAATATAAACTGCTTAGCCTTAGATAAGCATAATTGTTATAACTGATCAAAACAACAATGTTAAATAAATAAAATGCAGTTATATATACATATGGAGTCTGTATAATAAAAAACTTTTTTTTTAATTTTGATTTTTTTTAGAAAAGTAATAAAAAATTTAATTCTATCCCCCCCCCCCCCCAATAAACATCTGTGATAACTAGAAAAACAAATTAATTTATGTATGATTGATTAGATTTTGTTTTCATTCTGTTTCTTTTTTTTTAATTGGGTAAAAATTACAACCTTTCCTGCTAATCTACCGGCAGACCGGTAAGAAACTTCTGTGGCCCGGCACCGGTCCGCGGTCCAAGGGTTGAAGAACACTGTTATAAACCAGTATATAATATTTATATATTGTATAAATATATGTTTTAGTTAGCAGTAGCATTGTAAAACAACAACAACAACAAAAAATCAAATAATATTTAAAATGGGATGACATGGAGTTATGACAAATATCATCATTCTATAATGAATAAAATAAATATGAACAAAGAGACATCATTTAAGAGAGAAATAATAAAGGAAGTTATAAACAAAACAATATTGCCAGCATTAATTAAATTTAAAAGAGATACATTATAAAATCTAGGCTAATATAAAAGCTATTTGTTGCATGCACATATTTAGGTGCTAAAGTTATAGCAATACATATAAAAAAAATACTGAGATCAAGATATCTTGCTGATCATCATCAATGATCGTGGCCCCTGGTACTTTGAACATATTGGCCATTAATAAAATAATAATTGTCATAAAGTGAATGGATTTTAAAGATGATTTTTTATCTTTGCACCATCCAAACACAAACATATACCTCTACATCTATATAAACCAACTATTATTGTTCATAACTAGCTTAGGATACAAAGACAGCTGTAAACAAGAGAAAGTACACATATATTATAAGGATGACTTACAACCAACAACCCACCTGCACTAACCTACACCATGCTAAGGCTAATCGTAATTATCAAATAACAGTTACCCTTTGTCAAGCGCATACATATATGCAAAACATGATGTTAAGCAAATAATTTTTTTTAAAAAGAAAGATAAATTTTTAGATTAAACATTAAGAAAATAAATACACTCACACACACATATATAATATGACTAACCACAAGTGTCATTAACTAACCGACATTATGACATGACCATAGATAAAACATAAAGGATAATGACCTAATGACAAACATACTGCTAAGCAAACAGGCTTGAAAATGAAAGGATAATTCCAATAAATATTTATCTTAATAATATCATTTCGATATACATTAAGCAACAATGAACAATTACAGCAAACACGGGAAATGAAAGCTATCACATGACCCTACCCCTTTGTTGGTTTTAATTGCAAAGATTGCACGAGAAAGTCAACATCTCGATAGCTACATTTTTAGAACAAAACAAGATGGATATATATGTTCGAATCTAGAACAAATTTCTATAGCACAGGAGTGAAAAGGAATTGGTTTCATCCACTAATATAAATCATAATGTAAATAAATCTAAATGATGAAAGCAAACTGAATGGTAAACTAATTTTAAAGAACTCTTAGGTTTAAATGAAATCATCGAGAAAAGAAATAAACAACAGCTAGAAATTGTCAAAAATAATTTCTTTATTTTTTATGTCACTTTCCTATGCATAGAAACAACCCTATAAACAACTATATACACTAAAGAGGGTATTGCAATGTGGTCTGGTTAAAGGAGCTATGCTGTAGGAGGCAGATATCAGCTTTCTATGCCCATAAAAATGTCAGAATGTATAAGATGCCTTTCTTTATTAAAGACTGAACGAGAACGATGATCTTCAGTGGATCTGTTGCATCTTGTTTAATGGAAATAAACCGGACAGTGATGATCTACAATCCCGGAGTGAGAATGTATTAACTAAACCTCTATGGATAGTACATCTCCCGAGGAGATCTATCACCAAGAGTAAGAGATTGTGAATATAATGAACAGTGCTTGCCAGACTCAGGAATTTATTTTATCAATCATATTGATTTGTATTTTTATTTTATTATTTATCATTTTATTTTCATTTTTTTTTTTTTTTTACTTTTTGTTTTCACGTTTGGAAGCCTATGCTTTAGAGAATGGATGATTTTATTTTAAGCGCAAAGGGAGGGGAGTATTAGAATGAGTACATATAAAATAAAATTTAGGTTTACATATCCCTCTAGTAGCTTGACATCACCAATTCTGAATGTGGATGAGATAAGATTTTGATGATGTTCCACATTAAGAGCATACCATAGTGACCAAACAGAGTTTTTATTATTTATTGTTATATTAAAATTTTATATATATATTTTTCTGTGGATATGACTAACTTTCTTGAATGGATGATCTTTCCTATTAACATTATGGAATCACACATAAGTATAGAGGGCATCCTCTCTTTCAACAAGGATGATCATAATCATCACGAATTAGACATCAGATGTTACTTTATGATGTGACTGTAAATAAATTAATTTGGAAGTCAGATTCACAATCTGTTCAAATACTTTTTTATATTGTTTTAAACTTTAAATAAAGATTGCCAGAGTACGGACTTCTATCATGGAATTTGGGTTTTGGGTATCTATTGTATTGAGCTCTTAAAGTGATAGAATATCATCCTTGATTTATAGTTATATATATTAATATTGTTAAATTAGATTTGTTCTTAATAAATATTGTTGAATTATTTCAATCAATCACACCACTAAATATATATGCTGAATATTAATGTCCACACATCTCTCCTTATGTACATACTGATATTAGAATCATTCCGAGATGCCTTAGTTGATCCTCGCTTATATAGAGGCACAGTAGTTAGTAACCTGAGTAAGCTCATCCCTGAAGAGAGCAGAGTGCGAATTCTCCCTAAGTTCGAATACTGAGGCAAAATGGAGTCAGAAAGGGGAGTGAGTAATAAGTAAATATTGAGCTAGCACATTGAAGGTGGATGTGATCATGGGTAAGCATTTCGTCGTGCTATTGGCAGCATCCTATCCGAAGACTCAGGTCCAACAGTAGTAAGATGTGCTCCCCTTTCTTGTGACAATGACCGCCCCATTAGAATATAATACTTTAAATCTATTTTAGTATTAAATAATTTCACTAGAATAATTTAAAACAATGATAGATAAATTTATTAATTAGAAATAATAACAATAAAAATAAAATTAAAGAACTGTTAAGTACCCTATAAATATAAATACATCATTTTGATTTACAAATAATAAAAAATATGTTATAACAGTATAATATATATATATATATATCAATACAAAATATTTCAATAATTATTTACTTAATGAAAATTATCGTCATAATAATATGTAAGTGCTTGGATATAGATAAATATGTGCATGCTATAACAAAAAAATATTTCACTTATCAATAACTTATTACAAATCAAATCATTAAACAACAAATATATACCAATATGCTCACTCATATGTAGTATTTTAATATAAAATATTTTTAGCCAATAATTCTAATTGTTTTACTCTACAAATAATATTTTAACACTCTTTAATTGTAAATGAATATTCCTGTCTTCATTAAAATAAAAAAAACTTTATTCTTCCTCTTTGAAAGTCCCTAGATAATTATTATTTTATACCCAGTCTTAATTATAAATATTCTTCAAGTTAAGAAATAATAATTATCTTTTAAAAATCCAGGGGAAAGTTATTTTAAAACTCTGGTATATTTTCCACCTGTTAAATTCTTAGTCCAATACTTTATTTCTTTTCAAAAGTTATTTAGTTTTTTTAACTTTTGTCCTCCAACTTTTAACAAAAAGTTTTAAGAAATCCATTTTTACTATTGAATTTCTTTAAAATTGTTTAAGTACTGTCATTGTGGGAAATTTTTCTTTTAAAAAAAAATCAATTCAAATAAAATAATTTATGTAGAGATTTTTTTCTTAGTTTTTTAGCATTATATTACATAATATATACATGCGACATTCCTCTTGTCCCCGTAGGCCACATTTATTGATTTTGAAGAATGAGAAATTTTTTATAAATTATTATTGTTTTTGCATATTTTTTAAGCTCAATATTTTCTTTAATATCGAAAGGTTATTGCCTTTTATTATTAAATATTTATAATGACAAGCTGAAACAGTGGTCCAAACTGAAAACTTTTATCATCAAAAATACTTATTATATCTGTTCAACTTCTGCAAATGCTTAATATTTAAAACTTTATAAATTTTGAGCATACATAATTATTATAAATAATCTAAAAATACCTTTCCTGTAGTAACAGCTGTAAGACTGTTTTGCATTTTCATGGCTTCTATTACACAAACTTCTAAACCTTCTGACACCTGTCGATGGCAAAATGAATTAGAATGAGCAAATTAAAAGAATAATGCATAACAAATTGTCATTCTGTCATATAGCATACCATTTGTCCTACTTCTACTGTTACAGACTTCACTAAACCGGGCATAGGAGCAAGAATAGTTTTACCAACATCCATCTAAATAAAATATTTTGAATAAATACTTATTATATTATTTAACAAGCTTCTGAGTAATATTCATGTAGCCATTTTCAGCTTAAATATTGCATTAATGATAACAATATTTAAGTTAAAAATGACTATATAAGCATTAGCGAAAAGTATATTCCTATAAAAGTGTAAAATAGAATTACTACTGAGTATTATTATATATAACTTTAGCATATTTGTATAAATAAGTAGCATATTAACAAATATTGTTAGATTAATTATGTTAATTATTATTACTTTCTTTTATTAATAAAATTTAAGCATTTATGCGTATTAGTATTTTTTTTTTCTAGAAGCACAAAAATAAATTACAATACAAAACTAGATATATATAATGCACTCAGTAAATATTTCTGAAGTTCCATTCCATCACAAAAGTAAATTCATTTTCGTTTGTAATAGTGACAACTTTGTTAATAGGAGTATTGCATTAATAACAGCCAGCCTTCAGAGGTTTATCCTTCCAAGTATTGCATATTTAACATCGGTATAAAATTCTATCTCTACATGCTTGATATTTGGTGATTTGTTTACAAAGTTATTTACATGAGTAGAAATTAACCCTACATTGTGAATTTAAATATAAACAGATAATACCATCATCACAAATCTTCAAGAAAACATATTGGCTGATTTGAATTCATTCTTATAGTTATCACTTTTATAATTTACTATCCGTAAAGGTAAACAAAACTGGATTCGTTTTTCATTTGTTATATGGATGACTCTGATACTAGGAGACATTCCATTAATAGAACCAAGGCTTGGAGGTTTTTCATTCCACGGGTTATTAATAAACTAAAAAATTCCTCAATCAATTTATAAATCATAATTATTTCTGTCATCAATATTACTGCTCTACCTTTCACAAAGTTAATTCCAGTTTCTAGCATACTTATTCAACTATAATCAATTATTAATGTTAGTACAATCAAAATTTTTTATTTCTAATGTAACTATTATAATTATTGAATCCTAAATCAAACCCCCCCCCCCCCTCCAAATTCTCAATGTTTTGCTTTGATTAATGTTAAACTGAGCTTGTAAATAATTTTTTTTTTTATAAAAGTAGTAATTTTTATCTTAAAGTATCAATTTTGTATTCCTTAGTATTTAGTGTGCCAGCTCTAGCTTATATTTTTGTTACTGTACACAACAAAAAGGACACGTGAGAGTTATTTTCAGAATAAATTGTACAGTGATGAAGCTCATATGCAAATTTATGATTGAAAGGGTGAATAGAATTAAAAGAAAAAAAAATTAGTCAGAATTCAAATTTTTAAAACTCCATAAAAAAAACAACAAATAATTATCACATTAATCCAATAATTAAAAATGTACTTGCAAAAATTATAAACTATATATATATTCAAATGCTTTTGCAGAAGATTGATTGTTTATTACGAATATTACGGGTTCTAGCTCAGTTAACAAATAAATAAATGAAATATTCAGCATTAATTAAAATGATTACTAGCTCTAATTTTAAAATACAAATACGGTTCAATTTTAAAATGAATTAACAACTATTTACTATTTTCATGAGACATGAGTGACAATACGGGACATTGGATAAGAACACTATTCCCCCTTTTTACTATACCAAATAACTAACTCATAGTATTCTTACGACTTTCTAACTCTATTCACTATGATTAAAATAATAATCATATCTTAATCTTCTTTATAACAAGAATCTAGCTCAATTAAATAAAATGAAGTAAAATAAATAAAATCTCAGGTTCAGAAATTGTATTCTAACTAATTTAAAATTACGGTAGTAAAACATGAAAAGGGAATTTTATGTCATAATCTACTACACATCAACTAACAATAATAAAAATAATAATAACAATAATAATATAATATAATCTTATTTCTTCCTAAATGAAATAAATAAATACGTACTGTAGTATTTAATAATCTGACAACAGAATAATGTGGCAACATTAGCATATAATTTAATGTAATATTGTGGCAACCGACTTATGACCAATAAATAATATAAAATTATTATCTTTTAATTTTAACATACCAATAAATTCTCAAAATTATTATAACACTTTTAGTTTACCTTTTCAAAACCTATAGCTTTCAATTATAAAGTATCTGATTTCATCATCCATGTGGAGAAATAACAATGACACAAAAATTTAGAACAAATTTAAAACAAAGTTTATTAACAACATAAATAAATTAACAATATTTTTACACTATTTACATTGGATATCCCTTACTCTCCTATCTCAACTTAGTTTATTAATTTATAAAATGAAATCAAAATATTATTTATTTTTTTCTAGTTAAATTTTATCTTTTTAACACTTAAGAAAATACAGTATTTTTACTTGATTTATTATTATGGTTAGCTTATTACAAAATTGCATTTCTTAGATGATTATCACAAACACTTTTCATCACTAATATTATTAAAATTATATTTTTTACAAAATTTTACATTTGTAATAAAATCTACAAAATAACAAATTTTATTTTATATTGGTTGTTGGAATCTTACAAAGCAAAACATTATTCTACATTCGGTATTAGGTTTTTATTGTTCATTATCCGATGTTTATTAATCCTAATATTCTCATTCAAGCCTACTCGGATGATATAATTATAACTATTAATATACCATGCACAAGTATATGTTTATTGTACATTATTGGACTATTTTCTTAATAAATATGCAATACTTATTTTCTAAATATTATTTTTAAAAAATTCAAATTTATTATCACTTAAAAAAAAAATTTGTTTAGATTTCTCTTTCAAAAAATCTTATATTCATTTCTTATTAATTTTACAATTATTATATGATTCTTTATCTCTTTATGATATTTGGACTTTCAATTTTAAAGTACAAATTCTATACATTCCACAAATAAACTATTCTTACATAAACGATAACATATCTTCAGTTCTATTTTATTCATTATTTCTTTAAAATATCTTTCTGACCGATGCAGATTCACAAAATAAGGATAGCGAAGATAGAGCATAGGACAAAATACAACTAGAATATTACCGTCATATATCTTGACAATCATGGCACAGTGAATTAAAAGACACTATAGAGGAGGAGTATCTGTCTACCAACCCTATCATAGGAACGAGTTAAAGCTATTTCTTCAGCTTTATTATAACATCCAAAGTTTAAAGATAGCAAAAACACTGTCCAAACTATATGTGTTCAGTCATAGGGCTAGTTAACTATACTGAAATCACACAAAACTAAATATGATCCAAATCCTTATTTTTCCTATTTCTTAAAAAAAAACATCTTTTTCCTCTCCACTAGTACTTCCAAGTCACTATCCGATCTTATTTCTCAAGATTTTTCTATACTGTACACGACAAATACATATCTGCATACTAACAATAATAAAATTCATTTATTTTAAAACTATTCCACTGTTCTATAAACACTGCACTACTTTCCTCCGTATATTTATCATACAAACTACTTAATATCTGAATACTTTATCACATGAAAGTTCAAAAGAACACACAATGTTCGTAAATTATATTATTAATATACTTTAAATAAATTATGCACATATTCCAATACTCCTATCTCATTATATGTTAAAAAGTGTATAAAGGTAATATAATTTAAACTTTCACACTCCATTCTTAGTCAATAGATGATCTAAAAAAATAATACATATAAACAACTATAAAATACCAAACGACCCTATCTCCTCGATCCGCCGTGGCTTCACCACCATTTGATCCTTGTAGATATAAGACCACACCATACACCTTATTTTTAAACACTATTTCTATAATTTTATCAGTTATTATATTTAAATTTTAATATTAATAAATTTATTTATATTTTCCCCACCCTAACATTTTATATTTTAAAATAAATTAGTAAAAATATCAAATATATTTTGTATTCTTCATCAAATTTCCTGAAAAATATTAAAGCTAAAAAAATTATTATTTCTTCTTCATCATGTGGAAACAATATTCTTCAATAAATATTCATAAGACAACCTTTTTTATAATATTTAATACAATTATTAATTATGATATCAATTAATCCTAAAGAAAACGCTACATATTCTCTTCTAATATTTTCTAATATTTTCCCCCCACTTTGATGTACTTTGTTTAAATATTCAGTAAATTTTTCTTCTCCTGATCCATTTTCTTAAGTAATTTAAATTTCCATTCCAACCTATCTTTATTGCTTTTATAATGAACACTTTTAATATTTAATTCTTCTTGATAATTTTTCTTCCTTTTTTAAAAAAAACCCCACATACGTAATTTTTTTCTTTTAAAGTCAACTATATACTTTGTGTTTCCTTTAAAAAGAAAAATCTCCTATAACTTTAATAATTTTCTTATAACACTAATTTTTCCATAAGAAGAACAAAAAACTTCAGAGAGCCTAAAATTTGGATAATTTTCCACGAAAAACTCTCTTTTAAGTTTTCGTATACTCCAAATTATATTCCTCTGAGTTACAAAATAAGTTCGTTGAGCAAAAAAAGACAGACTTACAAATATTTTCACATAACTTCTATACTTCGTAGTATTTCCATTTTCTGTAAGGTTTTGGCTAAACTGAATAAAAACTGGTAAGAAAACTTTTAAAATAGCCCTCCATGTAAAGGCAGTTCAAAATATTATATTTAAAAAAACTTAAAAACAAAACAAAATTTAAAATATATTACTTTTGCTACAATTATACAGCTAAAAAAAGTACTCCCTCCTTCACTTACACATACTTTCTCCCCTTCATCTAATTCTTATATTTTGTCTGCTAAAAACCTCCTGAGTAATAACCTTTTAGCGCGAACAAATTTACACATTTTAGTTTTATAACAGACTAAACTTTTCAAATAAGAATTATACATGCTAAAATATTACTTAAAGATTTTTACCTCAATTATATTTTATCAAAACATTTAAACTTTAAAACAATATTAAAAAACATTTAATATTTCAACTTTTACTTTAACGAAGACACAACTACATTAGTTCCACAATTCACAAACTTTATATTATATTCTAACAAGCGGGGAAGGTATATAATAACAGCACATGATACTAACTTTATCAGATGAATTTTTATAATTTACCGGTCTAAATACCAAAACTGATATATTTTATAAAAATTGGAAAATAATTTAAACTGTAGAACTAAATATAATTCTCACCATCCTAAAGTTTATTTTAAAAAACTCTATTAATTTTGACTATTAAATATAATTATAACACCATATAGCATTTATTTAATTTATTAGTTTTAAAATATCATACTCGAATTATTAATATATTTTTAACTATTTATAGCTGTGTTATTTTATATGGCCAGCTTTTATAACCATAAGCAAGGAAAATAAGCTTATTTACTGTTTCTTTAAAACAACCATTCACTTTTATAACCAGGTATTTTCAGCCTTAAATTGTACTAAAGACAATCATCCACTATTATTCATAATCAACAAACAACCAAAATTAAAATTTTTGTACCATCACCTCCAAGAGGCACAAAAATTCAAATGCTTTTGCAGAAGATTGAGATCTTTGTTGAATAAAAATCATTAAAAATATACATAAATGAAAAATTGCTATTTTTTTTTGCACTAATAATTAAAATCAGATTTTCATATGTTCTAAAGTATCAAATTTTCATGAAGAATATTTTCATTTTTAAATGATTAACTCTCTTAGGGTCATTTTTTCATAAAAAAGGCAATTCAAAAAGTTAACGAGTTTATTATTCAAGAAAAAGTGATTATAAAAATGAAAGACAAGGAAAAGAAAGAGTGTAAATGAAAAAAAAAAATATATTTAATGATTTGTTACTCAGAAGACCATATCATACTGAAGCAATGGAAATGACAAGCTGAACTGCAGACTGTAAATAAAATATATAGCTTTCACAGAAAACAGGACCGTTACTAAAATAGTTGTTGAATGAATAAATATGAGAAAAAAAGCACTCTATTAAAAAAAAATTGAGGAAAATAGCAAAAGAACGTTGAGAAAAAGTAAATCAAACATTTATTTTTAGAAGGCAACATGACTAATGAAGTAAATTCAGAAACAGTGATTATGACGAAATAACAAAAGGCAGAAATCAGTAAAAGAATGATTTTTTAAAAAAAGAGAGAAGTAAGAAGTGAAATTGTTGAATAGCTAAATAAATCTATTCTATAATGCCATCTAACAGATATTTTATTTCAGATGAAAGTACAATATGCAAGAGAAAGTTAAATTTAGAATTGAGGGAAAAAAAAAAAAAAAAGACCTTTTGACAAAAAAAATAAAATCTGATTATCTCAAAAAAGATCAATAAAAAAAATTAATGTCAAAATATTGATAAATTGAAGAACCTTAATAAAAACCTCAAAAGTCACAAATATTTCTAAAGTAATTCAAATATTCACAATTATTTTCTTTACTCTAGTGTTCACAATTATTTTCTTTACTCTAGTATTAATCTTTTTCCAAATAACTTTAATGGCATATATAATTATTTAATTATTATATTATCAGCAAAATTAAAAAAAAAAAAATTAATTAAAAAAAAAAGTTAAAATATTGTAAAAGTAAGGAAACCAAGTCACACATCATAAACAAATTACTGTGTTTACTTTGTTAAGAGGATTATTTCTATGGATTAGCAATTCTCATAAACCAAGTATAGGATTACTTAGCATTATTTTGCAACTGAAAATTTTCAAAGAAGTTATTTTTTTTCCACCTCATAAATCTCATGTCTCTTTTGAAAAAGATAATTTAATTAAAAAATAAAAGAGATGAAAGTGATAATTTGAAAATACATTAGTTATTTTCCATTCCATTAATAGAATTACAATTAAAAAAATTAATTAAAAATTTGCTGCTTACCTCAGGTTTTTTGGGCATCATTTTCGTAAAATGAGATGTTTCTTGGCTTAAAACCACAATTTTAAACTAAATAAAACAAATATATCACAAAACTGTTATAAAATAGAACACTGAAATTAACTTTAATTTTTAATATACTAATATATAAATAAATAAAAGTTTTAGCAAGCTTACAGCATAACTGCCATCTTGAGTAGTATTTATTGTAGCTATTCAAGATCAGTTATGCCAAAAGCTAGTTATAGTTTTTATCTATTCACATATTATATTAAAAGGTGAAGAGTAAATCCAATATTATATTATATATTATTTTATCTGATATAATATATATCTATATTAATATTAGAGAACAGAATTACATTTTTAATAAAAATAATACTGTACCAAACTGCCTTTATATTGGAGCATAAGTGTACCACTAGCATCCTTGGAAAGAATCTAGAAAAATGGAGAGATGCAAAAAAAAAAAGAGAATAAGATTATGGTTTATAATCCATCATATAAAACATATATATATAAATAAAAGAAAACATCTTTTATACGTTACTTATAACACTAAAGCAAACAAAAGTATAAAAAAATAAATGTTGATCAGCTGCTATAAATGTTTTTATTTTATTATAGTTTTAAAATGCACACATATATATTTGTCAGTTCAAATATTTAAAATGCTTAACCTTTAAACATTTTTAATTTTCTAGATTTATTGTTATGCTGGGTTCTTTTAGTGTAATTATTACCTTTCAAACTTTGAATGCTAAAATATTATTATAATTTCTGTTCTGATAAAAAAAAAAATTATATTAGACAGATATTTACCACAAATCTAGGATAAATCAAAATCAGCATTATTAGTAACAAATGAATACTGGACAAGTTAAAATTTGGTGATTAAGCATGCTGGAAGTATGTAACTAAACAAATTTTTCCAGTGTTTTTGAATAGTAGTAAGCCATTAATTTAGTGATAAAAATAAAGCTGATTTCTCTTATTATATATATAACTTCTTAGAAAAATCTTCTTCATCGAATGACATAGAGGTTTAAATACTTGTATTTTTCCATAAAAATAATAGCCCAACTTTCTATTTAAACATTATATATGCATATTTGACAATACATTTAAGTTTTAAAAACAATTAGTGTGTAATCACAATATTTAAAAAGAAAGTTAGTTATCATTTCTGATGGGGAAGATTCAGTATTTAAATTTATGGTTTACTTGGTGATTGAAGGTTTCTCCCCAAAATACTGATATTGGAATATTTGAATTGGAATACCGAACATGAGATCTAGTGTACTTGAGAGCTTTCCCAGTTTGTGAATAAAGAAATTTTCTTTAGATAAGAAGGCTAGTTGCAAATAAGCAAAGAAAATAGAATTGCATTTGCTATCAGGAAAAATTGAAGAGGACAATCACATGTCTACCATAAAATGCCACAATTCCAATGATGTGAGTGATGCAGAGTCATCAACAGTATTCTTCCAAAGTGGTAAAAGATCACTCTAGATGATAATGGTTAAGAAGGTTGTCGATGGAAGCTAGCGCATTATCCATCATGAAGGCTACTGCTGGGCAAAAAAGACAATGGGAAAACACTTTGCCTTATAATTCCCTTTTTAATTATGAGTATGAGCCCAAGATTGATTCAGATTGATGTTAAGACTTTAGCTAAGGAAGGCTTCAAGTGTCTTTCCCATTAGGAAGTGACATGGGCTACTCAGGTTACCATGAAAAATCCTCATAAAGATACTGCATTAAAAGAAGAACATTGAAAGTTGGTATTTGGAACATAAAGTCATTGAGGAGTTGTAGAAAATTATAAAAGGGAAATAAAAATACATCCTACTGATGTTACGAATTAAGTGAAGTGAGGGTGGGAACTGTGATGATGTTATGTAGTTTTATGATGATGATAGAGCAGTAAATAAAATTGGTATTGCTGTCGGAAAAAAAATATTGGAAACTGCAAGTCTTAAAAATATAGTACTCATACAAGCTTATATGCCAACTACTAGTCATAATGACGTAGAAATAGATGAATACTATGAAAAGATGGAAGAAATAATACAAATAGAGGATAAAAATGCATATATATTCCTGATGGCCAATTGGATTGTTCTTGTGGGAAAAGTTAAAAAAGGACAAATTGTTAGAAATAATAGCCTTGGAAAACTCCAGGTGATAAAAAAAATATCAAATAGATTATACATAGATAAACAATAAATATAAGAATGCTACAAAGTATTCACATTTTGGCTGGTGCTGATATGAACTCTGATCATAATATTGTTATGGCTAAATTAAAGCTAAATGTAAAAAGGATGAAAAGCGGAAAAAGATATGTAAATTGGGACTTGAATAAATTGAAAGAAATGGAGAAAAAGAAATAAAACAATAAAAAGAATTCTCAAAGATGAGGAATATAGGAATAATTCTGATACCAATGTTAGTGAATGATTAAAGAAGAGTATTAAAAATGACAAAAACTGTGATAGGAATTATTTGATTATGAATGCATAAAGATAAAAAAAAATATAAATCAGTTATTGGACAAAATGGCAGTAGAAAAAAAAGTATATTGAAAAGCAAATCAGAAAGACATTATTAAAACAATATATCATTAGCAGAACAAAGTCAATCAAAGGCAATGACATTTCTTTTATGTTTTAGAAATAACATACATCAATCATATTAAGTTTAAAATAGGCAAAATTCTCCATACAAGCCCAAGAAAGAAAAAAAAATTGTTAAAAAAAATGATTTTACTTATACCTTAAATTTGTTATTCCAAGTGGCAAAGAAACACATGGTCAACCTAACAGTAATAAGCTAGTCTATTTATTTCCCACTACTTTTATGTTTATACCTCAATTCATGAAATTCTAATCATAATCTACTAATTGGGATCTCCTTATTCTCTTAAGTCCTTTTGAAAATCAATGGTCCCTCCTAATATCTTTTGCTTTTTTATCAATCCCAAACACTTTATTACTCTTTCCCTGGGTCAGGCGGTATATACGGTTTTAACTGACGAGCATTGTAAGTTTAGTTGCTAACAATAAAATGATTTATTGCATGCTTAGCAAAAATACAGCACTAAATCATTTTATCTATAAATTAAATATATATAATAGCATGAGCAATAAACCTCAATTTCAAAGCATTATAATAATGAAACACTCTCTAGTATCAAAGTAATCGACTTGCAGATAAAAAATGAATCTACTTGAAACTGACTTGATATTAATGGGATGAATGGTAAATTAGGATAATTAACATAGTCTCATCCATCCTGTTAAATACCATTATTTGGTTTGCTATTAAAATAAGACTGTGGAAGTCAGATGTAAATAGATTTTTTATCCACAAGTAAATAATTTTGATAGTAGAAGATATCTAACATATGCTTTAAAAGTGAGGTTAATCACTCACATTATTACATATTTTTTAGCACCCAATAATATGATCTTTATGTATATTTATAAAAATAGACCCCACATATATGTATTTTAGTAAATAATCATGCAATAGCAGATATTAATTTACTTTATTTTCATGTGTGATTGATATTATAATATGTAATGTTTAAGTATATAATGAGAAATAATAATTAAATTTTATTTATACATTACCAATTAATTAAATTCATATGTCAAAAATTATTTATTTTTGTAGGCATTTTGTAAGCATATATGGCTTGATTTTAACTGCCTTACAAGAAGAGCTTCCCAAGTCAGAGATCATATAAAAATATCAGGTTCACATACAGCACTTATGGAACTTGAAAAGTCATTATTTATATAACCAAAATATAAAGTGGCCATAAAATATTAAAACTGAACTTAAAAGTACTATAAAGTAGATTCTGTTCATTGGTATAATAGTGAATATATTTTTATTTATTATAGATATATATAGAGCTTCTATTCCATAACATGCTTTTCAAATATATAAATAAAGACTTCTGGAAAAAAAGATGATACCCAAGATGCATTTTTGACTTGAACCAGTATTCTATAGTTGGCTCAAGTCATAACTTCTCACATAGACTTTTATCGCTGTTCGGTATTTATCATTATCAAATTGCCATAATGAAATCTACAAATATGAACTTTCTTGCATTCATGAAGTCTAACAAGATCCACTTTAGATAAATACATTAATGATTATTTTAATAATTATTAATGTATTGAGTGTAGAAAGTTTAGAATATAATTTATTGATCTAAAGTAAATGTTGTCAATGGTGAGTGTAGAAAATTTAGAATTTGCAGATTAAATTGGAGTAAATCTGTTATGTTCATATTAATAATACTCTATGACTTTAATCTGGGAATATTGAATAGAATTAAGAAATTTCAGAAAGATTTATTTACATAATACAAAAATAAAATAACTGTAAAGTTTTTATTGCAGTAATCATCAGTTTAAATGAAAATCAATTCAGAAGAACATAATTATATATATATAAAGAATAGTTATTGATCAAGAGATTGTAAGAGTTCAAGCAATAGAAATAACAGAGATTAAACTGTGAATTATAAATCTTCAGCTCTAGAATTTCCATTCTACCGCTGCACTAAACTATGTAAGACAATTAAGGATATTATTATCATAAGTAATTGAAGCTACAAATAATAATCTAAAGTCATATATATATAAAGCTGATGAGGATTACTACGTAATTGAAAGCGCTTCAAAAGAATTTAAACTACAATATTGTTTATACCGTTAATTATTTAGGTTTATATATATATTAAATAAAAGTGTAACTATTCTTTTTAATTTGATGTAAATGCAGTTTTAAAACATTTATAGTTGTAAGTAAAATTTGCAAACATTAACTTCATGTGAATAATTCAAATATACTGCAAATGAACTTTCTTGTTTAAACATATTTTTAAAAAAATCAAGCATAATATAAGTTTATTTATTTATTTGTTTTTTTTTATGTTTTAATTAATAAAAAGAAAATTTATTTTATTAAAAGATAATTATCTGCTTCTGTATTCATACTACTCAATTTCAATAATATAAACTTAATGAGAATATATTTTTTACATTCTTTAACATTAAAGACAATTTTTTACCCATTCTGTGACTAAAATAAAGGAGGTTCACCATACGATATTTAATTAAAAACAAAATAATAATAAAAAAATCACATTCTGTTGCTTGGGAGATCATAACTTTTGAATATCAAAATTCAGATTGGGTACAAGATTTTTATTCAACTATCCAAACTAAGGTTGATTTTATTTTATCCCCTTTAATTTGTATACTTTAACTTACAATAAAGAAGGACAGATTAACTAAATAACTTAAAGTATTATGTTTGAGATTATGGAAACAAATTTACTCAAAATTATATGTAAAATATACCATAATAACATCCACAAACATTTCACTATAAATTTTTACATATATATTGCTGATTATTGAATAAATAATCAAGTATTGTTATTCAAAAAAATAAAATCAGTATTAATGTCAGACACATGATAAATAAATATCTGCATGATATTATATTTTAATGTATGTAAAGTGTTATTAGTAATACAAGGCCTAATTTGATAAAAGCAATTTTTTTTTTTACTTTTAGGCACTGATAAATCCCAGAGCTTGTGTATCTAAAATCTCCTTAAATTAAAAGTGAAGAATTTAAGAGATAGGAGTTATTGATCAGCATGTAAAATATTCTAGAGTATCTTTATATTATGGCTGTAAAACTTCTAATGCCTCATCAACAGAATCATGAGTGACTACACTTGTCGGGAGCATGTTTTATATTTTTATAATCAATTTTTATTTCGTTATCTTCATTACCATCAAAAGTTGAATCTAACAAACTTTTTTAAATAATTATCTAAGTTTATGTAGCTCTTGGATTGTCTTTAATAGGATAAATCCTTTATAATGACAAGCCTTCTCGATTTATGTTAAATACTTCCACATACACTTAATACAATAGAAGTTTCTTAAATCAAGCTGATAATTTTGTCTGTACAATAGTCTTTTACAGACTTGAATACACATTCAAAACATATAAATTCTAACATAACTACAAAAGTAATATCTTTAGAAAATGATAATTTTATCTTATGTGGAATATCACAAACATTCAACATCTTGAATGTTACCATAGTAATGACTTGCAGTTTTTGGTCAAAATATACTTTCTTGCAAATTGACCATGTATTTGAAGGAAATATGCTTTCATCTATTACAATAGAAAAAAAAAACACAAAATTTTTTCTTTGATGATTTTCCAGTACATAATTTTGGTATGACTTATCTAATAAAATTACTATCATGAGGAGTGCCAAAGCACAAAACCTTTAGTCAGAGGTTGGGGGGGGAGTCCTGACAGAGATATTTTAAAAACTTTCTCTGGCTAAGCATTTATCACAAAGCTTGTTGAGCAATTGGTAATTGCTCATTGTTTACTATCATTTATGTCAGACAGAAAAAATTTCTTTATTGTTAAAGGCAGTACCAAAAAGTATAAAATAAAAAGCATAATCCACAACTAATATAGGTTAAAAAAAAATCACAATATAAAAAAAAATTTCCATTACCAATATTTTTTTTCCCATTGTCGTATTAATACTGAATACCAAATTGATTTTTTGACATTGATATGTAATATTAGTCAACGCATAAGAACAGCATACAATATAAATATAACAACAGCTTGAAAGCTTTGTGAGAAATTAAAATGACAATTTTGTATTTAATCTCTAATGACATTATAACAATAAGGAAGAATCTCTGAAGCATACTTTATACATGATAAATATAAAAATAGTCTTATTAAAAATGGTATTCAAATATTAATTATTAAAGTATTAATAATTAGATAACAATAATTCTGAAGTGTATGGATAGGTGAAACACCTAAAATAAATTAAGAAACTGAATTAAATTACTCACCTGTAATATATGATTGTTTCCATTTATATCTGCCTCTAGCAAAGGAGCAGCCACATTGATATTATCTTTTATTACAATCACTTCATTTCCTACTTTTATCTAAATCAAATATATACATATAAATCAACATTATATATATGAAATTGAAAGTAAAGTATCTGCAACCTCTGTACATAAGGAGGTCAATTTATCTGACCTTCAATGTAAGTAATGACAGATTCAAATGTATCAGGAGAGTATCATTCCCTTTCTTTTCATTTATTGATTGCTGATTATTAGTTTATACATAGCTCAAGGGAGGTTGCAGTTACTTCCATTCAATTTCATATATATATATGTTGACCCAAAGATTTTTATGGGTAAAGAATATCAAATGTTCTTTCAGGTTATCACATGTGTAAGAGGCAGGACAAAATTCATACAACTCACTTTTGAAATCCAATCATTACTCCCTTAAAGAAAATAACAAATATTATTTAAATATTGGCAAGTAATTTTGGATACTGTAAGTGGTTGCAGCACGGATCAGGACGTGCGAGCCTATTGACTTTACATGACAAATGTTTTCTTATCTGCCTTTACATACTGAAAAATCCGAAACAAACATTTCACACACACACACATATATAATACATTTTCAAATTATTTTTTTTTAGTTTTTATCAGTACATCCCTTATTTCAATTCTACCATATCGCAATCATCCATCATTGTAGAAATTCAGATAATCAACTATTACTACACATACGTAATCAAATATTTAAGTTTTAGATTGAATCAATGAGATTAAAATTCTAGTGTATATCTCAATATATAACTTTATAAATTGTAAAAAGATATATAACTGTGTACATTACCTGCAAACTTAAACTAATTATTGTTTTCACAGTTTCTTGAATTGAATATTTGTATTTATATAACAGACTCTGAAGTGTAAAATTCTTGGATCGATTTTAGTTCTGCAATTTCTGGCATGTGAACAAAGCCATTTGATTATTTAATTTCTTATCAAATTATTTTTCTTATTTTATTAACAATATTGCTATAAATATTTTAACTTTATAACATTTTCAACAATAGGCCTGTAGTATTATGTTTCAGAAAAAATTATCTAGTCAGGTATTTATGTTGACTAAATAAGGTTAAAGAACAGACTTTTTGGAATACATTAATCTTGAAATAGCAAAAAGCTAAATTGCGGTCATATAAAAAAATGAATATTCTCTTTTATATCTTTATCACTTTCTTTTTTCAAAAATGATTCAGAAATATAATATATATATATAACTGATAGACATTTTCATTAAAATTGTTTTTTTACTACGGAACCATTAATAAATCACCATTTTGATCTGATAATTCACCAATATAATTAGAAATTATCAGAGAAAAAAAGAGAGAAAAGGCAAAACAAATTGGCAGACATAAGCATAAAAGAATAAATAAAAGACACCACAGCAAAAACGTACGGAAATGCACATCTTATTACAGAGCAACTATATGGGTTTAATCGTATATATACACAAATGCACAATAGCAAACAATCAACTAAGATAAAAATATTAATGTTAATTTATAAAAACAAAATTCACGTTCTTATTTGGACATAAACCAAATTGGATAATTATTCATTGATGTTTGTTTCTGAAAAAAAGTCATCTAAAATCCATGATTGATTAATAAGAAGCATTCACAGATGCAATATATAAACGGAAATACTTATTCTTTAAAAATCTTTTCATTTAATTTCTTAAATGAATAATGAAGAATGAATCAGAGATAAGCAATTGCTTAAAAAAAAAAACAACAACCTTCAAACGATTATTAATAGCATAAGTAACTTTCAGGCTCCCAATATAGAAATATGTGATTTCCAGGCTTCTAATATAGAAATACTGATATATTAAGTTATTCATTCAAGTCTTCCTATTTTCATTTTACATTAGAAAGTAGGTGCTAATTCTTGTTAAATTTCTGATTTTACAAAATGTATCTAGATTTTTAAAATGATCATCAAATTGTTATTATGATGTTGCTAATAAGTATAAATTTTATTATCTGATTAAGTGACCCAGTATTTAAAGTATTTGGTTCTGAATTGATTACTAACTAGTAAAAAAAGTTTCAGATTGGTCAAAAGAATAGAATATTATATTATAGTCTGCCTGCCTTTCTTTCATGAACACTAACTAATCAACCTTTCAAACAAGTGATCATGATCATATGATAAATTTAAAGAGCTGATAGATCCAAATAAGTCTTCCATATTAATAAATTATTCCTTATCAAAAGAATGTATTGAAGCACAATCAGAATGTTTTTTATATGCTCTTAAAAGGAAAATCTTTTCAATCTAACAATGTTTATAATGCATTTACCAAACAACATATGATTTATTTGTAGAAATATGAAAACTGTTTAGGGAACTAATTATTTCATATCAATTAGTTGCATCATGAACATCAGAGCAAACTGATTGTGAAGAATCAAAGTGTTTCAGCTTGATATCTTGTTTTCACTTGTATACATTCAATATTGTAGATCTGATGAAGACTACATAGTACAGTTGAAACTGTAATCAATAATAAAAGTTTTTTTTGCTGAAAAGTGAAAGCGTGTAAAATTTTTGAAATTCAATATTATACATTCAATTTGTTATAACACTTGATTAAAAATCCTCTGAAATCAGATTTATTAGAAATTCACAGTATAGTTACTACCATATTTTGAAGAGACAAAATTTCTCGGTGAAACTTTTATGTATATATAAAACAAAATCTATTTTTACAAATATAATAATTAAATGTTGATGACTTTTATAAAAAGTTTCATTTCTTACAGCCTTGTATAATCTAACAATAAATCAATTGCTTCTAAGTAAGATTTTTAAATGAATTCTTTATAGTGAAACAAAACAAATTTATTTAAACAAATTATCCACTACAAGTCTTTTACTTGCCAGGTGGTGAGAGTTTGACCATTTTTCCAGACTTGTTCAACTTCTAGCTAAGAATAAACAAGATATCTATTTACGGATTAATATTGGATGGATAAACAGTTTGGTTATGAACAAATCTACCTGAGAAAAAAAAATCCTAAAATTCATAAAAAGAATTTCATATAGTTCGCATTCAAACCCCAATAAGGCATGGAGATTGGTCACCATAAGATTTTTAACAAATAGATCTCTGCAATACCAAGGGTTACGGGGCAATAGCAATTCAATCTCTTAATATTGACAATCACATAAAAAATTAATATATTTAATATTATATGAATGTAGGCTCTTTCTAGTAAGAAATATTAAATTTCAGACAATAATATCTAATGAGTATTTTTTTTGTTGAAAATAAAATCATAGAGAAAAGGATGCAACATATAATCCTCCACTTTTGTCATAAAAATTAATAAATTCAACTTGTCAAAATATAATGTTTATTATAGGAATGATATTTGTAATTTATACATATTCATTGATTAAGTACAAATTAAATACTTCTCTTAGTAAATCTGCTTAAAAAAATGAATAAAGAGAAAGAACCTTCTAAGCAACACCTGTAGTTGCCCATTGATTACTTGGTTTTATGATAAAACAAATAATTTGATTATTGAAAAAAATCTAAGAAATATTGATATTTGAATTAATATTTCATCAACGTAACAAAAATTGGCCATACCCTAAAACATCACATCAAATGGTGCTCAAAAAGTGAAAAAAAAAAATCTGCTAAACAATACATCTCTAATTCCTCAATTTACTACTTAAATCAATTTAGAAAAGATTTAACTAATGTTAGTATTTGATTTGATTTTCCACACATTTAAAACATCACACGATCCTAGTTTATACAATGCTTTTAGGGAGCAAACAGCATTTATATACTCAAATTCTGACACATCTTACAAGCTTAAGTAATCAATAGATGCTAGATAGATAGAGTAACACAGCACAGACATTTAATAAACACTACTATCCACAGCTATTGATTACTTAGGCTTGCTATAGGTGACAGAACTGAACAAGAAATAAAGTTTGCTCATGAAGTTTTTTTCTTTTGTAGCTATTATAAATGTATAAATAGTAAATCTAATATCTGATGAGTTTTATTTTTTTTAAAATTTTATTGAATAGGAGCATTTTGTGAATCCTTGAAGAAATTTTAAAAATCATTTTCCACAATAAGCTTTATTACTTCAGAAACAAAAGAATTGAAAGTATATAAACTGTGGCAAAAAAATAAAAGCAACATGTGCTTGCTGTTCGTCGTCTTTGAGGCAACTGTGTCACCAGAGTGAAGCAGCAGAAGAAACCAGCGGGGGACATCTCATTCCCAGAATCTTAGTTCCTGAAGGATAATAAGCCAACTAGGCTCGTAACACATCACCCGATCTTATTAATATTTTAAATGCCTTAAGGGCTGCCAGGCTCCGAGGATGGTGATGATGGTAAAGGTAAATGTACTACTTTTAGTATTAATATTAGTGACTAAACTTAATAAGTACAAGGACTTATATTCCTAATTAACGATGATAGGGTTATATAAATTAAAATAGTATTTTGATTCATACACCTAGACTATGTATATTATACTTGTATATATTAACATATATTAAATTGCATAAATTGAAGTCTGAGTCGCTATGTTTTTTGTGTCCTCAAGAAAATAATATTCCATACTAAATTTGTTATTCTTACTCCAGGGATTAGCGAGCTAAGACATAGAACGCTAACTCATATATGTTTTTAATATAATTTATGTTAAACATACATGAATTATCTGTGAATGAATAAAAAGATATTAAGTATATATGCACAAGTCTTTAATTTCATTATTTATATATGTAATAATATTTAAGAAATGATATATTTCCAATACATATACCACAAAAGAAATTTACATATCAGACTTACTAGAGATATTTTAATTAACTTTCAAACAATGCTAATCCAACAGTCAAACAAAAAAAAAAGACTAATTTTTATCTGACTTCCATATTATTATATGGAATACATCAATCATTGATATTCAACCAAATGAAATATTACACTAGTAGTGATTTCTCAATGAAGTCAGATCACCATTTCAGATAATTAATATGTAATTCTAATAATTTTAATAACCCTATCAATAAATGGCTAATAAATATCTTAACCTTATGATTAAAAAAAAAATACCATATTAACTTTTTATGTTCTTAGTTGAAGGTGCAATTTTCACATTAACTTTAGATAATATAATAATAAACATAAATAAAATATTATCGTTCCATAAAGTTGACATCTCAAAAAAAAAAAACAACAGCTGAGAAAATATAATCATTATAATAAAATAAAAATAAGAAATAAAGAATTTAAACATTTTAAAAGTTATTAATTTTATCCATAAAGTACAATTTTGGTGTATAAATTTTAAAATAGAACTTTCATATAATTATTATTTTTAAGTAATAAAACTGTGATTAAAATGACATACAACTTATTCATTCTATTTCTAGCACCTTCTTTTGTAAAAATCAGAATGTCATATTATTTTTAATTTAAAATATAAAATGAATACATCCATTTACAAACTGGGAGAATCCTTCTCTTTAACAAAATAAATATTAGATTATATAATAACTTGTTTACAAATATTTAATAAAATTGTTATATTGCAAGTTGGAATAGCAAATATGCATTGTTAACTGAATTTGGGCAATTTGTACACACACACATATATATTCACATACACAAACATATATATACATGATTAATATTTTTTACAAATTAATATTAAAACATGTAATAATTAATATTATATTTATTCTAAAAATATTTATTAAATCATTCTAAAATCTTCACATTCGAATTTTCTGTATTTTCTTTATAATTTTTTTTATAAAAAAAAAATCATAAAAAAATATTGTTTATCATTTAAAAAGGAAAAAAAAACATCCAAAAAATGTAATATCATACCATGCATAATGCATACCATTTTCTCGCTATCTTTATTAAAGGTAAATTTGTTTCATTTAGACACAGATGGAATGCTTTAGAGGTAAGAATGTTAATGGTGAATTGGTTTCAAAGAGATATTATTAGATCATCGCTAATATAGTTTCAACCCTTCTATTATCAATGATTGATTTTTCATCCATATAACATTGTGAAATAAAAGCAAACTATTTTTTATCTAATAGATTAGCCTTGCTACAAGAGAGGTCATCATTTTCAAGTTTTTTAAAATGACACTATAAATCTGATTTGTAAATTATTCTTATGTATGTGCATTGGAAGCTTATTACTTCTTAAATATTATTACATATTCTCAGCATTAAATATTTAATAGAACTTATTTATTTATGCAGTTATTAAAATTATTAGAATCTACATATATATATATACACACACACAGTATAAGTAATAAATCACATGTACACGGGTAAATATTTTTTAAAATGCATACACAAATTTCAAAATTACAAAATAGATATATATTTACATGAAATTTTTTGTCTTTAATTTTAACTTTGGCTAGTATAACTTCATCTCCAATATTTACACTCAGATTCCATTTTTCTACATAACTTTTTGATAGAGGAATTCTAAAAATTTAAAATGAAACCAAAATTATTGAATTGTCTAAGATTAAACTATAACAATTAAAATAAAAAAAACAAAACAAAATGTTACCGGCTTTGATTTTTAAAAGTTCTATTACGAAGATCAGTTTTTGCATGAATACAACATGCAAAGGCAGCTAATTCTTTTTGTTCATTAGTTGTTAATATAGTGCCTGAAGTATACAAAAGGAAACAAAATATAGTAATTAATGAAAGCAAAACAAAGCATAAAACTATTGTTCGATATTTTATATTTAAATATTATTTGAATAAATAATCGAAATTAATTTTTTTTTTTAATTTTTATTTTTAAAAGAGTTCCCGGTAGAGTTCCCTATTGGTATCAAATAGTTAACAATAGAAAACAAACATTCCAAAAACATCAAACAAATTATAAAAAAACAAAACTAAATTTTCTGCTTTTGGTAATGTTTTTCTAATCTGATTTATAGATAAACTAACAATTTTCTTGCTCCACCAACTTCACAATCTATCATGATAGTGAAACGATCTTCCAATTCCACCTTTTCAATGATTATTATCATCATCTAATTTTTTTGTATTGTTTTTGAATATGAATTCAAAATCGAAAAAATCCTATGCATTTGAATTTAATGCTTTTTATTATAGCTGTCTTTGCTTACAGTTCAACTGATCTACAATTTTTATTAGAGTTGTTCCTTAAACTTGAATCAAAAAATATTTTAAGGAATATCTCTGATGAAGACTGTGAATCATTCAAAAGCATAGGCAAACAAAGCTACAATAAAAAGCATTAAATTCAAATGGGTAAGAACTGAGTATTTTTAGATTTTGATAATCATTTTCATTAACTATATGATAAAAGCTAATTTTACAATTCAAACCTCTCTGTCCCTAGCTTCACTTTACATCATTCATTCTCTTTTTTTTCATTTCTTCATATCAACCTAATCTTTCAAAACTCTTCTGCAAAATCTTCAATAATTCAATTGAAATCTCACTATTTTCTGTTCTTTATTTAATCTTTATCTCGGCTATAGTATTAACAACCTCAAGTCTGATACATTAGTGGAAGGTCTTATGATATAGTGATCAGCATCTATTGGTCATGTCTGTGACCTGAACTTCAAATCCAGCAAAACTTGGAAATTTTTTTCAGGTATAGTCCATCCAATGATTGGTTAGTAAATGGATACCAGTCTATTATTAGCTAGATAATATAAGAAAAAGCTCTAAAGTTTTTGCGAGTATTATTGTGATGTAATTGGAAGAGACTTTTGAATTGTTGTAAACTATTAAAGATGATTTTATCTATCTTCCTTGTGATACAGTCTATTTTATTCGTATCTACCTAATTTCTTTTTTTTTATTAATAGAGAAAAATTTCTCAAATAAGCTGCATATATATTTTTTCCATATTTTTTTAAAAAAACAATATCTTCTTTATTAATAAATAACAATTTTTATTTCCAATTTCTTTATTTCTCAGATATTGTTTTTCTCAAATGTATCTTTACTTTATAATTTCTTATTTTCTACATTTTATTTTAATTAATTTTGCCTCAGCTTTATTAATTTCACATCTCAATTCACTGTTATGCTTTCTAAGTATATTTCTACAGCAACTCTCTTAAAAAAATGTACCCTACTTCTATGCACTCTTCACAATGCTTTATACAATCCTTTTTATTTTACAGTTTTGACTGTCTAGCAGTCTTGATTAGAACGAATAAAATATCTTCTTCCAATTTGTTTTTTGAATTTCATCTTTTCTTTAAATTTATTTTATCATTTAGTCTGCTATTTATACTTACTTTTTAACTGACTTGAATATGTACTCCAAAATATTTCTTTTCACTTATTTTTTTCTTGTTCAGTTTTACTCTCTTAACAGTTAACACTAAGTCTACTATTATTAAATTTTGATATGAATGTATATTAGCTCAAAAGTGTGTACCCATTTACTTTTAGAATTGTTCCAAAATTTATTATGAATTAAAGCACAAACTAAGAGATATTTATTTGTTATCAGGAATTTTGAATATATAATTCTCTAAAACTTATCATCTTTCATCTGCTACTATAGCATCATTATCATTCTTTCTTACGCTTGTGGTAATTTCTAATTTTTTCACCATTAGGTTTTCTAATTGGGATTATAACCCAATAACTACTAGACTTGTTATTATTTATGCAATAGTTGCATATAGTTGAACGATAAGCAGGACCTATTCTATTAAATTTTTTGTACATTCAAATAAAAAAATCTTAAACCTTTTCTTTCATAGAATTTTATAGCATCTAATATTTCCTTTTGTTTCTAAAACAATTCTTCACCATAGTTCAAAATCCTAACATTCCATGAATTTATTGACAATACTCTTGTTTCTGATTCACAATAGTTTCTGGATGGATGTACTCCATCCTAGGATGCAACTTCAGGAAAATAAAAATAAGATTTTCTTTTACAGTTTTAAACATTTTTGTCTCTTATGATACAGCAAAACTGGATAATTTATAATGATTCAGATTCAACAAATTCTTGAAATGAATTTAAACTACAATTTGGATTCAGATTCTCTATATTTGTTTTTATTTTAAATTCTAGTAAAGAAAAATATTCTTTAATTTTTTTTTTTTATATGTCAAAGCGTTGACCGGGAAGCGACCCCGGGCCAGCTGTTTGAAAGGAAAAATATTCTTTAATTTACAGTTTACTCATGCAGAATTAGCAATAACCGTGCTTTTTTAGAGCAAAAATGACTTATAAACTCAAATGGGTTTCATTTCAAACACTTTCTCAGTGTAATAACTTCCAATAAATGTTGTCACTCCAATTGCATGTAAGATTCTACTCTACTCATGACAAGTTTTTCTAACTAAAAATCCTAATTAAAAAGAAAATGATTAATAGAAAGTCAATTACCTAATTTTACTTTTAAAATCAAATTATTCTAAAGGACTTCAATCCAGGTCTGTTAAATGTAATATAACATCTCTTAAACAATAACCCTTTTTTCCCACAAAATAGTGCCATCTAGTACAAGTTCTACTATTTAATAGATGCTAAAAAGTTGTGCACCATAATCCCTATCCTGTACTTTCCCATACAATATAGCCAGATTAGTTTCTAACCTATGGTTATCAGCAGTGAGGAGACTTGGATCTGGGAACAGTGCACCCGAATTTTTGAAAGTAATATATCTCTGTAGCACCCAGATTTTTACCTTTTTGCTTAACTATGAAGCTATCAGCCCAAACTGAAAACCCATTAATGTTTTCAATGTAAACTAATTTACCTGTATAGTCATATAGATCTGAATCCAGTTCAATATCTATCCTATATATTTTGGTATCTTTGGATTTTTAATTATCATTGTCACCTTTATTCTTTGGCTAGGATCATTCTTAAATCAAAATATATTGTAATGGCTACTCTGGTATATATAAGCAGAAGCAGCAAAATGTGTAAGTAACATAATATGAGACTAGTAATTGATTAACTGAAGTTCATTTTTCATATCAAATATTCATTTGCTTTTGCTACTCTATACTCCAAATGTGACACACTGAAGTGCATGTTCTCAGAGCTATGAGGGGTTTTCTTCTATGGGTCGTGTGTGTGACATTAATTACATATATTTTATCAGCAAGTGTTATGTATAAGATAAAAGTAGTATAGCGGTATGTTAATTCAATATATATAATTAATGTGTTTTATGAAATAGCAAATTATTTTATTCTATAATTATTTTAGTGAATGCATGAAATAACAATTAATAAGTTTCTAAATAAGGAAATAATTTATTAATGAAAAAATAAAATAATAAATCAATCAATAAATAATGAAATAAATTACTAGAATCTTCTTTAGAAGACTTTCTTTCTTGAGTACTTTTCAAGTCAGAAATTATAATAAAAGTTCAAATGCTTTATCTCTTTATAACTTTATGTGATAACTTTTCACATAAAAAATAAGAATTATTATCGTTTATTTCTAGATAGCTTTTCTGGAGATAATTTCATTTACTTTATTATTAGGAATTACAATACAGTTCATGCTATAAACAATTCAAGTTCAAATATTATATTCTTCTAATTACTTTGTGAATAAAAAAAATATCATTTTTGACAAATTCCAATAGTAGTTTTCATTCATTAGTTTTTTAAAAGTATGTAAATATTCTTTTTATTTATTTGTCCTCAATATTCACACACAAAAAAACAAAATCAAATCATTAAAGATTCTGGCTTTAGAATATCTTACCATTGTCTTGAAAGTCTTTTTTCTTTAAATATTTTTCTTACTTTCAGTATTGTTAAGTAAAACATTAAAGGCAATTACACAAAGTGTTAGTATCTTTATTTCTTCTCCGGCAATTTATTTAGTTTCATTTACCAATAGCAGTTTTTAATTAGTTAATAAGGAATATAGATTGGGCGTTGCACTAGTGTAGAAATCAATGAGCTATTTACTTTAATTAGCACTTCATCTTCCATACAAGCCTTAGTACGAAGACTATTTCCATCATTTTAAGCAAATTAAAATATGACTATAAATTTACTTCTTGTGTATATTTTCTTTTACTAGAAATATAATTTATTTTGCTTTTCTCCTCTGTACTTCAAAATAATGGAGATAGAAAAAACTCTACAAGTATCTTATTTTTAACAAAGGGAAAATTAACTAAATGAATATATCACATTAATTTCCAAAAGTATGATGATGTAACTTTGGCATGAGCTATTTAACTGTTACAAATCCCCTCTCATCAAGAAAAGACAATGAGACTGTGAAATATTCCATTTCTCTTCTTCAATCACAATATGATCTATATTTTTATTTTGTATAGTTATTTCTTGAGATTTATGTCAAATAATTTTTTAAAATAAAAGATATTCCTTTATTATAAACCATTATATATATATTATAACGATCGAAAAGATAGTGAAGATCGAATCTAACTGCAATCTGCACTACAAGGGTGCCATCTAGACATTTGAGCCTAGAAAAATTTATAAAGTTCGCAGATACATGCTGTTAAGATTCCACTTTATTTAAATATTCAGATCGTTAGCCCAAGTCACTAGCTCATGGAGATGCAGAGATAATAAATAACTTGTTTTAATTGCATCTTAAATATATATAAAAAAATAAAAGCCACTGCCAGTAATTAACAAACAAACATTTATTAACGCACATATAAATAAATTTTGAGGAATACATTTAACATTTTATATTAACTTTTAATTTTACATTTAAATAGATTGCAATGAGTTTAATATTTTATTTAGAGGGTCGAGTATGAATAGACTATATAGATTGTATTTGAAAAGAAAATGTTCTATCCCTTATTTAACCTTAGGCCAAAAGTTCGCAGTCAAACCGGCGTCAATCCATTTGATACATTGATGTATTCAATGTAGCATGAAAATACAACAGCACGAATATACTATACTGTCAGGAATGTACATCTGAACAGTATAGTTAGAGAAGACATTGAATCTTGTCCAATACAGGAATGTTACGTCTGTATGGCAAGAAGAACAATAAAATAAAACTCCATAGGAAGGGACCGCGGACCTTTTTGCCGACTTACAATCCCATCCGTAGGCAAAAGGGTTGTGCGGCATATATATGCAATCCTGCCGGTAGCGGATCTCATACTACATCTACTAATTACACCAATATATCCAATCTATTGACCCAATTTAACTATGAAACAAATAACCTAAGATTTCCCTCCCTTAAACTATATATATAACTTTACAAATCTATATAGCCATTCACGCCCGACTTAAATTTAACGTTTAGATACATTCGCACAGATGAAATTTATACAATTTGTTTTATAATGTTGAGTATAGATCGGCTGCATAGATTCCACGGTCAAAAACATTTCAAAATAAACACAACTGATCAAAATACAAAATCATCGATAACGTCAATTGCATAGGGAATACACAAAACCCAATAGCATTCATCGTAAGATGCCGCAGTGACATCGCTGACTTATATATTCTAATCGAATGTGAAAACCACAACATAATCAAACAATAACGAATCTATGCAACGTCTATACCCAACCTTAAATTTCCTCATTTAAAATTTAAACAATAAATATTAATACAAATAAAATAATAAATGGAAATGATTTTTTTATCAAACGCCACACATATAAAATTAAACATTATTAATTGATCTAAAACTTACAAAGGTCAGATAAGAGTCCATTTTAACATTTAAGTTGGCTTGTTTATTAATTTGTCAAACCCGAACGAAAGTTCTTAATTATTCTTTTTTTTTATGATTTTAAAAATTGTTTAGTTCATATAGCTTACAGTAGAATCCAGGTTCTTGTTTTTAATTCCCACGATGTCTCCATTGGAAGACCGCTCTGATGTTCTGGAGGTAGCATTAGCTGGTTCCATTCTGGTATCACAGTCTTTTCATTTTTTAAAATAAGTGAGAGAAAACGACAAGTGTGTCTTATCGTTCGTCTCACCAAATCAAGTTGGAACTCTCTGGAACTCAATATTTTTCTTTTTATAGTTCTCCTATGGATTCCGCGAACAAAGACGTCACTATTCCATTTTTTCGTTATGGTCCGGGCCTTTATTTGCTTCCATTGGTCAAGCTAAAATCTCTTTATTCTCTTATCTATTTTTCATCTGACTTTTTAATTACACAGCCTTTGGATAATTAATACAATCATTTCCATTTACAGATTACAGGAATTAATTAATACCTGTTTTTATTTTTACTTACACTATTTCTTTATTAAAATATTTTTATATTTAAATCTTGTATTTTTTTTATAAAAAAAGTACGTTCAAATACCTTTTTTTTTTTTATTTATAAAAAAAAATATTTTTAAAGTTTGGCATCTGTGCGAATATATATACGTTATACATTTAACAAACATTTTAATTTTAGCGTTTAGTTTTTTTTTTTTTTGATACTGTGACAGTCAGATGATGTATGTTGGCTTAACCCAGTTCGAATACTAGGCGAAGGTACCTCGGGGCCACTCATACGCGAGATATTAAATCAAGAATACTATGACCTCTGCCCATTCGCCTATTCTCGAGGCCTGATCACGAACAAACAACACTATCTGAGCCATGCATAAATTATTTTTCAACCGGCCAAGCTTAGCACAGCGGTAGAGACATGGACTGGAAACACATAAAGAGCTAAATAGTTAAATGTGCAATAAAAGTACTAAAAAACATGTGTTTTGCGTGCCTGGATCATTGAAAAGTAAAATAACGCATTATAATAAAATTAGGAAACTCAAGCCTTTGATAGTTAAATAATATGTTTAATTGATGGCTTTAAAATATGAATAATGATTTAATGGCCTCCGCTATTCCCCTAAATTAATGAAACAAACTAATTAGACAATAAAAACAGATTAATAGGTTTGCGGTCTAAATCTTTTCTTCCCAATTTTATTAAAAATTGTCAACTCGATCTTCTCGATAAAGTACGATAAACAAAGAATCTTTCGCAAAGCCTTTCTAATTGCTTTGCGCTAAAAACAGTGTTTAAAAATTATTTAAAACGTATATAGTTAAATCAGATATACGTAAAGCTAATGGCGGACAAAAGAGGCGTTATCAAAGAGATCAAGTTGGCACACAAAAGAAACTGACTCGTATTTAATTAACAAACATAAATAAAACTGGAAAGAGATTTTAAATGAACAAAAATTAACTATTAAACTTAACCGCAATGGGATATTAAATATTTACACAGGTTAGTAAGGAAGAATAGCGAAGGGAAAAAGGTTAAATATAGATAGATGATCACACAATATATATAATTAAGACTCGTCTAATAAAAAATGGTTACATAACAAATACATATAATTCAATGAAGCAATTAAATAAAAAAATATGAACAAAAGGTAGCATAAGAAATAGTTCAATAGAGGAGATACGATTACCGTCCTTTTTCCTTGGTCATGTTCCCTACGGCGTTCGTGGCTTGATCCGACCGTCGACAGGTATTTGTCCGGACAATGAAAAAATGTAGTATGGTTTCACGAAAAGTTCTCCAGACCCGGCACAGAGTTCAGATGACTATTGAGTGGATACTATGGCATTTTGGATGGTATTCAGGAACCTCGGCGATAGGCAAAGCTATTTATTTGCCTAGCCGAGCATAGTAGAATCCATCAAACTTATATGATTTTTAGCTTGAGCAGGTTCAAACTTCTTCATGATTTGTAGACGATAATTATAGACTTTTTGGAATAAAATCACAAACAAAATCTGACAGAGTTCTCCTAAGAGAAATCTGAATGCACCTTGCAATAGCAGATCTGAATGAAACTTGCAATAGCAAAATCTTGAATCAACCTTGCAATAGCAAAATCTGATATCCCTCCCCTCTTTTGTTCTCTCCCTTTTATATCCTCTCTGTCAGCTACCTTCTATTGTTTGTATGATCTAAGATCTTGATAAACCTCCCCATGCTCCTTTGTTTCAAAATAACATTTTCTAAAAATAACTTTTACTTTATTACTCTAGATTTCTTCTTTAAAGTTTGAATTCTATTAATTAAAAAGAAAGAAAGAGAAGGCCATCTTTAATTAGACTTGAATGGCTCACTAATCAAAACTATACATTCTTTTAGAAAATGTTGGCGGGCTTATCTCAAAATCAAATCATACTAAATATTTTAACAAAATTTTAACAACAATATATTATTATTTTTTTATAGTAGAATAAGCATTTTATTTCAGCAGAATTTTGCATTAACTCATATATATACGCTAGATGTATATATATGTTTGACTAATAGATTAAGCAATTTTTATTAATAGAATGAAATTTATTTAAAACAAAATATTTAAATGTAATACACATTTGATAAGCATAATTATTTTTAACTCTAATGCAAAACCCTGCTGATATTGAACTATAAACTTAATTCAGGTCTACAATACTAATTAAGTTTATAGGAAGATGTGAAGCATGGATCGGGCTTCAGATCCATTGCTTCATTTCCCAATAGTTAGTGAGCAAAAAAAAAATGTTAAAAAAAAAATGCTGTTGCTTCAGGTCAGAGGTCAAAATTTTGTGCCAGGTGAGTTCAAACCTACTCTTTATTTGCTGTAATATTTAATTTGTTACTACCTACGGTGTTTTCTTTACTTTATTATATCTCACGGTTTATCCATAATTCAATCTTCTGTGTCTTAAATCGGGTCTGTGTTGTATTTAGTCTAACATGGTATGTATCTATTTTTAATTTGCATATTTTCCGGGGTCTGATGGTATGCAAGGTTTTAAGTTTCTGGCATTGTATACTCCTTTTATGCCGTTATTATCTTCCAAAAGGAACGCATTTCTCCCGCATTCCTTTTTCAATGTGTATGGCCCTTGATATATTGGGAAAAACTTTTTGAATTCTTTCCGCAATGTATTACTTGGCCTAGGGTCTCTCAGCCATACTTGCTCTCCTTGCCTGAATTGATATTGCTGGTTTCGTTTTTTATTTTTCCGGTGCAGCGCAGCCCGTTTTAATCGTTCATATGCTATCTTTTGATCTTGTAGTTTATCTATCTTCTCCTCTTCCATCGGCATTTTGGTTTTAAATAACTGAGGACATTCTTTCCCATAATGCAGGCGAGTTGGAGTAAATCCTGTCGACTCATTCATTGTGTTGTTAATATATTGTACCACCTTTTCGGTTTTATTTACCCAGTCCCGATGGTTGGTTGGTATATATGTCCTAAAGAGTCGCCCTATTTCTCGCATGACTCTTTCACAAGGGTTAGCCTGTGGATTTCTAATGGAAGTTAGCCTATGATGAATTCCTTGTTTAGCCATCCATGTCTTCCATTCTTTGGATGTAAATGCTGTGCCATGATCAGATATCACTATCTGGGGTTTTCCAACTTCTGGCAACTGTTTTTCCCGAAGTGCCTTTATTGCTCCTCTAGCGTTTGCTGTCCTTACTGGGTATGCTTTCACGTACTTTGAAAACACATCATACGTGACAAATAGATATTGGAATCGTCGAAACATCGGTAATGGGCCATAATGATCTACAGCTAGCAGCTCGTTTGGTTTAGATGCGAGGATTGGTTGTGGCTCTCCTGCATACGATCGATTTAGTGCCTTGCTCCGAGCACAAATCTCACAGGTTTTCAACACACGTAAGATCTGTGAGTACATCCCTGGCCAATAAAATTGACGTTTTATTGCTTCTTCTACTTTCCGAGGACCATAATGTCCCACCGACTGATGGATGTGGGTAATAATTTGGTGTCTCAATTTGTGAGGTATTATGACTTTCCATGGATTGTGAGGGCTTTTGGTATTAATCTGAAGGATCCCATCTGTGATTCTGTATTGATTATAGTGCCTACTGGCTGCCATCTTAGATGTAATAATGTTAATTATTTTCTTATATTGAGCATCCTGGGACTGCCAATACGCTAAATTCTGGAGGTGAGATTCCACTGTTTTTTTCTGCTGTGGGTGTCATTATCTTCATTGCCTGGTTTCCTAAATCTGGATTCTGAGCAGCCATGGGCATAGGGTGGCAGCTTAAAATATCAGCCACAATATTCTGTGATCCAGGGCAATAAATGACACTATACCGAAACTGTTGAAGAATCAGGCTCCATCTTATCAATCTGTCATTGTTTAAAAAGCTCTTGTTCAGAAATTCCAAACATTTGTGGTCAGTTATGATTACCACTTCTGATCCCAACAAAAACTGTTTCAGTTTCTGGCACGCCCACACTATTGCTAATGTCTCCTGCTCAGTTGTTGTATAATGCTTTTCTGCCCCTCTCAACGTCCGACTAATAAAGTATAACACTTGATGCTCATTTTTATCACCAATTTGAAACAACACAGCACCCAAGCCTTGCCTACTGCTATCTGTTTGAAGGTAAAAGGGGCGAGAAAATCCGGATGGTATAACATTACTGTTTCCAAGAACTTATCTTTTACTTTAGACATTTCTTGCTCATGCCTCTCTTTCCATTCCCATTTTTTACTACTCTTCTTTATTAATTCAATTAGCTGTGTGGTGTCATAAGCAAATCTAGGATAGAAGCGGTGATAGAAATTACACAATCCCAGAAATGCTCGAACCTGCTTCTGGTTGGTGGGAGTTGGAAAATTCTTTATAGCTTCTATTTTTGCAGGATGGGGTTTGACACCTTGACTATTTACAACATGGCCCAAAAATTCAATTTCTTCCACTGCAAAAAAACTCTTTTCCATGTTTTTTTTTTAACATTTTTTTTGCTCACTAACTATTGGGAAATGAACTTGGAAAAATTATACATATATTATTTTTATATAAATATATTAAACTAAACTAACTTCTCAGGGTACTAATTTTTTTTTAAAAAAATGACATACGTCCCACTGTGACAAACTAGAAGCAAAAAATTTTTACGTATAACTAACAATTATTTCGTGTTATTTAAAAAAACATTATACATATGTGTGTACAAACCCGGGAAAAAAAATCTACATATATATTATTCATTAATTTAAAACAGAAGAAAGTAAAAAACATTATACACACATACAAATGTTATACAGGGCATTGCAGGGTATGTAAATTTCGAATAGACACACGATGGGCGTCCAGAATACGGAGAAAAAAATTCTTATACGTCTACCTATATTTTCAAATACCCTATTCCTATTCTTCCCATAAAAAATGAAATTCGGCCCACGTTGGTCGACAGAATACGGAGAAAAAAAAATTTACTGTGACAGTCAGATGATGTATGTTGGCTTAACCCAGTTCGAATACTAGGCGAAGGTACCTCGGGGCCACTCATACGCGAGATATTAAATCAAGAATACTATGACCTCTGCCCATTCGCCTATTCTCGAGGCCTGATCACGAACAAACAACACTATCTGAGCCATGCATAAATTATTTTTCAACCGGCCAAGCTTAGCACAGCGGTAGAGACATGGACTGGAAACACATAAAGAGCTAAATAGTTAAATGTGCAATAAAAGTACTAAGAAACATGTGTTTTGCGTGCCTGGATCATTGAAAAGTAAAATAAAGCATTATAATAAAATTAGGAAACTCAAGCTTTTGATAGTTAAATAATATGTTTAATTGATGGCTTTAAAATATGAATAATGATTTAATGGCCTCCGCTATTCCCCTAAATTAATGAAACAAACTAACTAGACAATAAAAACAGATTAATAGGTTTGCGGTCTAAATCTTTTCTTCCCAATTTTATTAAAAATTGTCAACTCGATCTTCTCGATAAAGTACGATAAAAAAAGAATCTTTCGCAAAGCATTTCTAATTGCTTTGCGCTAAAAACAGTGTTTAAAAATTATTTAAAACGTATATAGTTAAATCAGATATACGTAAAGCTAATGGCGGACAAAAGAGGCGTTATCAAAGAGATCAAGTTGGCACACAAAAGAAACTGACTCGTATTTAATTAACAAACATGAATAAAACTGGAAAGAGATTTTAAATGAACAAAAATTAACTATTAACTCAACCGCAATGGAATACTAAATATTTACACAGGTTAGTCAGGAAGAATAGCGAAGGGAAAAAAGGTTAAATATAGATAGATGATCACACAATATATATAATTAAGACTCGTCTCTAAAAAAAATGGTTACATAACAAATACATATAATTCAATGAAGCAATTAAATAAAAAAATATGAACAAAAGGTAGCATAAGAAATAGTTCAATAGAGGAGATACGATTACCGTCCTTTTTCCTTGGTCATGTTCCCTACGGCGTTCGTGGCTTGATCCGACCGTCGACAGGTATTTGTCCGGACAATGAAAATATGTAGTATGGTTTCACGAAAAGTTCTCCAGACATGGCACAGAGTTCAGATGACTATTGAGTGGATACTATGGCATTTTGGATGGTATTCAGGAACCTCGGCGATAGGCAAAGCTATTTATTTGCCTAGCCGAGCATAGTAGAATCCATCAAACTTATATGATTTTTAGCTTGAGCAGGTTCAAACTTCTTCATGATTTGTAGACGATAATTGTAGACTTTTTGGAATAAAATCACAAACAAAATCTGACAGAGTTCTCCTAAGAGAAATCTGAATGCACCTTGCAATAGCAGATCTGAATGAAACTTGCAATAGCAAAATCTTGAATCAACCTTGCAATAGCAAAATCTGATATCACTCCCCTCTTTTGTTCTCTCCCTTTTATATCCTCTCTGTCAGATACCTTCTATTGTTTGTATGATCTGAGATCTTGATAAACCTCCCCATGCTCCTTTGTTTCAAAACAACATTTTCTAAAAATAACTTTTATTTTTTTACTCTAGATTTCTTCTTTAAAGTTTGAATTCTATTAATTAAAAAGAAAGAAAGAGAAGGCCATCTTTAATTAGACTTGAATGGCTCACTAATCAAAACTATACATTCTTTTAGAAAATGTTGGCGGGCTTATCTCAAAATCAAATCATACTAAATATTTTAACAAAATTTTAACAACAATATATTATTATTTTTTTATAGTAGAATAAGCATTTTATTTCAGCAGAATTTTGCATTAACTCATATATATACACTAGATGTATATATATGTTTGACTAATAGGTTAAGCAATTTTTATTAATAGAATGAAATTTATTTAAAACAAAATATTTAAATGTAATACACATTTAATAAGCATAATTATTTTTAACTCTAATGCAAAACCCTGCTGATATTGAACTATAAACTTAATTCAGGTCTACAATACTAATTAAGTTTATAGGAAGATGTGAAGCATGGATCGGGCTTCAGATCCATTGCTTCAATACATTTATTTTTATTTGCGAACTTAAAAGTTTTTATTTCAAATTAATGTAACGGCATATTTGTATATCGTTACAATATATATATATATAATTTAATCCAAAATCATTAATTCTTTACCAAATCTAATGTCAACAGGGAGCAAGCCATCCTTTATCTTTGTAAAGTTAGGTTTTGCTTCTCTCCCAATATTTAGTTATTGGAGAAAATATATTTTGTGATGACTTAGTCCATCCACTATTTTCTTCAACCTGAATTAGAAGTTTTATTTTCATCTTACTTTTTCTTCCAGTTTTGGTATTCTTTGATTCACCAACTGCAGAATTCATCTGTAGTAATTCATTGATTTAAACTCAGATTCACAGAAAAGTATTTTACTTGTTTTGCCTAACTTTTAATATTTAGCCTTTCTTTTGTAGACTTTAGAATATAGAACAGATTTATTTTTGACTTTCTTTAAATATTCTTTCTTAGCAATACTCAGAAAAGCAATTTAATTTTCTTATTTCCAGATATAGATCTCGAAATGTTTGTCAAACAGTGAACTGTGGCACATTTTCACATCTATCATTATTTTTGTAGTTGCTAGATTATGACTTCTTCATTAATATATTTATCAAAGTGATCCATATCCTGTACTTCAGTGGTATCTTCTATTACCACACTTGATTTTAAAATTAAAGTTTGTGTTATTATCTTTTTTAAGTTTTTCAACATCAATTACATTGATGATAACTTCCTTAGGTTCATCTACCAGGTTTGCATCTTCACTGATGATGACTTCTTTAATTTTATTTACCAGATTTGCATCTTCACTGATGATTTCTTCTTTGACCACGTTAACATTAGTCTTTATGTAACTATTTAACACTTTTTCAATTTATTTTTTCCTTTTGTTCTATCAATTAATAGCAACATTAGTTCCACTTCCAGTACAATGCCATCCATATCTTCTCTCCTTCAAGTTTAATCTTGCCATTTACTTTTCTTTATTTAATCCAATACAAAAATTCTTTTCATTTTATGCATATATCGCACACCTTTTATATGTATATATATATATCATACACATTCTTCTTTATCCGAATAAGATAGTCAAACCCTTCAACATTGTTGGTGCCAATTTATGTAATAGTAATTCTGATTAATATAAGCAAAAGCAGCAAAATATACAAGTAAAATAATATGAGACTAATAGTTGATTAATTAAAGCTCATTCCTCTTACAAATATTCATTTGCTTTTTCTACCATACATTCCAAATGTAATGCATCATAGAGCATGTTCTCAGAACTATGAGGAATTTTCTTCTATGGGTTGTGTATGTGACATTAATTACATATATTTTATCAGCAAGTGTTATGTATTAGATAAAAGTAGTATAGCGGTATGTTAATTCAATATATATAATTAATGTGTTTTATGAAATACCAAAGTATTTCATTCTATACTTGCTTTAGTGAATGCAAGAAATAATAATAAGTTTGTAAATAAGGAAATAATTTATTAATGAGAAAATAAAATAATAAACAATGAAATATATCACTAGAATCTTCTTTGGGAGATTTTCTTTCTTGAGTACTTTTCAAGTCAGAAATTATAATAAAAGTACAAATACTTTACCTCTATAACTTTACATGATAACTTTTCACACAAAAAATAACAATTATTATTGTTTATTTCTAGATAGCTTTTCTGGAAATAGTTTCATTTACTTTATTATTAGGAATTACAATACAATTCATGCTATAAATTCAAGTTCAAATATAATATTCTTACAGTTCCTTCATGAATAAAAAAATAATGTCATTTTTGACAAATTCCAATGATAGTTTTCATTCTTTAGTTTTTTAAAAGTACGTAAATATTCTTTTCATTTGTTTGTCCTGAACATTTACAAAGAAATCAAAGCATTAAAAATTCTGGCTTTAGAATATCTTACCGCTGTCTTGAAAGTCTTTTTTTCTTCCTTTAAATGTATCATTAACTAACAACATTAAAGACAATTACGTAAAGAGTTAGTATCTTTATTTCTTCTCTGGCAATTTATTTGCAGAGTTCCATTTACCAGTAGCAGTTTTTAACTAGTTGATAAGGAATATAGATTGGGCATTGCACTAGCATAGAAACCAATGATCTATTTACTTTAAATTAACATTTCATCTTCCGTACAAGCCTTAGTACAAAGAATATTTCTTATCATTTTAAGCAAATTAAAATATAATTATAAATTTACAACTTGTGTATATTTTTCCTTTTACTTGATAGATTAATTTATTTTGCTTTTCTCCTCTCTATTTCCAAAAAAGTGGGGAGAGAGACAAAACATGTATCTCATTTTAATATTTTTCAAATTCATTTACATATCAAAGCGTTAAGTATTTTTATAACTTTTTGGAGTCATCTCCATAATGAATATAAAGTGTCTTATTTTTAACAAAGGGAAAATTAACTAAATGAATACAGTATATCACATTATTTTTAAAAAGTATAATGAGGCAACTTTGGCATGGCCAATATAATGGTTACAATATGGATACTGAACTAATTTCAGATTTGTATGTTACACAGGTAAATTAACTTGGATTTAAAATGTTACTATTTTCAATTTGGCCTAAGGTGGATACTGGAGACATGTATTAGATCAAAGAAATCCAAGTGCACTCCTTCCAAATCCAAGGCTCCTCACTGATGAAAGTCATAAGCTAGAAATTAATCTGGTGGTATTGAATGGAAACGCACTAGATAAGAATTTAATGTAGAATCTTCTAAAATCTATGTATTTGCACTAGGTGGCATTATTGCATGGAAACATTTTGCTACTGTTTTAACAGCTTGTGGAAACATAAAAAAAGTGATCAAGTGAAAATAGCCAAAGAATAAAGGTGACTATGGTTATTAAAAAAAGAAAAACAAGAAGCTTCAGATCTGTATGACTATATAGGCAAATTAGCTTAAATTGAAAAATGTGAGTGAAACTTTACAATAAAAAGAAAAAAGGAAAAGATGGGTACTGAAAAGAATTGTACTGCTCCCAGATCCAAGACTCTTCACCGATGAAAGTCATAAGTTAGAAACTAGTCTGGGGATATTGGATAGGGGTTATGATGCACAGCCTTCTATCATCTATTAACTTGCACTAGGAGGCATCATCGTATAGAAAAAATTTTGCTACTGTTTAAATAGCTTGTGTAAACATAAAACGTGATCATGTGATGTTTTACTAATATATCTTTTTTTTGCTTGACAATTTGTTTTTTAAATAACTTCTTTAATAATTAGAAATAAGTCATAGAATATACCAGAAATAAAAATATTTAATAATGGTTTGATTTTATTTCTGGTATGTGTAACCAATCAATTTTCAAATTTAAAGGTATATTTCTCATTTTAAAATCTATTTTATTTTAATAAATTTTTAAGTGTAAAAAATTCATATCATCCCCTTTCACCATGTATGTATTTAAGTAGAGTTCAATTTATGTGTATACCATAACTGTGACTTGTTTAATTGTACTACATTCAAGCTTTAAAATCAAACAAATAGCAATTAACAATATTATTGAAATTCAGGGTTTCAAGCCTCTAGCTAGAGAAGAAGGTCTACAATTTTTACATGGAAATATTGTTTATGATAAATTTTAAATTGAGGAAATTTGAAATTTGATTGGTTACATATATTTCTTTATCACAATAGATAATTATTATTATTATATAATATATACGACATAATCTTATCCCTTGATGTTTTACAAATTGATTTCAAAAAGTCTTTAATTAACAATACAAAAATGAAGACAATAACTTTCAATAATTATTTTCTTTCAATTATGGAAAAAATTCAAGAAGTAAGGTTCTTTGGAATCTTCATATTATTTTCAATAAATGAAAAACTTTATAAGTTTCCAGATTCAAGACTTTGAAAAAACTATTTTAGTATTTTAACTTTCCTTATTAATATTTCCAAGAGAAATACATCCATCTATCAGAAAAGAATAACTAAATTATTATTAATTGCTTTTGTTAATTATTGATACAATATTGTAACTAAAAATATTTACAATAACATTTTGCTCATTGCATGAACCATATTCTGATTTTTTTTTTCTAGAACTCTAATTATATAAGTAATAACATTTCAAATTACTTAATAGTCTTTGCTTTATTTAATATTTTATATTATTACTATTAAAGATAAACTCTATTATACTAAGCAATCTGATAAAAGATCTCTTAATTTTTAAGTCTGTGTTCAAATCCCCTTTAATTACAACTACGTTAAGTATATGCATTATATTTGTATTTCAATATTAAACTATTTTAATCCTGAGTAATCAGTAAATGCTAAGTGTTCAAAAAATCCCTATCTAGTACTATTGTAATCATATTCCAGACTAGCATTTGACTTTCAATCTCTGTCATAATGGAGACTGGGGTAATGATAAAGGCTATATGCCAGAAACTATTTTAGATATAAAGATAGATCATCACTGAATAAAAAATTAATAAGAAGTACCATATATTATCTATTAATTACTCAAGATAAAGGTGGAAAAATTGGAATAGTATAAATATTTTGTTCCTATGTAAACTTAGTCATGCATTATTCATATGATCTTAGAAGTCTTAAATCATTCACCCATTCATATAAATGTATAAAAGTACCTTTAAAACCATCTGGATATACTTCTTGAAGATATTTTGTGCTGATGTTGCCAGAAACAAAACGAGATTCAGTCATAATATCTCTTAGAAGAGGAATATTATGTACTACTCCTAAAACAAATATTAAGCAAAAAAATATATATACATAGAAAAGAAAATGTATATATTAAGACAATATATCCAAATGGAATGTATAAGATTAAAATATAAAAAAATGCTTAAAAAAAAAAAGTAATAATAAAGAAATATCTAATTAAAATTGGCAAGATTGGAGTTAGGTCAAATAAATAGATAAATTAGGTGAAAAAAATAATAAATAAAGGTGGGTGGGTAAATTGCATTTATTTGGTTACATTTTGAAAACCATATTTAGTAATAATCTATTCTGCTTGGGTACTATTTAATAAAATGACAATTTATTTCTAATATCAAAACTGATACTGATCAATGTACAGAATTGGGACACACATTATGTTAGTTAGCTAGGATTCTACTTTATAATTGATAAAAAAATTTATACAATTGTCTATCAAGAAAAGTCATAGAGGAATAAAATCTGCGATTGGAGAGCCAAGCTAAATGTTTCCTAAATATTTATGCCTCTCAGCATTGCTTCAATATAAACATTCAAATGGATTTGAATTCAAACAGAAAATAGATGAAAACTAGAAGATTACTATTTGCTATATAACTAATTAAATTATATCTGCAGAGAGTAAAAACTTACTCTTGCACTGAAATAAATACATTTCTATTGAAATAAAATTAAGTTCTAAGAAAATAATAACGTGTTAAAGCAGTAATACAATGCCAAAACAACTACTTGTTTAAAATGAGCATAAAAGATTGCACCAAAATCACATAGCTGACATAACATACCAATCAGCTATGTCTGTAATATATTTTCAAGAGTTTGCGTTAGTATTAAAACAATTAATTAAGATATTTCAAAATGAGATTTATACTAAATAATACACTCATACCACATCTTCACTGGGAAAGTCATAGAAAGCTTAGATTTTGTACATTTGTTCAAATGTTAATTTTGGTATAAAGTAATTTGACAACAAAATTCCAAAAAATAAATAAAAAAACAATACTACTTTTATGCACTTACGTTTAAAAACCTCATTTCTAACTTGGAACAAAGCAGTTAAAGCATGTATATTTTTACACACACACCTAGTTTATAGTGAAAATATATTTTTGATCAAGCTTATACTCATTAATAAATGGAAATGGATTTTGTTTTTAAAATAAATGAACCACTTAATAACATTCTTATTTTTAATAGGAAAGAAAATAAATTGTTGGTTAGTCTTTTACAAAAACATTTACACAAGGAGCATAAAGTTTATGGATGTTTGAGATTTTTAAATGCTATAGGTATAATAGTTTAAAAAAGACTAATGTAAATAGTGATCAGATCGTCAAAAGATAAAGAAATATTTTGAACTATTCATTATTGAAGTATACAAGTTTCCCCCAAAGCTGTTAGAGTGACCACAACTTGAAATATTCAAGGTTTTCCAAAAGCTGTTAAAGAGTGACCACAACTTGCATAATAAAAGCAAACCACCTTTAATATTTTGTATATGCATAAGTAAAAGATGAAACAGTCTTTTTTTAAAATAAAATAAATAGACCATTACAGGACAAAGGTATCTCCAAAAGGATTCTCATAGAGGAACGAGAAAATAGTAGACAATCATTAACAATTATTGGATGATGAGGATTTGAGTATTTTTCCATCTTCATTTTTATTCTCTAGTTAAGAATAGCTAAATACTATTTAATGATTAGTAATAAATGGTTAACTAGGTTGGATATAATCAGGTATACACAGGCGGTCCCAAAATAACTAGAATTTGGTAATAAAAAAAATTTATATTTATTTTTAGGTGATGCAAATTGAATCATTTTAAAAAGTATAGTCTATTTAATGCAATGCACTGGTCTAAACCAGTTTGCCGCTTTTAGAAGTAGTCCGAAAACACGTGCAAAGTAATGATTTTAACACTTCTGTCATTTCCCCCCTCAGTTCTAAGTCTGCAAAAAAAAAAAAAAGCAGATACTTTTACATTCGAGAGATTACAAAAAAATGCACCAAGTGAGATCGAGCAAATATAGCTGATAAATAAGCTGGGTTATGTGAATTTAATTAAAAAGTGTTTCACACATCAAGGCTTTGAGAGATGTCACTGTTGGGTCGGAGTTTGCACTCTTCTTTGCACAAAATAGGATGTTTTACTGCATCACATAAATGTTCTAGAACTTGTAGATAAAATGCCTGATCATTACAAACTAAATTTGAGAAAAAAATGTCATTTTGGGGGGGAAAAAATCAGTGTTAATTGTTTGAAAACTTCAACTATTATAAAAAAAATTAATAAATATGGGAAATACAAATTTACAAAAAAATTTGCTATGTGGCCCCACAATTTCACACAGCAATGCCATTTGGCAGATTGATGCAAAAGTATATAACAGTTGAAGCATATATTACAATAAATGCGCAAGCCAGAGAACGATTCTAGCTATCCCCCCCATGTATATAACAGAAAAATCTTAAGCCTTTTAAAAATAATTTCATTTGGTCTGTTCAATCCAGCAGATTTAAAGAAAGCATGGCAGGGAATGTTATCTTTGCAACAAAAGATTCTTCTCTTGCATATATTTATATCTATTCGCTGTGCCTTTTTTTTTTGTCTTTTAGTTACTGCTTTCTAACAGGAGTATAAGATATTGCCACTATGAACTTCTCATGCCATGGATTACATCTCTGCATTAACTACATAATAACAGTAAAAACAACGGTTTAAGCAATCACATTTTTATTCTTTAACTTGCGCACAACAATTCTGATTTCAATGTTATCTTTTTTGCAATTTTTTAATTTCTTTATTTTTCTTTGTATCTTTGTTTTTGTTAGAGAATAATGATTAGACAAACTCAATTAGGAATGGCTGCTAATGAATAACACACACATATGTAGAACCAAACTGACATAAAATATATCTATGTATATGTGTTTAGGAATATGAAATAAACCAATATATTTTTGTCAATTATTGTTTTAAAAAAGATTATTAAACAATTGAAATGATAAGGAATAAAAAATTGTTTAAAGAAAAAAAATGCAACGAAACAAGAAAAGTCTGATATATTAATACGTATAAAAAAAATCAAAAAACTGTGTCACATTTTATTATTTCTTGAATATATGTATATTTTCCAAATTCTTCATTCAAAACTTTTCTTTTTAAAAATTCCTACATGTATACATAAAATATTATTTATGGCTATGGAAAATCATGTACAGTAATAAAATTATTTTTTTAAAGAAACTAGGTGATCACGTAAAAATATATATGTAAAATATATATATAGTAAAATAACCAAATAGAAACACACACACATAAAAAAAAATTAAATTTAAAAACTATAGATGTCACTATTAGTCAATAATAATCAAATCTTTCTTTTAAACGCTCTTCACATAATCAACATCTACATCAATCACTGTCAGTGACAAATGGTTAAATTTCTGTCATTGAAAGGCACACATCCTGCCATAATGAAAAATTAAGGAAAATGATTTATCAAATAAAATTTTATACATGTCAACTTCAATTAAAAAAAACACAACCTATTTTATTTAGCTATGGATTACTTTTTATTTTTAAGACACCTTAAATATTAATAAAATATCTTAAAGTAATCCTCTAATTAAAAATTAAGGGGGGAATAGAAAAAATTTTATAAAAGTAAAAACCCAAAAGAGACACCAGAAGAAGGGGGGGAAAAAAAAAAATGTGTGGGGGGGGGGGGGGGAGGAGAAAAAAAGGAGAAGAGGGATAAAATGGGGAGACCTTCATCCTCAGTGGATTGATAATGGTTGATAATGTGTGTGATGATGAATCAGTAGCGATTCTAACCAGGAGATAAATTCGCTAGTCATTAATTATGTGGTTCAAAATATGTATTTTTTTCCACATCTACACAGATCAGTGACTATTAAATTCCATTTATAGCAGGTTGTCCTAAAACTCCAGATACATCTACGAACATCATTTGGAAAAAAATATCCAGAATCTAATATGAAGTCCATGTTTCTGCCACAATTCTTCTTCAGTTGTAGATTCTTGGTTAAACATCCAAAAAAAGAACCCTGATTGGAAATGAGTCCTAGAATGCAAAACTATATCTTTGGTGGCAAGTGTAATTTACTTAGGAATTTTTTATACACATTATATGATGTAATTTCTAAAAACAGGTGGAGAAATATTTTAAAGATCAGCAAGCCATTGCAAAAAGAGTGGATTTGAGTGTATCAATAATATTTCTCATGATATTTAATTGAGTATCCAAAATTTAATATGGGCATTTTTTTTTCAAACAGGAACACATATATACTAGAGACAGCAAGGTGTCCAAGAAAGTTATTCTTAGAAATTATTTTACATTTAACCTTATATTGCAGACTAAGATTATATCTAAATAGCATGGGGTAGAATTGTGTTTGTCTATTGTTATAAAATATTACACTCAGAATGCAGACCGAAAAGTTGAGCATATTTCATTAAATTAGGAATAAGATTCCAGTCTATGAAAAAGACTCACACTTTCCATATTAGTGAGAGATTTTTTCTATTACAGAAAATAATCTTTTTTGCAAAATGAAAGTCTTTCATCAGTTTATAGATGAATTTTCTGCATTATGTTTCTGGAATGTCACTGATGAATATATAAAGGACAATAGAGAACTGAATCCTATGGTAGACCATTCTTTAAAATTTGGTAGTTATTATGACTATCATTCATTTGACTATCATTTAGAATTACCTGAATTTTTCTAATGGAGGACACCCTATGTCTAAAGATTTTATAATTAAAAAAACCCCATTTTCTTAAACAAAATCATAAGTTGAGATTAGATCAATAAAAGTAATACTAGTTAATTTAATTTGAAAGCTTTTCAATGTGAATTGTTAAAGATAAAATTTATTCATCTTCTTCCAAGCCTAAACTTAGTCTATTCTATAAATAAGTAGCTCTCAACTATTGACAAAATTCTTGTTTATAATTGTAGAGATCACAAAATAATGATATGGGTGATAACATTTGAATCATTGTTGGGTTTATTTAATTTTAAAGTTGCTATGGTTTTCCCAATTACAGTTTGGTTTTAGGTTTTAACTTTTTTGGAAACTCTAAAAATATATTATCTGCTTTTGAGATCTTTCCTGGATAGACAAATTCCAATATACTGCTTTTATTTGGAATAATCACTACTTAAGAACGTTGAAAGAGAAGCTTGCATATCTGCTCTAACAATAATGCTTTTTTTCATTCCATCAATATAGGGTTTAGAAATACATAAAACTGCAATCCTATTAGCAGTGATGAAAATAATTCTTTCAGAAATATTTTTACAAACACCAGACAACAAGTCTTTTGATTTGATTTTGTAAACTGTTGTTTATAGTCTGTCTTCATTTTTCTTTTCTAACATTACCTAGTGATTTTAAAATTTTGTCAGCAATTTCTCGATCTTTGGTAGACAAATAGATATAAAGAGTATCTATGAATTTACTCCAACAGAATAAATTGCTTTTGATATTCTCAAGGGATGAACTCAAGTTATGGTTATAAGTTTGTTATACCTATTATATTATGGCAAAAGGGAATTGATGGAATTCTGTTAATATTCTTCTTAAGATATCCAGAATATCAACCCTAGTTATATTTCTTAAATTCATCTCAGAACTGGGGTAATTTTCAATTAAAGAAATATTAATTCTAACAGTAGAATTGGTTTAAATTGGCTATGGGAAATTAATCTGCAGGTAATGGAGAATCTTTTTTTTTTTTTTTCAGAAACGAAATATAGATGAGGAGTTAGTTGTCTTTGTTTCCCATATCCATCTACTCTAAAGCTGACAATCTGCTTGGATCCTCATTTACATATCCCCCAAGACTATTATAAGAACTGAAGTCTCCTATAAACACAAAAGGTGTGATCTAGAAGAGAAGGAGAAGAGTCAATGAATATTGGAAGGTATATAATTATTGCACATATAAAAATTATTTAATGCAAAAGCTAATTGCAATATCATTTGAATTATCTTCAATTGAAATTGTTTGCTTTAAAAGATAGTTTGAAACAAAAATAACACTATTATGTTTAGAGTATCAAAAATTAATGTATAGTTAGGAATAATAAGCTTCACATTATTAGAAGAATGATGAATCTCCCTAAATGCAATTAATCAACAGAGGATTGAAATGTTAATTTGTAAAGGATCTTCATTTTTGATTTTTATAAATGCCCATTGTTAAATGGAAGTAATTTTATTGTGTATCTTATATGAAGAAAGAATCATTCTGAAGAGAATAATATATTTGGCAGTTGAACTGCTCTTTGGATGCTAACAACACATTGCTGTTTTGTCTTTTGAAAGCTTAGGACCTGGAAATTCTCTATAACATTGCTGGAATCCATGTTAGTAATTGTACTGTGTATTTTCATAGTTTACTGTCCTAATTAGAAAGTCATCAAAATTAAATCTAATTTCCATGTGAAGCCATTTAGTAATGAATGTTACTTGAAGGATGAGCCAAAGAAGATTGTCAAAAGAATGAGATAGAATTATGATTTCATTTAATATAGAATTTAGAGTACTATTCTAATCCCTAATTCAAATCGTAACTCAAGTTTGGCAAAAAAAAAAAATCAAAATGCGTAGACTATAGTTTTTTCTGAAAATAAAGAAGATGTATTTATTTCATGTATCTTTACAGAAGCTTTCTTTTCTTTTACTACATCAACAATGAATAACAAAATGAAGCCTTTAAAGCATTGTAACAAATCAATTTCATATTCTCATAGAGAAGCATTGCTTATTTCATTTTAATATAATCCACCACTGTTTGGGAATTGGAATATATGTTGTATTCACCTGGTGAGAATGATGTGCATTATTTTTGGAAGAACTGAGAAAGATTTTTTTTTTTTTTTAAAAAATACTAATGACTTTATAATATGATAAAATAAACAATTACTTAGATGACTGTATTAGTTAAAATCATTAAAAATTATTACAGACTGATATGAGATTACAAATAAACACACATATATATAAATAATAATAAAAAAAGCATAAATTAAAAAAAAAGTTAACACATAAAAATCAGAAGGATGGCAAGGTGCTCGGTTTACTTAAAAAAAGCCATTTTCATTAATGATACATAATAATTTGTAATCAATCAGCATTAGCTTAAATGACCGATTTTATTTCTTATTATGTGATAAATTGATTGAAACACTAAATATAAATGCATGCATAGTGAAAGAGAGTGATTTGAGTTTTTGTGCTGGTGAATTGTTGAAATATGGTGAAGTTGACATGAACTGATAAAAATCAAAAAACTTGAAAATATCACTACCCAGCAATAAGTATTCATTTTTCTATAGGTATTAAGTGTAAAAGAAAATGTTCAACTGCTAACACAAGTATAGATTTAAGTACCTGATATTTCTACATGACCTGAAGAAGAAACATCCATGAGAGAGAATGGCCTGATTTTCTGTGTTGGAAGATAATAAGATGGAGTTCAAATGAGAGATGCACTAATTATAAACCAAAAAAATAGAAAATTTAACTTGGTTGTTTCTTATTTTCTGTCCTGCCACTGCTAGAGACGTCATTTCTGCAAAAATTGCAGAAATATTCAGAGTAGGGGGCCAAAAGCAGATGACGCAACTTCTAGCCGCTAGATGGCGCTGTTCACCATGCGTATGCACAGCAACAGTATGCCATGTGGCCAAAAGCAGATGACGCAAAGTTCCAGCCGCTAGATGGCGCTGTTCACCATGCGTACGCACAGGAACATTATGCCAAGTAGCAGCCAGCACTACTGCCCGCAAGGTGGCGCTGTTAGCCATAGGTAAATCGATCCAGTTCACATCGTCTGCTAAACAGTGACTACCCAGCATTCTAGACCACTAGGTGGCGCTGTTTCTCCACGCTATGCGCGGAAAAAACGGCACCGTTTAGAAGCGATATTTACATTCGCTTGCTAGTTCCGGTTTGCCTCCACGTTCTTAAAAGAAACGTAGCATGTAATGTGAAGGTGTGAATAATATAGAAAACCATAACTATTTAAATCTGCTTTAAAATTTAATATTCTTACATTGAGTTTCACTCTCGGATAAATCTATGTATTTTTAAATTATTTTCTTTTAAAAATCGATGTCTTTTTTTTCTCTAAAAATGTTTTTTAAGGTAAGTTTTACGACTCCCGTTTTACTGCAATCTTTCAAAACAATTCTGACCCTCGTTATTTTGAAAAGTGATTGGTTTTTTTTTTTTTACTTTCAAATAATATTTGCAGCAATTTTTAAAGTAATACAAAATACATTTAGGTTTATAGATCTTTTATTTAGCAAACATGTTATTTTAAAAAGATACATTTGCGTTTTGTTTACGTGCAAATAATAATTCGAAGATCACTTTACACAATAAATTTATTAAAATTAATATGTTACCAAAACATCAAACAGATTGTAGTGTGTGGTGATTTATTCGGAATGTAAAAATCGAGTAAAAATATTCAAGACGTAATTATTAATTCAACTTGTATTTTACAACGTTAAAATCATTTTAATAACTAAAAATGTCATAATGTGTTATTTTAAAAAGATAAATTTGCGTTTTGTTTACGTGCAAATAATAATTCGAAGATCACCTTACACAATAAATATTTTTAAATTACTGGAGCCAAAACAAATAAAATTATCCTTTAAATATATTAAAAGATCTATTCAGTTCAAAAATAAATTTATTAAAATTAATATGTTACCAAAACATCAAACAGATTGTAGTGTGTGGTGATTTATTCTATGTAAAAATCGAGTAAAAATATTCAAGACGTAAATATTAATTCAACTTGTATTTTACAACTTTAAAATCATTTTAATAACTAAAAATGTCATATACTCACAAGGAAATTTCAAAATAATAGGTTTAGTAAGTATGGAAAAGTAAGATATTTAGCTTCTCTTCTCCACATCACCCCTGCACACTTTCTTATTTCATCTATCCATCTCACATGTGGTCTCTTCCTGGGTCTTCTACAATCTCTTAGAATCCAGTTTAAGATTACAATTGTCCATCTACTATCATCTCTTCTAGAAATATGTCCAGCCCAACTCCACTTTAATCTTTTCAATGAAATCAGTTGCACCTTATTGTTCTCTTACCGATATATTGGGTTCTCGATCTCTTCCTTTTACTCCCAATATACATCTCTCCATACTTCTTTGAGTGGTCTGAAGTCTGTATTGCTCTTCTATTAAGTATCCAAGTCTCAGATCCATAAGTAAGAACAGGTAAAACACATTTATTAAAAATCTTTCTTTACAAACACATAGGCATATTTCCTTTTAGTATCAAGTTATTTCTACTAAAAGCACTCCAACCAAGTTTAATTCTATGATTAATTTCATCCATTATGTTTCCATCTGTATTAATAATCTGACCAAGGCGTTTGTAACTGTTAACTTCTTCTAACTCATCATAAACAATCTTTATTTTCATATTTTGAGAAAATCCATTAAACATTACTTGAGTCATTTTAACATTTATCTTTAGTCCTACTTTCATCTGATAACTACTGCAACATTTCCTGTAGATCTAAAGCATTATTAGCAAAAACAACTACATCATCTGAAAAATCTAAATGACTGAAATAATCATTTACTTTCACTCCTTTAGCTTTTCATTTTAATCCACAAAATACTTCTTGCAGCACGGCTGTAAAAAGTTTTGGGGATATGGAGTCACTTCTCTCAATGTTGACTTTTCCAGTATCATTATCAAATCTAATTGCTGCTGTTGCATTTTTATAAATATTCTTTAAAATATGACAATATCTTGGATCTATACCTTGATGATCCAATGCTTTAATCACTGAAGAAAAGTTTAGATTCAAATGCCTTTTCATAATCTAGAAATCGAAAACATAATGGCAACTCGTATTCATTTGTCCTTTCTATAACTTCTCTCAATCCCTGGATATGATATCCTGTACTAAAACCACTCTTTTTTATTTTTAACTTATAACTCTTGTAACATCTCCTGAAGTTCTGAAGTATTATTTACAAAAACAACTACATCATCTGTAAATCTCTCCATTTACTTTTAATTCCTTCAACTTCTCATTTTGATTTACATAATACTTTTTGTAAAATTTTTGTAAGTTTTTTTGGGGATGTGGACTCACCCTGTCACATATCTTTTACAGTCTTAGTATCATTATGCAATCTAATCATTGCAATTACATTTTGATAAATATTCTCCAGAATATAATAATATCCTAAGTCTATAACTTCACTTATAGAATGAAATGTCTTTTCATAATCTACAAATACAAAGAATAATGGCAGCCTACATTTATTGATATTTAATGTAATTTCTCTCAATATATGGACATGATCCACTGTGTTAAAACCCATTTTTAAATCCAGCTCTTTTTTTTGTCCGGTTAAAATCCAAGTTTACTGTAGACAATTTGCAATTATCTTGGTAAGAAAATATCATCTTTTTAAATATCAATATTACTATTGCATTCTTCCAATTATCTGGTACATCTTTAGTCATTTAGACATTTGATATACAACTTTGGCAAGAATTTTTTTTTCTTTCTTCACCTGCATCTTTGACAATATGGATTATAAATTCATCATTTCCTGGAGCTTTTCTCTGCTTCATAGATTTTATTGCATGTCTCACTTTGTTATTTAAAATTCTGGGTAATAGAGATGTAGGAATTGTAGGGAATTGGTTTGTTTCCTTATTCTTTACTACTATATAATTTTTATAGAACTCTTTGACACATTTCATTATGTAATTGCTCTTTTTAATAATAATTTCATCTTTTTTTTCTATTGCAGAAATAACTTTTCTTCCAATGCCAAGATGTTGTTTTATATTTTTGGAACTTTTTCTTATATACCTTTCCTTGCTAATCACAGTTATATTTTTTTATATAGTAACTAACTTTTTTTTTTGTTCCATTTTACAAAACTCTAGATATTCTTTTTAATGGATTATTTTTATTTTTTTTTATATTTAATTTTTTCTTTACAAATTGTTTTGTTTCAGTAGAAAATTGGTAAACAAATGAAAGATGAAAGTGCTGTAGATAATTTTGGTTATGGTAATAGAAATGAGAGAGGACATAGATTTGTGGAGTTTGCAGGAAAAGGAAAACTTTATATTATGAATTATTATTTTGAGAAAAATGTTAAAAGGAAATGTACATGGAAGCATCCAAATGAAGGTACAGCAGAATTGGATTATATTTTGACTGACAGAAAATACATATTTCCAGATTGTAATATTCTTAATAAATTTAACAGAGGAAGTAGTAAGATGTGAAATACATGTTAGTGCAAAACTAGAGAGACAAAAATTATTAAGAAAAACAATATTTACAGTTGATATTCCTAATTTTCAGAAACATTCTAATGAATTTAAATTAGAACTTACAAATAGGTTTCAAGTATTAGTAGATTTTGAACATGATTCACATTTGAATGAAATTAATATGAAAACAACTGATACACTTTTAAAAACTGCAACAAAAATAGCTAGTTGAAAAAAGCAGCACTTGACCAATAACATTTTTACTGAGACTAGCGAATTTATGAAGAAAAAAAGGAATATGAAAATACACAAAAATGATGTGTTAAAAAGGATTGAATATGTCAAATTTTGTAAAATGATGCAGAAAAGAGTTGAAAATGATATAAGTGTGTATAACTGTGAACTAGGAAGGAAAGCAGTAGAAGAGAATGAAAGTCTCAAGAGTGTAAAACAACATTTTGGTATTGGTAGGAAATTTATATTTGCAATAAGAAAAAAAAGCTGGAATTATTACTAAAAAGAGAGATGACATCATGAAATGGATAGAAGACTTTTATCAACAATTATATAGTAATAAAGAACAAATACCTCCTATATCTATTACATCTTCTGAATTGCCCAGAATTTTAAATGAAGAAGTGAGACATACAATTAAATATATGAAGAAAGGAAAGGTTCCAGGTAATGGTAGAATTATAATTGATATATTAAAAGAAGCAGTTGAAAAAATAGAAATTTTTTTAACAACGTCATATACCAAATGTCTAAATGATAAAGATGTATCAGATGATTGGAAGAATGTAGTATTAATCTTAATATTTAAAAAAGGTGATAAAGAAGATATTAGAAATTACAGACCTATCAGTCTTTTATCAATTTTATACAAAATTTTTACTAAGATAATTACAACTCGTCTACAGAGAACACTGGACTTCCACCAACCATGAGAACAATCTGGATTTAAAAGTGGTTTTAGTACAGGATATCATATCCAGGGATTGAGAGAAGTTATAGAAAGGAAAAATGAATACGAGTTGCCATTATGTTTTCGATTTCTAGATTATGAAAAGGCATTTGAATTTAAACTTTTCTTCAGTGATTAAAGCATTGGATCATCAAGGTATAGATCCAAGATATTGTCATATTTTAAAGAATATTTATAAAAATGCAACAGCAGCAATTAGATTTGATAATGATACTGGAAAAGTCAACATTGAGAGAAGTGTAAGACGGGGTGACTCCATATCCCCAAAACTTTTTACAGCCGTGCTGCAAGAAGTATTTTGTGGATTAAAATGAAAAGCTAAAGGAGTGAAAGTAAATGATTATTTCAGTCATTTAGATTTTTCAGATGATGTAGTTGTTTTTGCTAATAATGCTTTAGATCTACAGGAAATGTTGCAGTAGTTATCAGATGAAAGTAGGACTAAAGATAAATGTTAAAATGACTCAAGTAATGTTTAATGGATTTTCTCAAAATATGAAAATAAAGATTGTTTATGATGAGTTAGAAGAAGTTAACAGTTACAAACGCCTTGGTCAGATTATTAATACAGATGGAAACATAATGGATGAAATTAATCATAGAATTAAACTTGGTTGGAGTGCTTTTAGTAGAAATAACTTGATACTAAAAGGAAATATGCCTATGTGTTTGTAAAGAAAGATTTTTAATAAATGTGTTTTACCTGTTCTTACTTATGGATCTGAGACTTGGATACTTAATAGAAGAGCAATACAGACTTCAGACCACTCAAAGAAGTATGGAGAGATGTATATTGGGAGTAAAAGGAAGAGATCGAGAACCCAATATATCGGTAAGAGAACAATAAGGTGCAACTGATTTCATTGAAAAGATTAAAGTGGAGTTGGGCTGGACATATTTCTAGAAGAGATGATAGTAGATGGACAATTGTAATCTTAAACTGGATTCTAAGAGATTGTAGAAGACCCAGGAAGAGACCACATGTGAGATGGATAGATGAAATAAGAAAGTGTGCAGGGGTGATGTGGAGAAGAGAAGCTAAATATCTTACTTTTCCATACTTACTAAACCTATTATTTTGAAATTTCCTTGTGAGTATACATTTTTAGTTATTAAAATGATTTTAAAGTTGTAAAATACAAGTTGAATTAATATTTACGTCTTGAATATTTTTACTCGATTTTTACATAGAATAAATCACCACACACTACAATCTGTTTGATGTTTTGGTAACATATTAATTTTAATAAATTTATTTTTGAACTGAATAGATCTTTTAATATATTTAAAGGATAATTTTATTTGTTTTGGCTCCAGTAATTTAAAAATATTTATTGTGTAAGGTGATCTTCGAATTATTATTTGCACGTAAACAAAACGCAAATTTATCTTTTTAAAATAACACGTTATGACATTTTTAGTTATTAAAATGATTTTAACGTTGTAAAATACAAGTTGAATTAATAATTACGTCTTGAATATTTTTACTCGATTTTTACATTCCGAATAAATCACCACACACTACAATCTGTTTGATGTTTTGGTAACATATTAATTTTAATAAATTTATTGTGTAAAGTGATCTTCGAATTATTATTTGCACGTAAACAAAACGCAAATTTATCTTTTTAAAATAACACGTTTGCTAAATAAAAGATCTATAAACCGAAATGTATTTTGTATTACTTTAAAAATTGCTGCAAATATTATTTGAAAGTAAAAAAAAAACCAATCACTTTTCAAAATAACGAAGGTCAGAATTGTTTTGAAAGATTGCAGTAAAACGGGAGTCGTAAAACTTACCTTAAAAAACATTTTTAGAGAAAAAAAAGACATCGATTTTTAAAAGAAAATAATTTAAAAATACATAGATTTATCCGAGAGTGAAACTCAATGTAAGAATATTAAATTTTAAAGCAGATTTAAATAGTTATGGTTTTCTATATTATTCACACCTTCACATTACATGCTACGTTTGTTTTAAGAACGTGGAGGCAAACCGGAACTAGCAAGCGAATGTAAATATCGCTTCTAAACGGTGCCGTTTTTTCCGCGCATAGCGTGGAGAAACAGCGCCACCTAGTGGGCTAGAATGCTGGGTAGTTGCTGTTTAGCAGACGATGTGAACTGGATCGGTTTACCTATGGCTAACAGCGCCACCTAGCGGGCAGTAGTGCTGGCTGCTACTTGGCATACTGTTCCTGTGCGTACGCATGGTGAACAGCGCCATCTAGCGGCTGGAACTTTGCGTCATCTGCTTTTGGCCACATGGCATACTGTTGCTGTGCGTACGCATGGTGAACAGCGCCATCTAGCGGCTAGAAGTTGCATCATCTGCTTTTGGCCCCCTACTCTGAATATTTTCTGCAATTTTTGCAGAAATGACATCTCTAGCAGTGGCAGGACAGAAAATAAGAAACAACCTTTAACTTAAAGATTGATGGATTTTTAAAAGGATATTTTAATTGCACACTATAAAACATAAATAATAACAGCTTTATTAAATTTGCTATTCTTTTTACAATATAAATACCTAGTTAAATAAGACCTTACAATAATGGCGTGCAACCATGGTCCATGACTCTTAGAGAGGTTCATTAGAGTTGAGAAATTCTCAAAAAATTTGTGTGTAACATATTTGTTTCCTTTAAAAATAAAATATAAGTATAATAAAGCATCGTATTGTTATATAAAGCTGGAAGTAGGAAAATATTATTTATTAAAAAAAACAAAAAAACAGCATATTTATGACTTCATAAAACAAAATATCATTCAAATTAGTTTAACCTGGCAGTGGTCGCACTGAGTGAAATTCAGCCAATGAAAAATAGCATAAGATTATTATTTCCTAAAGAATGTATATTTCATTATATTTCCTAATTAGTGAAAAAGTTTAAGAGGGTTGCATAGAAATTCTATCGCAGAAAAGGTGTTACAATAGACCACAGTCCTGCAAACATTATTCAAGAAAGTGTATGAATGAGTTCAATTTGAAGCACTTAACATTGAGAAATTTCATTATTTTATCTATTTCTTTCATTATATGTTTTGATTTAAAAAAAGATTATAACTGCAAAGCAATCAATCTAAAAACATTTGAAAGGTCCATAATCTTTATAATAGATGAAGGGTAATACTTGTTCTAGTACAATTGTAAAAAACAATAATTGTGTTTAGTGATAAGTTTATTTATTTAAATTAGCATATAGCCAATCATGTAATTAATATATTACTGAATAATATCCTATAATATAATGAGTATAGTTAAGCTCCCCCAATGTCTCATTTATTTAACTAAGATGTAAAACATAAAAATGTTAAATTATAAACCGTAATACAATTTGTGACATGCAGGATTGGTGAAGAGATTTTTCTCTGAAACTGGTTTTGTGAATCTTCATAATTAAAATTTTGGCTATTATATAAAATCCTAATTAAACAATGATCTTACAGAGGATGCTTAAATGCATTTACCTCCAATAATAAAAAACAATGAAAAAATCTCATAGGATTCACAATTTTATACATTTTGAATTTAATTTCAATCCAAAAAATGGCTTTGATACTCATGCCAAGTTATTAATTAATACTTAATTAGTAAAAGATGGTAATGACTCAAGCCTACAAATAATTTCCACGAGTATATAGAAAAGTTTTGACTACAGTATTTTGAGCTATAAGCATATTTCATTTTTTTTCCCCGAAAAATCGTAAAAAAAATAGAAACTCATTATACATTTATATTTAAAATAATTACTTAATTATTATGAATTACAACAATAGTAAAGATAAACAGAGATACAGTTAATAGCCATTGTGTAAAGTTACTTATATAGAATGTTAAATATATTGAATGCTGTGGAAAATGTTAGGAAGGATTAATATAATAAAAGATCCTAAGATCTAGGTGCAGTGCTCTCAGATCCAAGGCTCCTCACTGATGATGGCCACAAGCCAGAAACTAATCTGGGGATATTGGATGAGTAGGCACTAGATAGGGATTTTATGCACAAGTCTTCTGGCATCTATTGATTACTCTGGTTAGCACAGGGTGGCACTACTGTATGGAGAGTTTTGCCTTTGTTTACAACAATTATGTGCTAGTATGAGAGGGTGATCATGTGATGTTTAGTGGTTTAAAATATAACATGTTCTAAACAACTGCTTTAAATTATTTTTGGATTTGAATAACAGCCATTAGAAACTAAATTAAAATTATTACTATCATATTTTTCTTTATAAGTTATATTAAAATAGATAAATAAACAAAATTCTTATTAAAGCCTAAATCATGAATGGCAAAAGCACAAAGATATAATTTAGATCAGTACAAGCAGTCAAAATTATTACAGAGAATTTACATAAAGCATTGACAAAAAATGCATTAGGAGAAATCAAGTAGTTTTTAAAAATTTGTTATAAGCAATGTAAATGGAAAACGTGCAGTCTGTGAACTATTTAAATAGTATTGGGCCTTTGTAGGCTAATTTGAAATAATAAGTGCAAGATTGCCATTTTCTAATATCTTCCAGAGAGCTTAAGGATTTTCTACAGTAATCATTCAAACATTATACAATTCCATCCAGACAGAATACAAACCTTAATGAATATTAGTAAAAATATCGTGGAAGTTTCCATTATTTCTTTCAACTTCACTATCAGTGTATCAGTGTTATTAGATAGTGTGGAGAGTGGTGGGTCGTGTGAAAGTCTGTGCTCATATACCCTATATATTATATATAGGTTTTACAAACTGATTTATATAAAAATCAATATCAAATATAAATTTTCAATGTAAATGCTTTACTTAATTACTGGCAAATACATAAAGATTGTACTATTAAAAAGAGTGTAGCATTTTGCTTTCTTAGCAATTATTTCAATATCATTGTCTAATGTTAAATAATTATTTATTTAAATTATAATATTCACTAAAATACTATACCTCGAATAACATAGGAATCAAGGGCATTGATCATTGTCTTCAAAGCTTCTTGCCTTGAGTCACCATAGGTCACTAACTAAATAAAAAATGGTCCAAAACACAATTATATACAAGATGATATATAAAAGATCATCCTAATTTTTAAATCTCTATATAAAATCAAGAACTTTGACTTAGACAATAATTCATTTAAGTATCATAGTCTGCTAAAAGCTTATTAAAATTTCTGCTATTCTATGCAACAGCTTGGTTCAAATTCCTGCTAAACTATACAGAAGCTTGGTGAAGATTTCTGCTTCATTCTTCTTTATCATCTGGATTAAGACTTGATTGCTCTCTCTTCAACAGCTAAGTTAGGAATATCTATCTCTTACCAGACATTTGGGTCTTCTGATATATTCACCCCTATAATTTTTTTAGAACATCCCACTCGAACCAATAACAATCTGTCTTACATGGCACAATTAATAATAACCAATTAGGTTAAATTTTATAAACACTATTGTTCAGCTATTTCTCTCTTTAATCTTTGATATTGAAAAACAAGTCAAGAACTTAAATTAACATCATAAAATTCTTGATATGCCTTTCTAATAAAAATTTTCTTGCAAAAAGAAAAACAAGGTAATAAGTTAAATGCACTGATTTTACCAAAATTATTAAAATCTTATTTTCTTTTTAAACATAAAACTTTCTCTCTCTTAAATGACCAAAATTAAATATCATTAAACAACTTATCAAAAAAAATAATTTCCTCTTAGTACATTAAAAAAAAAAAAAATTAAAAGTGGTAATTAAATAAAATTATTGAAGAGAGAGAACAAAGAAATTAATTATCTGATTTTATAATTTTCTTCCTCTTTTATCAAAATTGACAGTTTATAATACATATCAAGATACTTTGATATTAATCCTGCTATAGCATATTATACTGATGACATTTTCATCCAATAATATTTATTCAAAGTATAAGTTAACAATGTCATGGCAACCAAAATACTGTCATGACTAATCCATGTCAATGATTAAAATATGTACTTGGTGACCTGCAAGATTTTGTGCTATCACATTGTCCTTTCCATTCTAGAACATATTACACAGTTTAGTCCGCCATAGTGATTCATCATTTGTAAGTAATTTTTTTTTTTTTTAAATTTAAAAATACATTTCTAGTTAAATGTTGTCATATTTGTTTTATTTATTTTTGCTAATCATTTTAAAATCTTAAATATTTGTGTTTTTTTTTACAGAAATATTTTTCTTTTGAAATAATTTTTTAAATATTACCTTAAAATTACACTTTGCTACATTAAAGTTAGTTCGTCATTTTTTTTAGATTTATAGTTTTTTAGTTTATGACAGAGCAAAGCACCACAGTATGCTTGGAGGGGGAAAGATATTTTTAGTAAAATGTAGTGTCATCCAATAAATGTAAAACTCGTAAGTACCTATTTATTTAATTTTTTAATGTCTTTTTGACTTTTTTTCATAATTAATATATGTCTCAATTATTTTTTTATATTACACGTGTCATAACATATTACATTCGGTAACATATTATTCTAAATTTGCGATGTGTTTAAAATACCGCCTCCATGGTATCTGCGGACAAATCTTATCAATTAAGTTTGTCCACACGTTACTTGGAGATATTATTTTGAATATCACAAACTTCAAGTAACATGTCATAGCAGGACTAATATCAACCGACCCACCCATATCAAAATATGCTTATTATGATAAAAAACAATTTGACAACTATGTTAAGAAAATTGTCTAGAATGTTCCTACTATCATATAGAAAGGAAAATAAAATATTTAACTAATTTTTTAGACCCATTATTATTATTAAAAAAATATGCATGGGAAAATTAAATATTATTTTCCTTATTAATTAAATAATTGATGAGCACGAGTATAAAATATATCATACTAAAAGTACTAACCTTACAAATCATTGGATCATAATAAATACTAATTTCACTACCTTCTTGGACTCCGCTGTCACATCTAGTCTAAAATAATCATGCAAAATATTAAGAAAAAATTAGTCTTATTAAAATTATATTTCAGAAAACAGTCAATTAAATGTTCTATTAACATAAATAAACAAAACAAAGCAAAACAATGATTAACAATATTAAAATAAAAGATAAACAATTGAATAGTTTATTGCTTGAGAATTCATCCCTTCCAATGCACTAAACTTTGCAGAACAAATTAGTAATTGAATCATTTACTGCTGGAGAATTCATAAGAATTAATATAAATAAACAATGATAACATTTCTTATATACACTTTATATGCGATGCAACACTTTCAAAATAGTTAACAGTTTCAAACACTCAACAGCCTTTCTCAGAGTTGTAACATACAGTTTATACATAAATAAATACTCTAACAAAACAAATTATATATACAAAACAACTTTTTTATACATAATAAAATTACAAATTTTTTTTTTGCTTAATTCAATCTTTGTTTTTTATATTTACATCTAATTAAATGTGACTAAATACTAAATGTTAATTGTATTTAATTTTAAAAATAATCTATGTTAAATGTTTCGTGTACATCTTCTAGCTTTATAAATTTTAAATTGATATATTATAAAATATTACTTTTAAATATTATATCAATTGTAAAACTTTTTTAATGATAGATAATGCAATAAATTATATATTTTTACTATGATGTTTAAATTATTTAATAATTAAACTTTGTACTATTCTTTCAATATTTAAAAAAACAAAAACATTATGAAAAAAAATATTGCAGAAAACATGTTTGCAACTTTTTAAATAATAATAAAAATCAAACAAAAAACAAAACAAAATAACAATTCTATAAATTAATTGTTGTTAAAAAAATCTAATTTTTTTATTTTCTATCTACGATCATATTATTTTTGTAAGATCGAATGCCAGAAATGACAGAGCTGAGCCACAATTGATGGATCTTGGATTTAAGTGTGGGCCACTCTACTAATGTACTAAACTACGTGGGGCAAACAATCAAATAGTTTATAGAATGAGAGCTCATAAGACATTGGAGCACTAGATGAAAACTAGCTAAAACCATTAATAAACTTAACCCAAATAACTCACTACAAAATAGGACTTGTGTAAACAAGTTAATTGTTGGAAATAATTCTGCAAAATTAAACAATAAATAGAAGTATATTTATTTTATGCTCGTTAATGAAGCAATGGATCTGAAGTCCAATCCATGCTTCACATCGTCCTATAAACTTGATTAATATTGTAAACCTAAATTAAGTTTATAGTCCAATATCAGCAGGGTTTTGCATTACAGCTAAAATTAATTACGTTTATTAAGTTTGTATTGGCTTTTAAATATTTTCTTTTAAATAAATTCCATTGTAACATTAAATTGCTGTTAAAAATATTACTTGTGAAAACCGTTTAGTCAAACATATATATACGTCAAGCATATATATATGAGTTAATGCAAAATTCTGCTGAAATAAAATGCTTATTTTATTAAAAGAAATAAGAATGTATTTTACTTTTTGTTCAAATATTTAGTATGATTTGATTTTGAGATAAGCCCACCAACATTTTCTAAAAGAATGTATATTTTTAATTAGTTAAGCCCATTCAAGTCAAATTAAAGATGGCCTTCTCTTTCTTTTTTTAATTAATAAAATCCCAAAGTTTAAAGAAAGAAATTTAGAGTAAAAAAGTAAAAGTTATTTTTAGAAAAGGTTACTTTGAAACAAAGGAGCATGGGGAGGCTTATCAAGATCTCAGATCATACAAACAATAGAAGGTAGCTGGCAGAGAGGGTATAAATAAAAGGGAGAACAAAAGACAAGGCAATCAGAGTTTCTTTTTGGAACAAGGCAATCAGAGTTTCCTTTTGGAAAAAGTTCATTTCAGATTTTCCTTTTGGAAAAGATTATTCATTCAGAGTATTCTTGCGGGCTGTCAGATTGCTCCGTGGAGAACTTTAGAAATTTTGCTGTTGCCTGTTGTGATTTTATTATATGAATTCGATGGAGTCTACCATGCTTGGCTAGGCAAATAAATAACTTTGTCTACCGCCGAGGGTTCCTCAATACCAGAAAATGCCGTAGTATTTACTCAATCGTCATCTGAACTCTGTGCCGTGTCTGGAGGACTTTTTGTGAAATTATGCTACCGATTTCCACTTTCCTTGTCCGGACAAACACATCTCATCGGACGGATCAAGCTACGCCCATCGATGGAACATGACCAGGAATAAGGACGGTAATCATATCTCTCCTCATGAACTATTTATTATGCTACCCTTTTTTGTCCATACTTTTTATAATTGCTTTCTTGAATATTTATGAAATGTGTGTTTAATGATATTTATAATGTAACTATTTTTATTAGACTAGTTAGACATGTATATGTGATCATCTATCTAGATATTTAACCCTTTTTCCTTCGCTATTCTTCATTACTCCCATGTGTAAATATTTTAATTCTATTGCGGTTAAGTTTATTAGTTAATTGTTCATATAAAAATCCCTTTCCAGTTTTCTTCATACTTGTAAAATTTAGTACGAGTAAGTTTCCTTTTTTGTTTGCCAACGTGATCTCCTCGATAACGCTTCTTTTGTCCGCCATTAGCTTCTTACATATGTCAGATTTAGCGACGTACATCTTAAATCATTTTAAACTCTGTTTTAGCGCAAAGCAATTAGAAACTGCTTTGCAAAAGATTTTTATTATTGCACTTTATCGAGCAGATTCGAGTTGACAATGTTTAAAAAAACTGGGAAGGAAAGGTTTAGACCGCAAGCATATTAATCTGGTTTTCATTGTCTCATTAGTTATTCATTAATTTCGGGGAATAGCGAAGGCCATTAAATTATTAATAATATTTCAAATGTCATTTATTAAAGATATTTATTTAACTAAAAAGCTTGAGTTTGCTAGTTATCTTTCAATGCTTTGTTTTACTTTTAAATGATCCAGGCACGCAAAACACATATTTCTAAGTATTTTTGCACATTTAACTATTTAGCTCCGTAGGTGGTTCTGTCCATGTCTCCCGCTGATGCTAAGCTCATGGCTCGGTAAGAAAATATCTATGCGTGTCTCAGATAGTGTTGTTCGGTTCATGATAGCTTCGAGACTAGACGAATAGGGCAGAGGTCATAGTATTCTTGGTTTAATATCTCGCATATGGGTGGCCTCGAGGTACTTTTGCCTAGTATTCGAACTGGGTTAAATCAACATACATCATCTGACTGTCACATTATGGAAACTTTTGATATGTGGGGCAAACAATCAAGTACTTTATAGATTGAGAGTTCATAAGACGTTGGAGCACTAGAAGAAAACTAGCTAAAACCATTAATAGACTTAACCCAAATAACTCACTACAAAATAGGACTTGTGTAAACAAGTTAATTGTTGGAAATAATTCTGCAAAATTAAATAATAGAAGTATATTTATTTTATGCTCGTTATGGATCCTTTTCTTAGCATTTTCTTTATCATTATAAGATCTGATACTGCGCTAAACATGATCTGAAAGTTGTTTATGAATGACCTACAGTTTGCCAAATGAACTATCATACAATAACTACTTAGTATTTACAATTAAATTCTTATCTGCTAAACCAGGTAAAATATAAATAAGTTTAGAAACAAACATATATGCATACAGACTAAAATTGAATTTAACTTACTGATTACCTTTTTCTTCTAAAAGCTAACACTCTCAACTTAAAAATATTATATTTTTACACATGCAAATACGTACAAAATTAACATTGTATATTATGAGTAGAAATAAACAGAGTTTATATGGCTAAATTTAAGTTATATTTGTAAAATATTAATTAAAGACGAATTAAAAATTGTGGAATCCTTAATGACATATAATTAGAAAGAAATCAAGTCATATGTCACATGACATATATAATACAATCAGTTAAATTTCATTATCCATTTATACAAAGTTATTTAAAATAATCAAGACAACTAAATATAAATAAAAAAATTATTTCATATGTCAATCCGGCTTTCATTCCTTATTGAAACCTTATATTAAATGAGTGCATTCCATGTGGATATATACTATTAGTAGAAAAACATGTCAAAATGATTTCCAAAATTAAATATATATAATTGTATAGTCATTTGCTCAGGAGGTTGTGAGACACTTAAAAACTTAAATGATATATGCTGAACAACAATTTTATTCAACTGACCAAATTCAATTTTTTTATTTTCCTCAGGAATCAATCCAGAAACTTATAAATAATTGAATGATTTTCATTGCTCAGAAATTCATAAGAAGTTTAAGCACTGGAAGCAGCACAGTTTGAGCATAATCCATGAACTTCAAGTTCCAGTGTCTGTCACCCTACTATTACCCCAAACTATGCAGAACAATCCAGGAACTTAAAAGTTCCAAAATGTATTAAGTCAGCATAAGCATTTATAAAATTAATTGAAGTAAATTAAAAACACTGCAATTTTAATTTCAAAACACGTAAATAATATATATACAAAACATAAAAAAAAACTTGAAGAATCATTTTCATCAAATGCAATGAATGAATTTGGAAAAAAGATAGCTTCAGCTATAAACTACAGTATGCTTGATTCGAGATTGAGAACGTTTTCTTTGAAGGATTGGATAACAAATTTTAAAAATTTTCACAGACAGTTTAATCACTAGAAGCACTACAGTCAAATTATTTGAATAGGATAGATGAAATGAAAATAGAAATTTGATTTAAATAATAAAATTATTATTATTTTTCAAAAAATACTTTTGGTTCTCATTGTATGATAATCCATCATGCCCGATGGTGCTGATATTAGCCAAAAGTAGTTTAAAATGTAAAGTGAATAAATATTTATTTATTATTGTTTTTGAAAAACCTTTAATTATTTGAAAAAATAACAAAAAGGAATTTTTATTACTAGAAGAGATGAGGCTACAGCATTCACAAAATTAGGAATCGTTCGATTACATGTATTTGTTATGTTTTAATGTTGATGTAGTAAAAAGTAACGTTACTTGAGAATTGCAGTCTAATTTTTTATTTTTATTTTGAAATTGCATTTTTTGATCGGAACCTAAAGTGAACGAAAATTTATTTATTATTGTTTTTGAAAAATGTTAATTATTTTTAAAAAAATATTAAAAAAAGGAATTTTTATTTTTGATACTAATAAAAAAATGTTTTCTGTGTATTGGTTTTTTTGTTATAATATGTAAATAAAATGTAGTGGCCCGGTAACGGAATATGAAGACATTTTGTTAGAAGAACAATGCCATCTAGTGGGATGGATTGTCATTCAAATGATTACCATACTTTTTATTTCACATAATCATGTCTACAAATGTGATTGGATTTCAAAGAGGAAATTTAATTTTTTAACAGGAAATACCATGCAACAAGAATTTAATAATCTATAGGATTTTTCTCTGTACTGAAATTTATCCCCAAAACCATCAAATCAACATTAAAAAAATTGGGTTGAACAATTTGAAAATAGTTTATTATATTTGTTTCATTCAGGATTAAAATCAGGATATTCAAATCAGTAAACTATTAACATAACAGCAAGTTTATGGAGCAATGATTAAAAACTATCATTCTACAAAACATTCTTTCATAACTGTCATTAGTGGTAATTAAATCATTAATGATGTAGTAAAAATTACACCAATAATTCAAATATTTAATAATGATAAATAACTCTTGGATATTTTTATTACATAATCCAAAAATACTGTTAATCATAATTATAAATATAATTATATTTATGGTTTATAAATATATAACAAATCTATAATTAAATATAAAATAAATATTTGGTAATGATATATAAAAATACCTTTGGAATATTTAGAGGTTCAGTATACATATTTAAACGACCGACAGATGGTAGACCAAAACTCTTATAAGGATCCTAATAAATAAATAAATTTTCTCTCAGATAAAATTATTTATTTAGTAAATATACATATAACACATAAACTTTTATTTTGGATATTTTAGATATAAAAACATATCAAAGTAAAAACACAAAAACTTAGTATAAAAGTTTGATTCGCGAGCCCTATATATATAATATTTATAGGGATAATTTAGAAAATGAAATATTAATTTCTTACACAGTTATACAAAAGAATAAATACAACTATTCCAACAGAAGATGACAATAAAAGCTAATAACCCACCACATAGATAATTTATAGGCCAAAATAATAAATATAATAATGATATTAATATATGTGTGTATGTATGTATTTAAATAAATACCTCTGCATAAACTCGAGATTCAAAAGCCCAACCTTTGATTGTCACATTGTTTTGTTTAAAAGGAAGTGGATGGCCTAAAATAAATATAGTTCTTAATAATCATATTACAAAAGTAATATCTATGCATACAAAACTTTATTTAGTATTAAATTTAAAATAATTTCTTGTAACCTAGTAATTGAAAATAAATAAATTAAACACATTTGTTGTTACAATTATACTATTTCTATTATTTAGTTAAATAGTTAAATGTTTTTTGGAAAAATTAAATTCTATTTATACTTTTCCAAATACATTTGTCAGTTAGCAATAGCATGCAGGTTAAAAGAGAATACAATGTTTTGACTATTTTCCTCTTCTTCAGATGTTGTTGGTCTGATCAGTGACAATGAATATAAGCAAGTCCTAAGTAACTAGACCATGCTGCTGAAGGCAATAATCAGTAAAAATTTATTATACTTATCTATGAAGGTCTGCTGATTTCTCCATTTTTTTTCTTTTTAAGGATGAAGTTAGTGAATGGTTTTCGTAACATATGAAAATTACTCACTAACCTGATTTGTTATCTTTTATGGAAAAGGATGATTAGTTAAAGCAGCATCTTAATATCAGTATTTACAAATCTAAAAGTTACCGCATTAATTCCCTTTGCTAGCATTGTTATTGGCCAGGCCAGTAATACCCAAAGAGGAAAAAAAAATATTACTCAAAATATTGAATTATATACTAACCTGTGAGCAATTACGAGAAATTAAATATATTTGCAAAAGTATAATACTGTATTTTAATTTTTCTTAAAACATTTAACAATTCATAAAAAATAGACCAACATATAATTAAAAATAAAATGCAATCATTACAATTTGTCAGACAAATATTAAAAGTATTTATTTTAAAATCAAAGAAAATATAGATATTAATACTGGGAAATTGAATTTAACCTGTCTGGAAAACAATATATTTAGTCAATTAGCTTATGGTAACCTTTAATGATTAACTAAATACATATACTACCCATGTAAAATTTCCAAAATTAAAAATAGAAAGATCAAAAACATACTAAAATAAAAAGTAATATGGATTCCGAAAAATTTTGTAGATATACTTTGTTTCCATTCAAGGCATTTACTTGAAATGTATAAATAAAGGGCTGAAAATGGTCCTCAAACTGCATTTGATTGATATGATAATGTCTAGCCTTAAGAATGATTAGTAATAGCCATTAATTTATTTATCTAAAGTCAATGGTGTCAAATTAAGAGTACACGAAACTTGACACTTGCAGATCAAATTATATTAATTTTTTTTGAAATTATCATCATAACTATATCTTCTCAATAGCAAATCTTTGTCTCTTGTTTGATTTTTCAAATACAATTATTCTCCTAAGACAAGGGCAGCTCTCTACTCTACTGCCATTTAGAGTAAGCTTAAAAATCAATTATTACCAGATGTATGTAAATCTTTATCTTTAGTATTTAAATCCTTATCCCAGATCTATTTCTAAGAGTGGAGATTTAAATATTAAGGATGGGATTTTGGTTATCAATGGTTACTCAAACTTATGTAGATGGTACTAGAGTTGGGCTCATTTCTCATAGTACACTTTAAACTGGGAGTTTATTGATTTACTTTACTGACCCTTTTCCTTAAATTTTTTTCTATTTATTTTATCTACTCATTTTACCACTGATTAATTCTTTGTAACTATCCCTTACTATTTCCCTATCTTTACAAATATGTTCAATTCGTCTTCAATTTTTCATTTTTTCTTTCTTTAATTCTGAAGTTTTAACTTAATCATTTCCCTCAAAATTCATAAGATATTGTTTCCACTCTCCCCTATCAATAGTCCAATTTCTGTTCATTAATCCTCAGATAATTTATTCAACTTAGTTTTATAATTAATTCTAATGATCTACAAAATAATCTTACTTACTTATTAAAATCTTATCTTTGTTATTACGATTTTCATTTCACTTTCCTTCTCACATTCCCATTACTATTTACAGTCTTTGCATGTTTTACACATCTCAGTCTATCACTTTGGTGCTTGAAAGTCACATGATCTTCTGAGCGACAAACTATTCAATTATTAATTTACTTAATTAAACACTTAGCTAATTATTTAAAAGCATTAATCTTGTTTTAAAAATCTCTTTCTCAATAATGTTTAATTAATTATTGTCAAAGCCTTAGATTATTATACTGGTATTATCGTCCAATTAACAAATATAGTTTAATAAATTTAACAATTATATACTTTCCCCTAAAAAGTGTTCATAAAATGATTAAGTATAATTTTCAAAATAATAAATCAACAGTGAGCAGATAAACTTTTGAACTAATAATCATAATACAAAGATTACTTATAATGATAATCCCTTTTCTGTTAACATTCAATATTTAATAAATCTACGGAGAACATTGTTGAACAATCCAAGTTTTGTTACTTAATAAAATTTGAACAGTAAAAAAGGATAATTTACTAATTATAGTAAAAAAAAAAAAATTGCAAATGCATTCATGAAAAATGCTAAAAATCTTTTGAGATGGTAGCATGGAGAAAAATGGAAAAAAAACAATTACTTAATAAATGAAAGCAATGAAATGTTTTTAAAAATAATAGTTTTATAAATAAACATGCTATTAAAGAATAAGAAAGGCTCATCCTCCCCTCCTCCAAAAAAAAAAAAAAAAAAAAAAGGAATAATTCTAATAGATGATATTAATTTAAAAAAAATATCGCAATTGAGACAACAATAAGAAAAAGTTTTGGCTAGAATACAAATTTCTTATTTTTTCTTACAATTGATTGGGGGGCAATCTCTGCCATTTCTTTTTAATCTCTGTTAAGTATTTATCAATATCAACTTTCTAAAACTTAATAAGTGCCAAATTTCTTGCACTCATACATTTAACATCATCATCTTTAGAAAAATACAATAATAAAAAATACTGATTCAACAAGAAATGCACCTTGGGATCATTTACCTTTTTCAAATGTCTTTATTCATGTGTCTGAGAAATGTGCATGTGTTGAAATAAAAGTTTTTAGTATAAAGATATTGCATATGGAAAAAATAGAGAAATGGATTTGGTTTTATACTACTATAAAATTGATTGTATTTAATGAGATCTATATATTGCCTAAAAATGATATAATAATCTATAGCCTAATAATTAATTAGTAGTAATCGTTAATGTATTTATTTAAAGAGGATATTATCCAGAGAGGAAAGGGTAAAAATTTGGTACTTGTGAATTAAATTGTAATAATTTAAAGGTAATATTATTTTGTAGTTTAATTTATGTATGCATGATAGATTCTCTACCTGAAGTACCTAAGCAATAAATTGATAACACTCTAATGTTGGTGATAACTTGTTACTGCTTGCAACTTTTTTTAACACTAATTATAAGAATATTACAATATTTAGAGCTATAAACATTAATGAATCAATTTCATTATTAAAATGCAAACTTAATTTAAATCAATTATTAATTACAATTTTTTTCTAACAAATACATTAAAATATTAAAGATATAATTGAATCAATGTGTATGCTAAATTAATAATAAAAAAAGAGTTTGTAGAGAAGTACTTAATCCATCCACCCACTGGGCTTATGATGTGAAGTTTGAATTAGGTTTAAATTTAAACTTTTTTTTAGGCAGATGAAAATTTCAAATAGATTTATACCTTTTCTTCAGATGGCTAATCCATAGCCAACCCAGATAACGATATCTAATTATTTTTATAGAAGATAAAACAAAATAAAAAAACAACAAAACTTTCAATGACTACTAGTAACGGACGATCCTAGCAATCATCATGACTGCCTTTAGTGTTCTTCTAAAGAGGAATGTTAGAAAAATCCTGCCCTAGAATATGTAAATTTTTTTATATCTTCTATCGATATGTAACTACATAATATCACAAACATGTACTTTTTACAATATGTTTCTTATTAAACAAGGCAAAACTCTCCATACAGTAGTGCCACCCTGTGCCAAACAGAGTAATCAATAGATGCCAGAAGACTTGTGCATAAAATCCCTATCTAATGCTTACTCATCCAATATCCCCAGACTAGTTTCTGGCTCGTGGCCTTCGTCAGTGAGGAGTTTTGCCTTGTTTAATAACAATTATGTGCTAGTATAAGAGATGGTAATCATGTGATGTTTCTTATTGTTTATAAAGAATATTAAATATTAGATAAAAGACCAAAAAATGACTATTCATGACTATATCCCATCTACTATTTCTTATATATGATTCTAGTATTAGGAGACTTTATGAACTTAGTAAATGTGATTCCAGACAATTATTTTCACTATTACTATTTTTTAGTCAATGTATATATCAATAGATAATGAAAAGGAAAATATATGTGCTCATTGTAGCTTAATTGATCAAAATCAAGGTAATTTAAGATTGTGTAGAGTACATCTAAACGTGAGATAAAATGTCTATAAAGTTTCTAAACAACATCTCTATCATAACATCTGCTTATTATGAATATTTTCTTTTGTACCATTTGTAATTCTTCTAGTGAAGTAACTTTTTTTCATTCTTTCCTATCATTTTTTAAATAATCTATTCTGTAAGTCATGATTTAATTAATTCTAGCCTTTTCTGTTTTCATTATTTCCATAGAGAGAATTTCATCTAATTTTAAAACTATCTTCTTTAATCAAATGAGCACAATAAGTTAATGTGATAAATATATTATCATAAATAAAAATAATAATCTGTTCTATATGCTGTTTTTTAATAGATATTAATCAAATAATTAACAGTACAGTATAAAGAATATTGTGAATAAGAATATTAAAATGCCCCCTATTAGCTTATTATTTAATTACGATATTTTAGTTAAATAAATGACCTAAGAGAAGATTCTTCGGAAGGTTTCAATCTATGAAGGCAAATAAATTAATAACAACAGTGTTTAATTAAATTATATAAAATAGATTGGACTAGAAAGATTTATCAATATGCCAAGTTAAAAGATAGTCACTTTATTCAAATGTAGTAGGATAAATGTATAGGCAATATATTACAAATATATTATGAAGGATATGAAAAAAGGATGAATTGATTAGAGTAAAAGAATTAGAGTTATAAAAAACTAAAATGAATAAAAAAAATAGTTTGGAGTTATATAAGAATAAAAACTATATAAACTATGAAAGTATCAATTGAGTTAAATTAATTATTAATAGTAATTATGGAAACATCATTATAGACCAATTCAGTATAATATTTATTATAATTGACTATTGATAAGGATAAATATGAAAGAATATATGACAACACTAAAAGGAATTTATTATTCTGTGTAATGATAGGAGCTTAGTTATTAGAGAAAAAAAGATAAAAATGGAATAAGGATTTGGATTATAGATGAAATTTATGTGAAGATAAGAGAAAAAGTATTGAACTTTTATTTCTGGAGCGTGGAATAGTGAAAAATGACTATGATAAATTGTATGGAAAATAAAAAAAATTTATGATTTTTGTTTTAAGTCTTTATAACAAAATTGATTATTATGAGAATAGGATAAAGGAATTATTGCAATAGTTTAATAAAGAATAAGAAATAGATGAATTTATTGGAGTATAAAAGAACATTTCACATAGAATCTTCAGACTTTGCTTAAATGGAAGCCATTTTTTATTATATCACATAATATCAATAGCATAAGATAAAAATCTGTAATGTATTAATTATATTGATTGGATATAAATAATAATATATAATAATTAGCTTAATTATTAGCAAAACAAAAAAATTACATAAGTGGCATATAGAAGGATTTTGTAAAACCCATGCTTTATTTTATTAATAATACGTTAAAGAATCATTGCTAATAAGATTAAAAAAATTCATTAAACAAATATACAATTTCATACATGTTATTTTTAAATTGATTAAAAGATTATTTGTAAAATTTTGATTATTAGTACTATAAAGAATCTACTATATGCAAAATTCATGCTGCTGTAAATCTTTGCATTTAATTTTCTCTATTTAATTCATAGTGCTATATACATGTATAGTTAGACACTAAAGAAATAATGTGTTTAGAGATAAAACATTGATAAGCGTAACTGGATTAGAAAATAATTAAAAGATAAGGAACAAGTATAGTTAATTAGTTCAAAAACATTCCACATTACAAGGGAAACATATAAAAACTCAAAGATAAGGAAAATCAAGATTTTTTTTACACACACTCGCATCATGAAAGTTGCTTGTACTAGAGAAGATACAAAGTAACCAAGTGCAATGAGAACTATGGAGGGACCCAGTGAACTCCCCCACTGAACGTACTAAAGTGGACTACGGACTATAAAGGCCACATTGGCTTTATTATAATTTATGTACGCCTTGTTGGCATTTAGTAAATAATATTATTGATATGTATAAATTGTAAATATTATTAAGAGTGTTAGTAAATCCTTATTATTATTAACTTGCAGCAAATAAAGTCAGTATTTAGTTATAAAACTTTGTTTCTGAATTGCTTTTATTTCTGTTGGTCTGACCATCTTTATCCCCAATTGTAATATTCGTGGTGGCTGTGCACAGCACATAGATAAATTAATAACATTCTCTAAGGCAATAAATATATCAAACCATCACATTACTTTCTTGGCTTATTATTAACATAAGCATTAGTGGTAGTAATTCTCACTATTTGTACATAGATTTGAATCTGATTAGTAGCTTGGATAGTGTAAAAATGTTTAGATATAAATTCCGCATCTCAACAACAAGGGTGATAGCTGAAAACTACTCTGAATATGTAAATACTATAAAGTAATGTTCATTGATTTTTCAACAATATAATGTATGGTTCTGAAATAAATAAATAAAGTTAATTGTAAAGTCGACGTTCGTGATGACTATAGATATAAAGGATATAAGTGATATTTTCAAAATAATTACTTTTCTTTAGTATTCATTTAAAATGTTTTTGATGTAAGCATCATAGATTCAATACCATACCCACCAAAGTTCTATGCATTTGAATTAACCAATAGAAAAAACCTTGTCAAATATAATAAAAAAATCTTTAATAATTAATTTTTAAAAAATCCCACTTGCAAAGACTATTTTGCTCTTGAAAATCTTTTGGTAATGACATACTTATATTTTGAATAGGATATGAAATTATTTTTTTTTTAAAAAAAGGCATCTTAAGCTGTAAGGAATAATGTTTTCTACTATATTTTCATATGTGTTGAGATTCTCTATCTAAATATAGTTTACTGACTAAAATACAGTAGTGACTATTTACTTATTTGATTTTCAATGATGTGAAATTTATGTTATGTAATAATAGTTAAGGTGATTCTGGAAATTTTTTAATTAGATGAAAAATTCTTAACGTTCAGGATTTTTTATAATGCTGATTCATATCCAGTATAGCTAACTATTTAACAATGATCAGTAAATAGAATCAATCAATTATTAGCTACAACTGTGACTGATTCCAAATGTAGAAACATAGTCTTTCCTTAGATAATCTGAACTGGGTACACATTTCCTCCATATTTATGATCTAAGAGGACAGGAAGTAGTGACATTTAGTATACTATTTTTAAAATTCTTTCGCAAATATATCCTACTAGGTTATAGTTTAATTAAGTAACATAAATTCACATTATTGTAAAACTTTAATATGTGTTAGTATTAAATATGCACACATTATATAATTCGAATATGATATATTGAACAATTATCTTGAACAATTCTATAAATAATAACAACTTTATTAAATCTTCAAACGTTTTCGAAGGCTTACCCTTCATTATCAAGAAGTACAAACTCTCTTATCGTTTTTCAACGATACACTGATATGCAAATATCCGTAAATATGCAAATTAGAATCAGAGTATTGTGTAGGGAGCAGAATGATTTGCGAAGGAAGGTTAAGGGGGCGTGTTTCATCATCTCGGATGAACACGCAATGAACAAAAGGGAGTCTTTTTATGCTTTGTCAAAGAAATGGCAAGTGTAGGCGCTCTAATTCTAATTTGCATATTTACGGATATTTGCATATCAGTGTATCATTGAAAAACGATAAGAGAGTTTGTACTTCTTGATAATGAAGATTTAATAAAGTTGTTATTATTTATAGAATTGTTCAAGATAATTGTTCAATATATCATATTCGAATTATATAATGTGTGCATATTTAATACTAACACATATTAAAGTTTTACATATTGTATCTATAACACACATTTATTTTGTTATATATATCACATTATTGTACGAATGACTTAATAAAAAAAAAAAACCAAAACCTTTTATGGTAATAGCATGAAAACACAGCAACAAAAATAATACTAATAAAAAGTCTACCTTTTGCTATCCTGATCATTTGTCGAACAATATCTATGCCTGTAATACATTCTGTTATTGGATGTTCTACCTGAAAAAATAAATTGAAGACAACAACTATGTGAATATTTCTTAAGAATTCGTTTTATTAATATATAAAAACACTGAAATTCCTTTTGATTCTTCTTAAATTTATTTTTTACTAAATTAAAATTTGTCCATAAATTTACACAGTAGCAATTTTTTTCATACAATATTACCATCTAGCAAGCCATAATAATCGATGGATGCTAGAAAGTTAGTGCATCAGGATCCCTATCTAGTGCCTACTCATCTAATATCCCCAGACTAGTTTTTAGCTTATGGATTTAATCAATAAAGAGGCTTGAATTTAAAAATATCCATTGATTACTATGACTTGTATGGAAAACTTTGCTACTGTCTTAACTGATTATGAAAATATAAGAAATGGTGATCATATAATGTTATAGTGGATCCATAAATTTATTAAATATTAACAAATTACTTTTCATATTATATCCACAGAGCTAATGCTTCGATTATTTAATATAAACTTTTCCAGCTAATATTCCGCAAATCTCTGAATGAATATGTATATATTTTCAAATTTTATTCTTATCTCAGTGCATATTTCATCTTAGCTCAGTTATATATATATATAATATTCAAATGTAAATATATTATCTATACTAATAAGGGCTTTGAGTGTTCCATATTGGATTTCAATGATATGAATGGCTGAAGAGTTAGAGGGCGGAGAAGATTGAAGTTTGTCTATTAAAGCTATCTTAATATAAACTGAGCACTGATGATATATATATGTGCGAGATGGCGAGCTGGACTAACTGATGAGTGTTAATTCAGCACAAAATGTGTATATTGAAGATACATTTATCTTTTTCACATGTATGTGGTTATGTGTATCAGTTATATAAGATGAAATGCATAGCTGTAGGGAGCTTGAATGTTGGAGTTCAAGTCCCTTCTAATATATATTAAACTGTATTAAAATAAGCATGGTACATAGTATATTGGCATTTGGTAATATTTAAAAAAAATCCAAGTAAAATTTAAAAATCTTTAAAAGATGCAATTGAATTTTTTTTTTTAAATTAATGTAATTTATTTTTTTAAAACGTCCAAAGAAAGTTATTTCCGTGTTCAATATTATCTGCTTAATTAAAAATAAAAGTTAGAATCGGAAAAAATAAAAGTATTTTAAAATTACTAATCCAGGCAAACAAAAAGAAATTCCAAATGTAAAAAATTACGATCAGTAAAAACTTTTTAATGCTAATTAAAGATGGTGGAAAGATTTTGTAAAAATGAGACTTTGTAGCTGAAAATAAGAAATAATGTACAAGATTATTATCTTGTATTCTGATAATAAAACAAGAGATAAAATATATGCGCAGAAAACTAGAAAACTGATAGAGGGTTAAAAAAGAACCAAATAGCTTCGAGCGAGATCTTTTGCTGGCTTTGTCATGCGTGGATGGGTGAGAGGACAGGGCTAGATGTGGTTCCTGTTCCCTCATTGCAATAATTACCCCATCCAAGAATATTCATAAGCTGAACCAATGCATCAGGCATGGAGCGTGTGGACACCTTCTTTCGCCACAAAGATGTTTGTGCCAAGCCATACTTTGCAACTGACCAGGGACGTAAGAGAATGTCGACAGAGTGAAACTAGTTAACTTCAATGAGCTCTTCCACCCAAGAAATAAATATGTACTACAAAACTTACCGGTAAGATTATTCATACCCGATTTGTAACTAAGAATGTTGGCCAACTAATGTTAACTATAAGCTTATAATACCAAAAGTGACATTTGCTATTCTATTCCCTGATGAACTGTTTAATTATTCAAATGTGAACTATTTGTAATTTATTAATCATTTAATGTTAATATCTGGATTAGTGTGTATATGTTTTCCAATTCTATTTAACAATTTATCTTTTGAATATTTTAATTTGTTAGAATAAAATATTTCTAATATCAACTTTTCATTGTGCATTATTAATATTAATTATTAAATTTATTAATGTTAGTTAATTGCGCAAAAAATGTGTAAATTATCTTTGCCAATATGCTTGTTTTATAGTTAAGCCGGGAAAGATTCATATAAAAGCTTTAAAATGAAAAGAAATGTTAATTCCCGATCTTTTAATAATTTGCTTCATAAATGACGACGCGATGCGATGGATCAGTGAATTCTTGTGTAGAATTCTGGTGACCTGTACTAAATAAATAAAAAACTAATTCCGCCGGCAATGTACATCATACTAAGTAATATTAGGTCGAATTAATCAGGAAATATAGCTGTTTTTTTTAGAAATGTGAACAAAATATTTTTCTTCTTCATAACTTGATTAACTCATGCATTCTAGTGTGTAATAGAAAGCCTAACCGAATGTGAAAAACGGTACAATATATATATATAACCAAAAACACATATCTTAGCAAAATATCATATTTTAAAATTTTAAAATAAAGAAAAAAAACCCCTCTAAAATATTTATAATAAACCTATCTTTTTTAGTCAATAAATTCACAAAAACAGTGAATTAATTTTTACAAACTTATTTAGACCATTATTTTTTAATTTTTTTTTTTTTTATATTTTCTCAATTTTAAAAACTTAAAAATTAAAAGATATTTTGTCAGGATGCATTTTTTATGTATTTTTTGTTTTTACTTTTCAGACAAAGAGTAACATTAACCTTGAAAAAATTGATATAAAATAATAGAAACATTAGAATAGGTGATCATAAAATGAGTATTTAAAAAATTTATTTACAAATTTTTATTTCAGTAAAAAACAAACTTAAAAAGGAATTAAAAGTCAGTGATTTTTTTTTATACATTAATTTTTGAACCTGGAATTAAATTTGAAAAGAAAAAGAAACAATATTCGAAATCAAAAAAAAAAGTAATCCATTTTATTAATAACCAAGTTTGAAATACCTGTAATCGAGTATTCATCTCTAAAAAGTAAAAATTCTTTTTTGAATCTACTAAAAATTCCACAGTGCCTATAAAAAAAGAATAAAACGTTTTGATTTTACAAAAATATTTGGTTTATTTTAGAAAAAATCAAAACTTTGCAGCAACTTTTACCTGCAGAAGTATAGCCAACTGCTTTAGCCAAAGCCACTGCTTGTTCACCCATGGCTTTTCTTGTCTGTGGATCTAAAAAAGTACTGTAAGATTGAAATACTTCAATATTATTTTAACAATTCAAATATAATTCTTTTTTCCAGTCTTAACATTTAAAAACTTGATAACAAATAAATGAATTAATTAAATAAACTCCTCCACTTAATTTAATATTAAATCACTTAAAAAACAATTAATTCAGTGTTCCAACTATTTAATTATAATCATTCTCAAGAACAAAATCAAATATCTGTAAAATAATAATAATAAAATATATATATATACACATATAATTAATTATATATAGTTTTGGTTTTTATCAGTGTATCTTCATTTGAGCTCCAACACATTGCAACCATCCACTAGGCACAGAACTTCAGATTATCTCTCTGACTATGCATATATTAGTTGAGCTGGATATCAAACGCCAAAGTTTGATATAAATGTGGATAGACAATAGTCCCTAATTTATGAGAGATTGGTGTAATGAAAAAATATTGAACTGTCAAAACTGATATGGGGATTGAAGTGTTTAATACCTCTAGATCACTTGATAAGCAAATATTATTTGCAAAAAAGCATGGATAATGGTTTAAATTTCTATGACAATAGATGTTTGTGATATGATAGAGTTGAAATGGGGATGCATTGATAAAAACTGAAAAAAAAAACTTGAATATATATATATATACGCTTGCATTTGCATTAAACTATCTAAGAATATTTTCCACATATCATTTTTTAATATTATAAAATATGTATTTAATTGTACATAATATTAATATATCAAAAATAAATAATATCTATAAATAAAACCTATTTAAATCTATCATCTTTCCATTCAATAAAATAAATTATTTTTGATATGTCATATACAATTAATTATATTTTATAATATTGATACTGATATATGGAAGATATTTCTAGATGTTTTAATAAAAATGCAAGCAAATATATATTATTATTATTATTTTACAAAATTATAGATTTGAATTAATTGTTTTTAACTAAATTCAGGATTAAATCAAGATTTAATAAGAATCTTGAAAAATTAATTAATTTATTTATAGAAATATATTGAATCAAGACAACGAGAAAGTATCTGAATAAGAGATTCTGATATATTCTAATATATGTATATAAAGCTAATTTACATAAATCATCTCTTAATTAAACATTATTAGATATAATTTTTATTTAAAATATTTCTACTGTAGATGTAGAAAAAAATGGAGAAGTTGATTTAAAAAAATGCTTAAGAATACTCAATAAAAAAAGAAATATATAAATTTTAACTTAGATAATCGAGAAATTGAATATAATTTTTGAAGTAGAAAATTTTATTATTGCAAGTCATACAATCTATTAAGTAAAGATTCACAAACATATAATTTTGTTGAATATATATATATTTAAAAATTTATTTTCAGGAATTATGATAAATGTCCAGAAGAATTGTTCTGGTTTGTAAACTATTATCAATTATCTATAAAATTAACTTATTTTTTTCCGATCTTAAAACTATGACAAATCTTTGATACTTATATAACCAGCAGTTTTTTTTTTAATGTAATTTTTATTCATCATATGATTCATAATAATGTTTGGTACTTGAGTATTAGTCCTGCAATACGCTATTACACATACTGGCCTTTTCACATTCTTATCTATCTGCTGATAACTTTGTAAATCTTGTAATCTGACCAAAATAACATATACACGGATCTTGTACATGATATTTTTGGCCAGATTTATTTGTGGATATTAGAATATTTACAGACCATCAATCCAACTTTCTACAATTTGATAAATTCTAATACCAAAATAAAATGATGAGAACCTTTTATATTTTCATAACCACCAGAATATTAGTTTAGCATAAATCAGAATATACTTAAGTAACATTGTTAATTTAAGTTTAAACCCACAGAGATAAAAAAACAAAACAATAACATATAACAATAAATAAAATACTCTGTGCAGTTTGGCGCAGTTGGTGGAGTGTCCGACTTGGGATCAGGAGGTCCCAGGATTGAATCTAGCACTTGAAGAATTTCTTATGAACTCCGGAGCAATAAACTATATACTTTTTTTTTTTTTATAAATAAAGTACTACACATATCTATTTTAATTTTGTTTTTTAAACAGCTTTATTTTTCTAGCTAGGAAAAAAAAGTTGCTTATTATATATTCAACAAATGGAATTCTGTTGTTTAAATAAATAGAACAATAACAGTAGAATGGCAAATTAGTTAGTTGACTAAAAGGAAGATATCAAATGTAGATAATTCACGTTTAGGCCCCAATAATTCTTACTCTGATTAAGAAATGGAGAAATTTTATATAAGTGTATACAGAGTTTTTGTTCAGAAAAAAAAAATTAAATAAAATTATCACAGGTTTTAATAATAGAATTGGAAATTTATAGAAAATGCTATGGATATATTTGAATATGGAAATAGAAATGAGAAATGAAAAAGACTTGTTTTGAATTTGTGACATAAAAAATCTTTATATTATGAATTTTTTAAAAAAAATCCAAAGTTGAATTTAGCATTGCAAGTATATAAATGTAGCAGAGTTGGATTATATTTTCACCAATAGAAAATATGTATTTCAAGAGTTTATTATACTTAATAAATTCAATATAAGAAATAATCACCAAACAGCAAGATCTATGGCAGGTGTCAATGTAAAAAAGGAAGAACAAAGTTATTTTAAGAAAGCTAATATTTTAACAGCAGAAATTCCTAATCTTCAGAAATACACTAAATGAAATTATTTTAAAACATTAACAGACTTAAACAATGACTCAATATTGAATAAATTCAATAAAAAGACATCTGTTAAATCTATTAAGATCAGCAGATAACTTGTACCAAAAAAGTAGCAATTCATCAGTAAATTTTCAACTCAGACCAGACAGTATATAAATAAAAGGAATATGAAAATATTTAAAAATAACCATAAATGAAATTCTGTAAAATAGTATGAAAAAAGGTTATCCAACCCAAACAAGACAATATATAAATAAAAGAAGAAATATAAAAATATTTAAAAATCACCATTTAAAAAATGGAATTCTGTAATATAATACGAAAACTTAATAATAACAGAATTGCAAACTGACAAAAAAAGCAATATAAGAGAGAACACAAGTCTTCAAAAGTATAATACACCATTTTGATATTGGAAGAAAGGATGTTTCAGGAATAAAAAAGGAAGATAGCACTAACTAGAGAAATGAAATAATAAAGTGTGAGCAAGAGCTATGTAGAAATCAAAAACAAGAAAACAAAATAGCCATTACAATTGTAATATCTTCTGAAATGCTAAGGATTTTAATTGAAGAGGTGAAATTTCATGAGAGAAAAGCTACAGGAAATGATGAAATTGTTATAGATGTTTTAAAAACAAAACAAAACAGATAAACAAAAAAACTACTGAGTCAAACTATCATGCCAAATATCTGATGATAAAAATATACCAGATGATTAGAAAAATAAAACAATGATAGAAAAGTGAAAAAGAAGATATTAAGATTTACATATCTATTAGCTATCTGAAATTTATTACAACTTGTTTACAGAGAATTTTGAATCAAAACCAACCAAAAGAACAAGCTTGATTTAAAAATGGTTTTAGCATAGTAGATCAATCTATATATTAAAAAAAGTTATAAAAAAGACCATAAATAGCTATTACGTTCTAGATTTAGACATTATGAAAAGGCATTTAATTTATAACTTTGGAACATGAAAATATTTATTAAAATACAACAGAAGTAACTAAATTAATGAACTCACAAAAAAAAGAGAAAAGATTAATACTGTTAATGAAGAATGACAAAGTGATTTCATAACAACAAAACATTTGTGGCAGTTTTACTAAAAGTATTTTGAAAATTAAATAGGGAAGGTAAAGGAATAAAACTAAATGGGAATTATTTCAATCATTTAGATTTCGCAGATGATATTTGTGACAGAGCTTTGAAAAATGTTGCAAATTATCAGAAAACAGCAAGAAAATATGAGTAAAAATAAACAAGAAAAACTAAAGCAATATTTAAAAGGTGTTTACACATGTAAGAAATAAAGATTGGTATTGAATTGGCAAAAATTAAAAATTACAAATTATTAATATAGGTAAAAGCATGTTGGATGAAATTAATCATGAATTAAATTTGGATTCTAAAGAGAAAAACATTACAGAGACTTTGGGCCATATAATAAAGTATGGATAGATATGTGATGGGAAGAACAAAATGAAATTGCAAGCAAAATACATGAATAATAAACAGGTATTATAGATATCAATGAAAACATTAAGATACTGAAATGGAACTGGACTGGACATGTTGCTAAAAAAGATGTCAATAAATAAAGAATTGAAGTCTTAACCTGAATTCTAAAGATTGTATTAAAAAACTAGAAAGTCTATGTATGATGCAGATGGATGTGATAAAAAAATTTTCTGGAATGACACGAAAAAACGTAGCTATAAAATGGAAAAAAACTGGATTGAATTTGATGAGATCTTCATTCTGTAGTTGATCAATAATGATAATTAATGATGATATACTATAGCAAAGTTAAAAAAGGGCTGGGAGAATGACAGCAATTGACAAGAAGTTTGAAACAATCTTAAAATTAAATAGTGGATATAGAGAATGTATGTATATTAAATACAAATTAAAATTAATAATTATAATTTACATTTAATATTTGATTAAGCTTCCAGTAATATGTGGATGCTTCAAAAGATACAGTAAGTTTATAATAAGAGGGGATACTGAGATACATTATTGAATACTTTTAATCTGACAAAAAAACAAAACAATTTTTTAAAGTTAAATAAAAACAAATAGAGCACAAAAGTGAATCATTAAATATTTAGTTGTTAATCAGCCCTATATATTTATTCAAGCAAGTTAGTTTATATTCAAAACCTTAGGATATCGAATCTAAGATTATTAACATGATAGCTGCTAGATATGTAAATCATTGAATGTTTGTTTTTGACAAAGACTAATAGCCAAAACCTAATATAGGATTTGATTATGGAACTGTTATTTAGTACCCACTGACTACTCAAACTTACAAAATATGGTTCTAAAGTGGAGTAAATAGAATGAATTATAGGTTTTAAAATAATAAATACAATTAATTAAAGAAGGAAACGGAGGAAAATTATCTAAATCTACACATATCTCCAAAAATATACATTGAAATTAGAAATTTATCTGACTATTTCCTATTACTAAGAACTGTTTAATTTAACCATATATATATATATATTTAAAAAAAAAGAGTTAAAGTGAAATCACTTCATCCACCAACAGTACTTGCATTATTTTGACTCCTATAGGTCAAAAGTGAAAATTCTCCAGTATCTTATGTGTGAAAGTTTAAAACAATATGATTTTTAAAATACTTCCACAAGTAAACAATCTTTTCTCATGAAAAAGCTAATTATAATAATAGAGAATTTAATGAGATTTTCCACATAATTTTTTGAATTACCATTCTGCCAAGATGTAACTGAGCTTTATGAAAATTTTCTATTATTAAAATTAGCTCTTTATGAAAGATGTTTATTTATTTGTAGAACTATTTAAATTTTCACATATATAAAGTATTTTGTCTGAACTATTTCCACTATTTAAAAATCTAGAAAACTATAAGTAGAGGAATTTCATTTTCGGCCTTTGGAGGTAAGGCTAATACAAAGACTGTTGCTGGAAAAAGTGGTTTCACATAATCCATTGTTTAGTTAGGTTTTGGTTGAACTCTAATTAAAAAATATATGGAAAATCTTATTAAATTTTCAATATTCGCATTTATCAAGACCAGAAAAAATATCTATTATTATTACTGAGATATTTATTTTTATATAGTGCTATGTTTTTATAAACTGTAATAGTAATAATCAGCCCATACATAAAAGTTTGAGTTGAAAGAATAGATGGATTCATTCTATCTTTTCACAAAGACTTTAACTTGTGTTTGGAAGTGAGAGTATTCATTTATAGTGAAAAATCCACAAAGCGCATGTGCATTAGCTTAATGGTTGATTATTATTACAGTTTATAAAAACATAGCGCTATATAAAATAAATATCTCATTTACATATGTTTAATTTCAACTAAGAATGACATATCGTAAATTCTAAAAACTTTTGTGAGCGACATTCATTCAGGCATAGTAAAAGTAATTTAAAACGATCGCTTAACATCTTCATGCTCTCATTCCCAAATGCTTAAGATTTGACTATACATAAACGTTTGGGTTGAAAAGATAGATGGATTCATTCTATCTTTTCACAAAGACTTTAACTTGTGTTTGGAAATGAGAGTATTCATTTATAGTTAAAAATCCACAAAGCGTATGTGCATTAGCTTAATGGTTGATTATTATTATTACAGTTTATAAAAACATAGCGCTATATAAAATAAATATCTCATTTACATATGTTTAATTTCAACTAAGAATGATGTATCGTAAATTCTAAAAAATTTTGCGAGCGACATTCATTCAGGCATAGTAAAAGTAATTTAAAACGATCACTTAACATCTTCATGCTCTCATTCCCAAATGCTTAAGATTTGACTATACATAAACGTTTGGGTTGAAAAAATAGATGGATTCATTCTATCTTTTCACAAAGACTTTAACTTATGTTTGGAAGTGAGTGTATTCATTTATAGTTAAAAATCCACAAAGCGCATATGCATTAGCTTAATGGCTGATTATTATTACTATTATTATTACTATATAATTAAATATCTGAAGGATAATGGGAATGTTATGTATTTACCTAAATAAATGCCAGCTGTAATGTAATTAGGTAGACAACCAATTAAATCTGGAAACTGAAATCATATCATCTAATAAAAATATTTTTGTCTGACTTTAGTTTAAAAATAAGTCTGACAAAAATACTAATACCAGATGGCATTATTTCATTTTGCATTTGACAGTTTTAATTAATTATTTGCCTTATCTAGATAATTACATGAAAACTCTTTTTATACATTCAATGTTTATAACTGTAAAGTCTCTGAAAATTTTCTAATTAATACATATGTATACTATCTGTTCCATGAATTTGCAGATGATAAATATTAAAAGGTTGTGCAACATGAAAATAACTTGATTATTTTTCCATTAATAAATCAAAAGCATTCTCCATATTTATTAAAAATCAAACTTGTTTTATTTTTAAGAATAATGATTATAAAAAAGTTCTTTGACAAAAAATATTGAAAAATGTAGTATGAAAATGAATGGCAAAATCCATTCAACAAATCAGACTTGGCTATAGAAAAAACAAATGCAAGTAATACTGTAGTTGAACTTCAAAAAGTTACAACGGAATTTTTTAAAAAATAAAATTAATGAGAATATCAAAGCTGATTTGATTCCAAATAAATTTATTAACTTATGAACTGAGGTCTGTAAGAAAATAATTATGATGAATTAAAGTTCGACCTGGATAAAATTTAGTTATACTACATAGCCTGGAGTATTGCAAAGACATTTTCAACTTCAAAATTTTTATCTAGTGATAAACAAAGAATAAAGATTGCGATAAAAGATGAGTTCTTAAAATTCGATCATTTCAGGAACACAATAATTTCATGCCTAACTTAAGGCTTTCTGTCTACCAGGTATTCCTGCTATTGTGAAAGGTTGTTTTTTATGATATCCAATATGTAAATTTAAAAAAAGAGATTAAACAAATAGATCAACAATAAAAGAATTAACACTCACTAAACTCAAAATAAATTTAGTTGCAACAAGTTTTAATATACAATGCACTATAAGTAGATATACTAATTGTATTTTTCATTACGGAGTTTTTTTTATTTCGCAGGCACTGACAATGATGACAAGAAATCTGTTTGAAGAATAAAAAAAATTGACTCTAAAGCAATATGAGAAGACTGAAAATGTTGTGGAAATGTACAGAGCACAGCAAAAGACATTTGACATTACTCCTCTGACCCATCTATTCCCCAACACTGTGACACACAAGTTCCACTTACCATGATTGTTGATAAATTCTTGCAAGATGAACTTTGACAATAGGTCTACTGTGTGGTGCATTTTCTCAAAATTTTACATATATTTAAATAACTATACGCTCCAGTTGTATTGATAAAAAAAAAAAAACTAGCACCAAGACACTAATTAGTTGATATGGTTTAGTTGATGTAATATATCAAAACTTCCATTTGCCCAGCAAAGACTATTATGCCTATTGATATGGCCCGACAACTAGAAAACACTAAACTGTTGCATCAAATTTATCTCTGACAGAAAAAACTCCCAAACATGTTGGTGGAAGAGAGACTTAATATAGTCCGTCATCCTAATCAAAATATCAGCTAATTATTAAACTGATATCTTCATTATATGATCAAGACTGATGAGAAAGAGGGAGAAAGGTAATTATTCCTCATACCTATAATTGTAGTTTTTATTGCAAGGAATAAATATTAATTGTTGCTGTTATATTGATTTTTATGTGCATAATTTTTATTTTCATTTTTTTAGTCTGACCTTATTAACTTTAGTGCTATTGATAATACAGAAAAGTATAAAATAATTGCTTTATTTGTTTGTTTATTTTGGAAATTTATTAATAGACTTTTTCCAAAATCTGCATTGTCTGTCAACAATCCTATACATGAGAACCTATTTTTAATCAAAAAAAATTAGTCTACATTTTCCGATCCTCCAATTTTAAACTTGCTTAATGAAATAAGACATCTACAAATGAAATCTCAATTTAAATTATTATGATAAACACTTTAAAACTTCAATAATAACACAAGTATTACAACTATTCAAAGCCATAACTTTGAAAATGAATTATGCGTTATAATTAATTCTCTCAATATTTTGGAAGGAAATAATAACAATTAAAAAAAAAACCATTAATAGGGCATCACAAGCTGGCATAGGATATATAAATATTGATAAATAAAACTGAAAAAGGTTGTACAACAAATATTCACATTACTTAATATAGAAAAGTTTCTTTTAATAATGTCTTATTGCCCTCCTCAGTGTAACATATATATCAATGAGAACATTTATAGACCATTATAACAGAGCAATATTAAGAATTTTCATTTTTTGTTTTCTTAAATACAATCTTTTTTCTTTTACCTTTCCCTTCCTCACATACAACTATTATATACATCGGATAGCAATAATAATAATATTGTATATTTATAATCATATTGATAAACTATACTAAAAGTAATGATTTTTTTTTTACTTTATAGTTTACATTATTATTGATTGTTAATACAAATTTTTATCAATATAATTAAAAGTGCATAATAATATTTTTATTTTTTCCATTGTTGAATAATATATACATAATAATTATATGAGAAAGAAAGGAAAAGAAATTAAAAAGAGAAAACTACTTAATTAATCTTATTTAACGCACATTGATTATGTAAGTAATATTTACTAAGGCGATAAACCTAAAGCATGTGCGATTGAAAATGCGAAGGTAAGGACCTCTACAGGTCTTAACCACAAGCTTGGTTAAGACCTGTAGAGGTCCCTACCTTCGCATTTTCAACTGCACATGCTTTAGGTTTATATTAATTAATCTAAGTGCTTTTTAAAAATAATGTGTATGTCTTTGGCACACACACACATACAGTTACTCTTACAGATATTATATCATTTTACTAAATACAGTACTGCTTATTTTATGTGCATATATTAATATACACTCATACTTAGCAAATACATTTAAAAAAAAATCTAGATGTTGCTATGTACAATGGGCTGTAAATGTTCTCAATATTGTATATGTTATACTGAGAAAAGAATAAACATTTCTAAAGGAAACTTTTCTGTATTATTTATTTTATTTATGTGCAAAACAATATAATGGATTGCATTTTTTCCCATTTTATGGTAAATAATAGTTTATTAATTAATGCAAGTAAAAGCAATTAAATAATTAATATTCCAAGCTTTGAATTTAAATACAAAATAACATAAAAGGAAACTTGAGGGAAGCTATCATTATTTAATCTTCCTATTATAAATTATATTGATTCAAGTTCAAAACTTTTTTTTATGCCATGAATATTAAAATTTCTGTGCTAAATCCATGTTAATGAAATACTTTAAATTTAATGTAATTGAATTAGGATTTACTGGATGTAAATTATAAAAGTCTATTTTCTAATTTTATATCTCCTTAGATGCATAACATTAAGTTTATATTTGAAGTGTTATCTCTAGTAAGTAGTAAATATGACGCAATAAAAATAACCAAAAACTCAACTTTCAGACACAAAAAAATAAAAATTTAAATAGATATGATTAAAAAAAGAGTGAGAACTCTCGGATATCTACTTTATCATATCTAATGCAAATTTATTAACTTTCTCTAAATGATTGAATATAAAAATATTTTATAATTTTTAATAGTGCTAAACCAGTAATTAATATTAAAATAGTTGTAATTAAAAGTAGATCATAATGATTGGTAGTTTATTTTCAAAAAGTCACCCTTCAATCTTTCTAATTAATACAATAAATAAATAAAAAACAGTAGCCATAGGCTTATAAATAATGGAGAAAATGAAGATGTAATAAAAAACAAGTTGTTACCATTATATTCTTAAATAAAGCTAACCTAGGAGCTTCTTCAATAACTTTTTGATTTCTTCTCTGAATTGAGCATTCCCGTTCATTTAAATATATTGTGTTGCCATAATTATCAGCTAACAACTATAAAAATATAATTTTTAATTAAAAGTAAACATCTTAAGTTGAAATAAAATGGATATACAATAAATAAATAAAGCAAAAAAACAAACAAACTATTAAATTCTTTCTAATATCAATACTTATGCGCTTATAACACTCATTAAAGAAGTTATATGTTATTAAATTTATTTAAAGCTTAGCGCTTTCAAAGCTCTATGGCATATCTATGTTTTTTAAATTTATAAAACATGTTTCACAACTTTATTTTGAATATTTATTTCAAAGATAAGATTAATATGCAAATACGGCCAAAAGAATGAAATAATAATAATAATAATATTTATACTTTTATAAAAAGATCTTAAAAAATGTTCCAATTATAGAATAATTTCTCAAATTTCACACAATTCTTCTAAAGACAATAAAAAAGAAAATGAAATTTAATATGATAAGAGAAATTACAATAAACAAGCTGTCTTTAGAAGAGTCGAGAATACTTGAGCATGGAGAAAATGTTATATGGAAGATGGAAGTGCTAGATAATAATATTTCTGCTTTAATGGTTTTCAAAGACTTTGGATTGTGAACTATGGAAAAAAAACACTGAACATATCTAAAGACTTTATTCTTGTTATCAAAAAATCACAGCAAAAAATGGAAGCTGGCGACATAGAATGTTTTTACTCTGAAAAATTATTCACCAAAAGTTATTTTTTCACTGTGTCTATTTAATCTATATAGTGAATATATTATTTTATACAAAAGACTAACTTTAGAACAGAAAGTAAAAACATCAATAATATTTGACAATGAGATATTTTATCAGTCTATTGAGAGATTTTACTTTCCAAGTAAAAAAAAGAATTAGATGGATTGGTTTTAAAAAACTCCAAAGATTATGTTATGTCTATTAGTAATCAATGAAACCCTATAATTTATAAATGATTTTGTTTCTCTGGGGTTTAAAATTTGCAGAAATGAGGATTATTATAAAAAAAAAAACAACGACTATAGAATAGTGACAAGTAAAGATGTTTTTGGTCATTAATGCCAAGAGTAAAAGGCATAAAAATCTTCAAAACCAAAAGTGAGAATTCTTCTGCATTAACTTAATTAAAGTTGCTGGAGACTGCTGAATAGTTATCAAAGAAATTAAGTTTCAAAACTTAATGAAAATTAAAATAGCAAGACAGAAATTTTGGACATATGAGAGCTGACAGGTTACTGAAAAAAAATATTTGCTGCTTATTAAGATTTCAGGCAGAAAAAACAAAATAAAAGAAAACATGAATGTCAATAATATGGAGAGATAGAAAATTAATGCAGATATTAGGGCACAAAAATGTGCTTTCAAAAACTTTATTGTATCATGAAAATGTAAAAAAAAACCCAAGGAAAACCTCTGTATAAAAAATCATCAAAGATCATCACTTGCTTAATGAAATATACTGTCAACAATACATATAATTCTTTTTATTCTCTGCATTATACAGTACAAGCATTTATCATCCCTCATAGATTTATTTAAGCATTAAGATGTGGACATTAATGATAATGATGACACTATTTTCAGATTACAATAATCAGTTTCTGGTTAAATGACTATAAGATATCATAAGTCATATTGAAAATTGTTTGGTATTACAAAAGTTAGAATAAGGTATGATGCGATGCACCATGACTTCACCTTATATGAAGTCAAGAATCTCTCAGCCACTATACCCAGAGAAACCTGTTAGTCACTTTACCTTCCCTTCCCATATCCCAAGTTTTTCCCATATTCTTCTCTATCCTGCTCCATTTCATTTCCACAACATAACCTATGTCAACTCCATGCTTTTCCCAAGTCCAGCATAAAAATACAATAACTCATTTTCTATATAAGCACTTTGCTTATATTTATTATTCCACAACTTCATTATTTGTATTCTTTCTGTTTTTAGTCATTTACATTTAATTAATAGATACCTAATATTTTCTATACCTTCCTTACACAACTTGCAGACTAAATCATCCCCACTTTTCCATTTATGTGTATATTCCCTTGTTGCTAAAGATCTTGTTCGAGTTGTAAACAGTAGACTACTTTCTTTGTTATTATCATAAATTAACTTGCATCCAATATTCCATTTACTTTTATATATTGTTGTGTTTAACGGTAAAAGAAATATAACTGCGTAAATATTACTCCAGAAGTAGATATATATGTTAAACTTGTATAAATGAAAATATTTAGAAAGTCAAACATTGTGTAAATAAAATATTGAGAATTTCAAACTTTTAATATATAGAATGGAAATAATTAGACAATTGGAAAAGATAAGAAGCAGAGATTGGAGGGAACTGATAAGAAAACAGGTGGGACTATATAAACTGTGTAGGAGAGGATCATGGGTCTTTTTGCTGTTTTGCCTGATTGAGATCGAAGCTAATAATTGTATTTTGCTGATCAGAACTTACGAGGGAAAAAACCCCAGATTATCAAATCTGAAGGTTCAAAAATCCGACTAGGGGTAAATATAACAGATCTTCCCGATCTTTTATTATTTTGTACGCCTTCAGGGCTCTATGTAGGGTTAAGTTAAACTGATGTAAACGTTTAATACCATTAACTAAATAAATCTCAGTAATTAGTAATTCTCGTGCTGATTATTTATTTGTTCATTTTAGTAATTTATTGTATGTTGTTTGTCCCCGTCGTTTTTCTCACGGGGCGGATACATTACAAAGTTGGCGCAATTGACAGCCGCATATGAACTACGTGCTGAGTGAAGAGATATACAGAGAATTTTCGCAAATTCAGCCGAGAATACTAAAGTTGTAAAATGTCGTTAGGGTAAAGCAGTATTAGAGTTTGGAATAGGAAACCCGCATGAATGGCCTTTATACGTCATGCAGTTAGAAAATTTTTTTAAACTAAACAGCATAATGGAAAATGACAAAAAAGTGGCAGCTCTATTGTGTTTAGCTGGACGAAAAGTTATTGAAATTGTGAATAAATTGGGTGACGGACCAGTAACGGATGTAAGTTTTGAAGAACTAATTAAAAAATTAACGGACTATTTTAGTCTGAGGCCCTCTAAACACATTGCCAGATTAGCTCTCAGAAATCGTAGGCAGGTCAAAGAAGAAAAAATAAAAAGATTATAATATAGCTTTAAGGCAGTTAGCTAAAGATTGCGACTATGGAGATTTCGTGGAACAGGCTTTACTAGACCAGTTATTATGGGGAATGGCGGAAGAAATGTTACGCCAAACATTATTAACTGAAGCTGATTTGTCGTATGAACAGGCTATTAAAAAGGGAAAGGCTTACGAGGCAATAACAGAGCAAGCTTGTGCTTTTAGAAACAAAGCTGAAGAGCCCAGTATAATGGTATATAAAAAATTGAAAAAAATTACCAGGAAAGGACTGAAAAAAAGATATTAATAAAATGTTTCTGTTGTGGAAAAGCAGGGCATATATCAAAGAAGTGCAAGTGGAAAAAAGAAAGCTGCTACAATTGCAGGGCGAAAGGTCATTTAGCAGCAGTCTGTAAAAAGCCTTGTAAAAAAGATATGTACAAGAAAAAGGGATATAGATATGAAGAAACTAACATTAAGAAAAATATAATAATGCCTAGGCAAAACCAATTTATGGTAAAAGTAAAAATATGTAATAGTGAGCTAAATATGGAAGTTGATAGTAGGTTGGGTATATCGCTACTATGTATAAACGATCGGAAAGAAATATCAAAAGCCAACACAAAAGTAAAAATACAGAATGTGGACTTCAAAGTAAAAGATGTTAATGGGAATCCTATTAAAATAATGGGAAAAGTAGATGCTCCAGTAGTGTTTTGAGAGAAAGAATTTACACTGCCAATCTATATAGTTGAGAAAAAAATAAGCCTGTTAATAGGGAGAGAGTGGTTTAGACACTTGGGAATACAATTTTCCATTGTAAAAATGATTTCGACCGAAAAAGAAATTGTAAAATTATACCTAGACTTATTTACGCAAGATCTGGGCTTAATTAAAACAAATCTGGTGGAAATACATTTAGCGGACAATGTAAAAACAGTAATGTGCAAGCCACGTAAAATCCTTTTGCGCAAAGGCAAAAGGTAGAAGACAAGTTAAAACATTTAGTAGAAAGCGGCGTATTAACCCCAGTAGAGAAGGCAGAATGGGCCTCACCGATTGTGGTAATAACAAAACCAGATGGGGAAGTTAGATTGTGTGGCGATTACTGTACTACAGTTAATAAATATTTGAATAAAGGTGCATACCTGGTACCTAATGTACACGAAATACTAGCAATTTTGTCGAAGGCAAAATATTTTGCTAAATTAGACCTAAACTCTGCGTACCATCAGGTTAAAGTTACAGAGAACACAGCAAAAATATTAACATTAACCACGCCTTTTGAATTATATAAATGTAATTGTTTGCCGTTTGGAATTACTACAGGCCGAATATTTTTCAGGCAAAGTTAAATATGATATTGCAAGGAATTGAAGGGGTGATGCCATATTATGATGACATATTAATAAAGGCGACATCTAGTGGAAATTTAAAAAGTAAAGTTTTAAAAGTATGCGATAGGTAGAATAGGGCAGGTGTAAAACTAAAACTAGAAAAATGTGTATGGGAAGCAACAGAATTAAATTTTTTAGGTCATATGATTTCAGATAAAGGAAAGCGCCCTCTGAATGACAAAGTTCGGGCAGTAAAAAACGCAGTAAGACCTAAAAATGTAAAACAGTTGCAAGCGTTTCTAGGTCTCATAAATTTTTTCGAACCTTTCCTGAAAAATAAGGCAATGGTAGCAACTCCATTATATGAATTATTATGTAAAGGGCAAAAGTGGAGCTGGACTGAAACACACGAAAAAGCTTTTGAAAAAACAAAAGATCTATTAGTATCGGATAAATTATTAGTGCATTTTGATAGCGATCAAGATGTTAGAGTTACTACAGATGCATCAGAATGGGGAGTAGGTGCATGTGAGCGCCCTGTGGCATACGCATCCAGAACTTTGTTGAAGGCAGAAAGAAATTACAGCCAGATAGATAAAGAGGCGCTGGCAATTATATTTGCGGTGAAGAAATTCCACCAATTTATTTTTGGCCGAAAATTCGAGATAATAACTGATCATAAGCCATTGATGGGTATTTTCGGAAATGACCGGGCAACTCCGGAACATTTAAGTCCGCGTATGTTAAGATGGCATAATATTTTGAGTTCGTACGATTTTATATTGAAATACAAAAAAGGAAAGGAAATTTCCCATGCCGATGCTTTGTCGAGGTTACCAGATGACAAGGAGCCAATAGAAAGTGAAATAGAGGTGAATTATATTGATAATATGAACTCCGAGGTTGTAAATAGTGAAACTGTTAAGTGGTGGACTAACGAAAATAAAGAATATCGTTTGTTGACAACCTGGATTAAGAAAGGCTGGCCCAAATGTAAACCAAATAATTTAGTGATGAGGTTTTGGGTGAACAGAGAAAACTTATCAGTGATGGGAGACAGAGTTGTTATACCTCCAGTAGGTAGAGATAAGGTATTAAGTTTACTTTATTAAGGTCACCCGGGCATAGCACGTACAAAAGCTTTAGCGTGTAGCTATGTCTGGTGGCCTTAAATAAACAATGATATCGAGAAATTCATTAAAAAATGTTCACCATGTCAGTCGGAAAGCTCATTACCAGCTAAACAGTATTTATCTTGGCCGAAAGCAGTTAAACCGTGGGAACATCTACATAGAGACCACGCAGGACCAATTGATGGAAAAATAATGCTAGTTGTGTCGGACGCATACTCGAAGTGGATAGAGTGTCACCTGGTAAAGAATACAAATGCATAGGAAACCATAAACTGCTTAAAGACAATATTCTATATACATGGTTTTCCGGAAGTGATAATATCAGACAATGCCACAGGATTTGTAAGCAAAGAGCTGAAGAAATTTTTTGATAGTTATGGAATCAAACATGTGTATGCACCACCGTATCACACTGAGTCAAACGGATTAGCGGAGAATGCCGTAGGACAAATAAAAAAATGTTTAAAGAAGAATAAAAATGAGAATATACAACAAACTTTATGGGAATTTATGCTGAACCAGCATTCAACACCATCAACAGTGACTGGGAAATCACCAGCAGAACTATTATGTGGGCAAAAGTTAAGAATTAAGCTAGATATTTTGCGTCCCACTGCTCAAAAATTCGTGTGCAAAGAAACAGCTCGAAAATTGTTTGCAATAGGTGATCCAGTATGGATAAAAGGCATTAATCGTAAAGTGTGAATAAAAGGAACAATTGAAAAAGTAATATCACAGCAAATATATGAAATAACAGGACATAATGGATTAAAATATAAACAACATGTGAATCACATACGTAAAGCGGAACCGGAAGAGAAAAGATGCAGATGGATATATTCGAGCAACTACAACCACAGGAAACGAGTGGTAACACAGAGCAGAAATTACCAGAAGACACGCTAGGGGGAGATGAAAAAGAAGAAACGATGTTCAACATAAAGCGGAAAAAGGAAATTCGCCTAGACCCCTACGCAATAAAAGAAAGCCTCTCCATTTAAATGATTATGTTTGTGGGAAAAACAATATACTTCTGGGGTGAGGGGAGGAAGTGTTGGGTTTAACGGTAAAAGAAATATAACTGTAAATATTACTCCAGAAGTAGATATATATGTTAAACTTATATAAATAAAAATATTTAGAAAGTCAAACATTGTGTAAATAAAATATTGAGAATTTCAAACTTTAATATATAGAATGGAAATAATTAGACAATTGGAAAAGATAAGAAGCAGAGATTGGAGGGAACTGATAAGAAATTAGGTGGGACTATATAAACTGTATAGGAGAGGATCATGGGTCTTTTTGCTGTTTTACCTGATTGAGATCGAAGCTAATAATTGTATTTTGCTGATCAGAACTTACGAGGGAGAAAAACCCAGATTATCGGATCTGAAGGTTCAAAAATCCGACTAGGGGTAAATATAACAGATCCTACCGATCTTTTATTATTTTGTACACCTTCAGGGCTCTATGTAGGGTTAAGTTAAACTGATGTAAACGTTTAATACCATTAACTAAATAAATCTCAGTAATTAGTAATTCTCGTGCTGGTTATTTATTTGTTCATTTTAGTAATTTATTGTATGTTGTTTGTCCGTGTCGTTTCTCTCACGGAGCGGATACATTACAAATATATATATATATATAAACTCTTTTTACTTTCCATACTAATTCTCCATCTCTCCAACTGCCTATTCTTTATTAATGCATCTATTCTTCTATCCAATTCCTTGCCACTATAACATTCAGCAATTCTCCTAAATAATCATCCCATCTTTTGTATAAGTATATTAACATAAATCCTTTATCTAAATCTTCTCTATGCCATACTATGTTTCTCACCCATCTTGTTGCTTGCCCTTTACTCATAACCCAATTTAATACTATTTTGGCTATTCGCTTATTATCCATAAACTACAATCTACCAAACATTTTCATTTTGTCTTTTGCATCTCATATAAAAACTTGACCATCCCATTTCTCCTTAAATTGCCTCCTTTGCCATCCACACATCTGCATGTAATGCATGTCTTCCTACTCCTCTTTGTACTTTTTCTAAGTATTTTAACACCCTTTTATTAACATATAATGCATTGTTACCATATGTAAACCCTTCTACTGCCACTCCCTTCCATACATTTCTAGCTAAATCATATTTATTATATGAAAGCACTGTTAATTTCTTTATCAGTTCCTTTCTTTTCTTTGCTTCATTTATCATTTTTTTCTCCTATTCATCCAAGCAATTTCTCTGATTACTTAAGATGATTCCCAAATAGTTATACCTATTTACCACACTTAACTTTATATCTCCCAATAAAAATTTTTTTCTTCGCTTTCCCCAATATTAATAATCATTACTTCTGATTAATTCTCATCTCTTTATCCACTCTTGTATATGTCATCAGCAAAATCTTCCATATCTTTTTTCTTTGCACAAGAAGACATCATCTGTAAATAAAAGACCCAATAATATATATACTTCCTTGCCACCTATTAATGGTATCTCTATCCCTCTTCCTAGCCTTTTTATTGGCATAGCCATTTCTCTCAAATACAACAAAAACAAAATAGATGATATAGGGCATCCTTGCCTTAGTTCCATTCCATTTTTAAATTTAACTGATCCTATATTCCCTAATTGATACATATAGTAATTATTTTCATATAATTTCTTAATAATATCCACTAAAACTCCATCCATTCCCAAATTTACTAAACTTACCCATAATTTATTTTTATTTACTCTATCATATGCCTTCTCTATATCTATAAATTCGATATATAACTGTCTACCGGTATTTCTACTCATATCTATAATTTGTGTAACTACAAACAACTATCTCCTATATGTCTGTCCAATTAAAAACCTCCTTCTATTTCCCCCACTATATTATTTCTTTCCATCCATTTTGCGACCCTTCCAGCCATCATATATGTGAAAACTTTATTATCTTTCCTTCTGTTTCAGCTTAAACTGCAGCATTTATCAGAGATCTGTAAATATTTAACAATTATTACATTGCATTATGAGACGTTTAATATTCAAAAGATTATAATTACAACATAGCATATTTTGTAATTATCTGAAATACAAAAGTAAAATGTATTTACAGTTGGTATTTAACATTTTATAATGTAATGTAATTTCGTAAACTATTTACAGACTTCTGATGAAGACTGTGAGTTCAGTTCAAATGAATAAAAGCAAAGTAAATAAAATTAAGTGAAAAAGAAAAGTGATTAGATAAATGGGCGGCAATGGAAGAGCTGGACAATTAAAAAAAAAAGTCTAACACTAGTAAAAACAAATTAGATTAGCATCATAAAACTATCATCATTAACATAAGCAAAGCATTTCTCCAAAATCACTAATCTCTTCGACTTCTCAATAGTGTAGTCATTGCTGTAATGATGCGATGATTATGCTCAAAGTAAAAGTTTCATGCCCAATCTTATCAGGTAATTTCTTATTTGCTTTCTCCATTATTGACAGTAGTCTTAAAAGTTTTATTAATACTATAATTAAAAGTCATTAATACTTTTCTATAGTACAAAATATTATAGTATGAAAGATGATCTTTGTTTTTAAAATAATGTCATTACATACAATGTTTTTTTTCTAAGCCTTTCACTTTGCCAGACTGTGATAATATTTACAGAATCTTGTCATAGCCTGGCAGATTTCTTTGTTATTGATAAATATTCAAAACTAAAACTAATTTTAAAATTAGCTGACTACAGTTAAGAAAGCTTTGTGTTTGTTAACTTTCTGTTTATTAAAAAATCCTCATTTTCTTAATTTTCTGCATTAAACATGGTATTATTATAACACAGAATGTTGCTAATATTTTGTTAAATAATAGTGAATTGCTTTTCTTTATTCTGAATTCGGGGAACAAATTGAAAAAATATGTCAATAATATATAGAATGATTTCCTTTTTGACACAAAATTCACTTGTTTCTCCATATTTATCTTAACTATCTAGTTTCACATAGAGATATTTTACTTGAAATCATTCCAAAATTTTAAGAATCAAGCAAAGTCAATAAATTTCTTCCAAATTTCCTTAGATTATTTTAATTTTTCAGCCTATGTTAACAATAATGACAATTGTGTGTATGTGGGTGTTTTTATATTATTTGCATATAAGAGAAATAGTTTGCATATCAGATGTCATTTCTTTGAGAATTTGAAATACAAACTACAGTAGGGTTCCTGCATCCATGCTATAGTGACTCATTGATTCACTCAATCACAATATAAACAACATATATATAAAATAAGAAATCAGTAAGAAAAAAAATTTAATGATATTACTTAAGTATCATATCTTTTGCATTATTTCATCATCAATTTTCATCATATCTATATAAAAAATAAGTGCATATATACTGAAACAGATTCTAGATTAGGTTTATAGAAGCTGTAATGATTAAAATGGTAGATAATAAAACCTTTTTTTAAACTAAAAGAGAAACAATCAACAAATCATAAGTTACTATAATAGATATATATATAAATTACAAATAAAATAAGTTGGGAGGTGCTATTTCCAGCGGTGACCTAGTTACAGCTGGATTGAAATGAGTAAAAATGCCACTAAATAGTCACAGGTGGCTCCGCAATTTAATTTATAATAACTCTTTAACATACTAATTGTTAGTATAATGATACACAGTTAGTGATTTAAATATTATCCACTCTCTAGATACATACAAAGATATATATATATATATATATTTATAAACAGGTCGAAGGCAGTTGATTCATAAGGGTTCTGCGACTTGGTACTGCTTCAAAAAGCTAATAATTTTTTTTCCTCTTCTGGTTAAGAACATGGCTCCCAGTTACCATGTGAATAATCTGATTGGTCGGTGTTTCAACTGTACCACGTGGAAGTACCATTGTTATTTCATTCAAACCTGCATTTTAATTTTGTACACAATTAATTAAAGTCCGTTTTTTCTGATAGATCTTATCAGGCATCTAATCAGTATTTGCAATGGTAATTTAATTAAATTTGCCATTGGGTTATTTTTGATATTTTATCAGAGTTGCTGATCTCTTAAATAATTTCACCTAATTAGTTTATAGATTTTTAATATGTCTATTGCGTTTATACAGGCACATACTTTAGTTTAACATTTTCCAGTCTTTTTTCTTTAAATAAAAATACACGTTTGATTTGAATTTTATATACGTGTATTTAGCAGGAGGTAGGACACATTGTTTAGAATAAAAGTTTAAAACCGTAAGCCCAAAATAATTTCTTTATTATAAACAAATGAATATAGAATAACTGCTTATGTGTGAACATAATATATACATATTAGGTACAAAAAAATTTGATATAAAGCATAACAAATAATTCATGTTCCTATATAACATTTAATATCCCTAAGCATTACATAAATACAGAATTATATAATTAAGATATGTATCAAATATCAAATATTTTAAAAACAAATATAATATTACTTGAAATTCAATGTGCCTTGGTTCATCAATATATTTTTCTACAAGGAGTCGATCATCTCCAAAACTTGATGCTGCTTCCTGGGCTGAGAATCGGAATCCTTCTCTATATAATATATGTACATAGATTGCATAAAAAAATTTTAAAATGAAAATAAAAAGTTAATAATATTTTAATAAATAAAAAATATAGACAATAAAAATATTTAGAAAAGCAGTTATTAAAGAAACTCCAACAATTTCTAATAAAAAATAATAAAGAAGTAATATATAATAATAATGCTAATAAACCATATATATGTTAAACAAGGTCAAAATCAAGTCCAATAATGTTATGGCTACAGGCAGATATTACAATCATCTATGTTGTATTCTATATTTCACTTAAAAAGTTTAAGAACATCCTCATTAAACATCAATATTATTTTAAATAGTACAATTTATTTCAACAATTTGTGAGTTAATATTCGGAAATATAATAAGAGTACCAAAGTATATAATGTTGAACAGGTAATTCTTACATCGTTAATAAATAATATAATAGCAAAAATGAAATTATTTAATAATCAATCATTGTTCAATAAAACATAAAAGATTTGAAATGTTGTAAGTGAATAAACTTCAAATAGCATTAAAATGTCTAATTTAGTAAGGATTATGACCTCCTAAGACTTTTTAAATAATTTTATACTCATAACATCGATTGGCTGATAGTTAAACAATAATCAGAAAATAGTATATTTAAAATTTATTTAAATGCAAGGATTTGTATTTCCTATTTTAATTATTTTTCAATGTTTCTTTTTTTATTTTAAAAATGATATAAATTCATATACATTTTAAACCTTCAGTCCAAAGAAAATGCAAATTTAAATTTTAAAAAAAAAAATGATTATTTACTTTAAGAATGGCATAAATCACTAATAATCAATACTTGAATAATTTAGAAGCAATATTACCAATTCAAAATCTCAGTTTCTTTTTTTTTTTTTCAAAATTATTTAGAGATGACGTGTTCCATTTATAATCTATCAAGATAATTTCTTAAAAACAAACAAACAAACAAACAAACAAGCACACATAGAATCCAAAAACAGGGATTACTTCTTTTTTCATTACGAAACAAAAAAAACTGAATGAGCAGTTTGAAATTTATATTACATTGGTCTCATTATCTCATAATCAGTGTAACTAAATGTTCTGCAACCCTATTGTTACACTCCTTTTAGAAATCAGAAAAATTTAAATTTTAGTTATACAAGTAAACACATGCATGTATAAATATAAAAGTTGAAAAAAACAATAGATATAAATGATACTTTTAATAAACAATTTTGCCACCATTTGTAAGAAGGACTGCTTCGATTTGATGTTGAATGGAATTAAAAAATATTTGAATAGTATTTAAATAAATATTTATCCATTCATCATAAAAAAAAAAGACTTTGAATTATCTAAAAGATATTAGTAAAGAATATGTCTCAATCATTGTTTGATAGAAATTCAATAAATATTGAATAAAATAATCAAATGGTTTGTCATCTGGAAGATCATATGACATTTGAGCACTAGAAGTATCAGAGTTGAACAATGATCAATGGATCTTTAGCTGGAAAGATCATCAATATATCCCCACACTAAACATCAGGCTTCTGCAATTGAATGCGATCACAATACCCAAGGCCAAATTGATCAGGTAATTGGAGAAGCTATTGAAGATATCTACTTTCTTTAAAATATTTGGGAACATGATATATGAATTCTGGTATTGTTTTGAAAAGTGACCTTGTTATTTGACTACAATTCTGTGTAGCATCAAATAATCCTTTTTATTAATTTTAAGCAATTATTATCTTATAAACAAATATCATCCATTGTTACTACATTCCTCATATCCTGTTATGATATGCATATATATATTATCAGCCTATAAATTTCTCTCAAGTTTTAAGAATAATATAGTTTTTCAGTAATTTAGAAAAATGTTTAAATCCACAATATTAAGTAATAATTATAAATAAAAATTATTAATACAACAAACAGGACTATTATATTTTTTTCAATAGCTAAAAACCAAAGAAATGTTTAGTTCTTTAATTAACATCCCTAAAATTAATTAAATTATTTCTGGAATGTTAATGCAAAATGATTTAGTTGTAAATCATCTGCACACATTAGACATTTAGGGCAAAATATTATTTACATTTGAGTAATATTTTAGAACACTGTCATTTATAAATAATGAGCATATTAATCCTCCAGCTCCTTGAAAAATATATACAAACCTAGTCTGCTTGTCATCCCATGCTATTCTCATGCCTTTACCGCCACCACCAGCTGAAGCTTTGATCATCACAGGATAACCTAAAACAAGATGCACAGTTTTAATAATACATATTGTAACAGGATGGGTAGTAAATTATCATCCCTGGGGTGATGGCAAATCATCATCAACCCCAAGTAACAAATAAATATTTCAATTAATATTAATTTAATATATGAGATCATGATATTATTAGACATAATATTAAAGTATTGAAATAATGAAGTATTAAAGTAATGTTTAAAATCCAAAATATAAAGCAATTTTTATATTTTAAAGAGAGCATGAGATCAGCCCAGTTACACCTTAGAGCAAATACAAATATAATTAATTAAATTCATCAGCAATATTAACAAGTAAAAGTAAATATAAGTATAAATAATACTCAAAAGAAATAATTATCCATCATCATGAATGATCTATCAATCAAGCTACATCAGAATAAAATCAACAGTCAATCTGGTGACTGGATTTAAACAATACAAAATATAAATCAAGAATCAATCTGGTGACTGGATTGGAAATGGGTCTGACATTTATTTAAACATAACTCTGGATGTACCATTTAAGTGCTAATTCATCAGAATACATAAAAAAATCTAAACAACAATGCTAGGATTTTAAAACATGCTGACCATCACCAATGTTCTAACCACTTAGTACATTAAGGTACTGACCAACTATAAACTTAATTTCTAATAGTCTAAACTATATAAAATGTAGTGCAGGGGCTTTAAAGAATATTAGTGCCAACCTAGAATTAATGCCTCTTAAGCACTAAATATATAACCCCTTTCATATATCAGACCATTATGCATGAATCTAGGTCATTGAACAAGACATCTAAACTATTGCTGTGATCAAGAGATGATGCAATGCAACTTTTAACAATTGAATTCAAGTTTATTAACAATAATAAAAAATTAATGAAATTAAGGTCTCTAGAATATGGCTACACACATATGCCTTCTGATTTTGATTAACGTACTACAAAAAAAATGTATTACATTGTGATTTATATGATTAATATACAAAATTGAAGTTACTATATGGTAGTTTAATATAACACACACGATCACCATCTCATACTAGCACATAATTGTTGTAAATAAAGACAAAACTCTCTATACAGTAGTGCCACCCTGTGCTAACCAGAGTAATCAATAGATGCCAGAAGGGTTGTGCATAAAATACCTATCTAGTGCCTACTCATCCAATATCCCCAGACTAGTTTCTGGCTTGTGGACATCATCAGTGAAGAGCCTTAAATCTGGGAGCACTGCACCTAGATCTTAGGATCTAATGTAACCCTCCAGCAGCACCTTTTAACTCTACTTTACTACAATCCTGCCTAATAGGATAGAGGTGGCTATGGTTGTTTAAGAGCCAAAGACACCAAAATGTATGGGTGCTGAATTGAATTCAGACCCATATGACTATATAAGCTATTGAGCTTAGATTGAAAATATTTTTGTGTTTTCAATTTCATTCTCATAGTTTTGTAGTTTTGTTCTACTGCAGAAATGATAACTTTATATTAATTTAAATGAAAAATTGATAAAAGACAACACACTTTTTAATGAGTATTACATTTAAATTAACAAATTAGTTTCCCTTCACTTAGGAGAAATTACAAGATAATAAAATGGAAGACATCTTCAATTTTCCACACACATGTGTATGCATGAGATTCAAAATACTTTCCTTCTTTGTTTTCAAATAAATCTATAACTTATTTTGATCACAAATTTTATTTTATATTTTACCTTCTACCATCTATAAATACATTTGGTTTCCTTATTTAACTATTTTAAAATATCCTTATTGACAGTCAAGTGTAATTACAGTTAAAAATATTCAACACTGAAGTTGTAATATACATAAAAAGTTTTACAGGCATTTAAGGCAGTCATAATTTATTTTATGTTTAATCCACTGATTCTTAATCTAGAGGGAATTGCAATTTTGTCTGAAATCATTATAGAGAAAAGCAAAATATACTTTTTGAGTTAGCACTCAGAATCAGATTTTTTACTTACTATTATAATACAGAAATAAAATGTGTGTGTGTGTCAATTAATTTTCTTTACATTTATAAGACTACATACTTTTTCAAAAGATTTTCAAAAATTATAATGTGCTTCTAAATTTATCAATCAATAATGGTTAAAAAAATTTTTATGAATTTTTTTTAAAATTAAATAAGATATTCTTTTACTTAAACAAAAATGAGTCATGTAGAATATCAATTAAAAATTTGTGAATAAAAATAAAATAACATAATTTGGTCTGGTTTTAATCTGATATACAATCTCTGAGTAGAAATGATGGTATTATTTTAATATTTATTTTTATGAACTACTAAATGAAAAAATGCATCATCAAAAAGAGAGATCTGGAGAAGAATTGATAAAATGAGGAAGACAAAAAATGTTCATCTCAGTTTTAAAGAGTAATAATATAATGATGAAAATAAAGACATATCTGGTACAAAGTATACTATTACATGTGTTAACACATGGATGACAACAAAGGAAAGTAAACAAAAATTGTTGTCAAGAGAAATGGATTACTGGAGAAAGGGCAAATTGAAAATCAGAGTAGTTGGAATAAAAATACAATAAGTTATTGGAGAAAAAAAAAATTTAAGATAGTTTGATCACATTAGAAGAATGAGTAAAAACAGAATAATAGGAATGATGATTAGTTACGAAATCAAGAGAAGAAAAAAATATTAATTAAAAAAAAGGAATAAAAAGACAGAATGGGAAAGAATGGTCTGCTAGAGACAGATGTTATAAGTAAAGATAAGGAAAAGAAAAATATGGAAGAATTTTCATTAAAAACAACCTCAGCTATGACAAAATTCTGAAGAAGAAATACTAAATTTGGACTTCAGAGTTTAGCCAAATTTAAAAGAATTGAGTCATGATCCATAAAGATTATGAAACTGCATTAGGCAGATATTCAAATAATACACACAGCTTATCAAATAATAATATTGTAAATCAAATGCTCTAACTTCATATAATTTCAAATATAAAGAACTTTGATAATTAGATGGACTGATAGCTGCAATAAAGTACAATCGGCCTTTATATTTATAAAATAAATTGTAAGGCCATTTGCTCATAGAATAATTTGACATTCAAATATAATAATTATGATCATAATTGATTTGCAAAAGATTGAATGTATATATATTTAAACAACAATAGGATTTAACTGTCTTTCTTTATATTGGTATTAAATTAGTTTAAAACAATTATATGATCAAAGAATCTTTAGACCAAAAAAACAAACAAACCCAAACAACTATCTCCAAATCTTATAGGTTCTCTTAATAATAATCTAGCATGCCTTATATGCATTTAATCATATATAAATAACATTGCATGCTAAAAATTTCTAAAATAATTATCATATTAAATAATAGCTTTGAAATGTTTAGCCAATTTCAGGAGCTAATCAATTAGTGTCATCTCGAATTCGGTATTTATAAAACGAAAAATTAATGGCCAATTGCTGTATTAGCTCAATCATTAGTTAAGCAAGCAACACTCAAAAATGACAGAAGCAAGCAAAGTGTACAATCAATGATCGCCAAGAGTCAGAAACTGGTTTAATAGCCTGGTTTATAGAGTAATCTAATGACCAGTAGCTTCACTCATCACGTATATAAAAAGTGAAAGATAGATGCCATTTAATACGTTATTGTAAAATTAGAAGAAAAAAATTCATAAGTCAAAATTGCATTGTAAAGTGATTATTGAGGAGTGTATGGTATTATATTTATTTTGTTAGATGTTTTTAGAAAGATTTCAAACTTTACTTGTAATTATACACAGATTGGTGTGAAACACAATAAGTTGAGTAATATTTTTCTCGTTAGGTGTTTTCTGATCTGACCAATGATATCGCTAGCATGAGAATTGAAATGGTAACCTTTAGATTCACGAAAACAGAATTTAAAGTAATGTTCTAACCAAGTAGACCAATATATATATATATATATCATATTTCAGACAAATATAATTTCTAAAAAATAAAAAAATTAATTCAAGATAGTCTTCAATATTAAAATTTTCCCATTATGTTGAGATGAATCAAGAAAGAATTCTCTCTAGTCTATTTGATCGAATGGTTCTACAAGTTTATTTAGATTTATTCAACTAATTTTCCAAATACCACAATTTATTTTTAGCTACAGTTTGTAATTGATGTGGATTAAATAAATAATAGTCATAAGGATATTTAGACAAAAAGTTTATGGAAATTTTTCTAATAATCTATATAAAGTTTTTTTTTTTTTTTTTCTGATCAGAAATTTATTTTCTCATGAATCATAATTAAATAAAAACTAATTCCAGAAGAAAGCAATATGGTAATGCATTAGCTAACTTTTCATGTGATTATTATCATGACTTCCTCTTAAAAAAATACACTGGGTCAAATTTTTCTCATATATTATAAAAAAATTAAATTACATAACACTTTTTCTAATTTATAGAATTCTTTCTAAACATGTGGTCATTTTCTAGATATAAAGTGATAGAGCACAGGTACACCATTATATGGACATCATAAATGATTAACAAATAGATCAGTAGAGAATTAAAATGATATAGAAGACATATTTCAACTTGTGAATTGGCCTTCAGAATTTCTATTTAAAAAAAAACATATTCTGCCAGTTTATTGGATAGAATATAAGCTTTTATTATGTTTATTTATTTCACACTGAACACTGTTTGAATTATTATTCTTTTAATATAAAAGTTTTATTATTATTATTCCCAATTATAACAATGTTAAGCATGAAGCATTATGAAACAATAAGTTCAAAGATTGTAGAGCCAAAATAGCTTATTTTAGCAAAATAAAAATGTTAATGATAGTTTTCAATATCAAAATGTCGCAGCACAACACTTATAGCAAATATTCCTACATTTAACAATACTGTAACTAACTTTCACAACACTTCATTACAAATAAAGACAGGAATGATATGATAATAATAAAAACTTTCCATATGAAAGTAAAAAAAAAATACAACTTTCATTACTAAAAAAAAATTCATTTAACTGAAAATAATATTACTTTATAATAACGTAATCATAAAGCAGAATGTAACAAACTTGGTGCAGCTGATAACTTTTATCAGGATGACAAAAGCTACAACTACAAGTCTTTAATATACAAAAAATGAAATTCTGCATATTGTTTAAAAATATAAGACTGATAAATTCTTGGCAAACAAAACAACCTATCAGATTACTTTTCCAATAAGGTATGTTACTAGGAATTTACTTTCCAAAGATTTAAATAATATTTTAATTTGCGAAGCGCCAATAGTTGAAAACTGAAATAAATCGAGATACTGCAAATTTCTAACACTCGTTACAATACACAACTGACAGCCAATCAGATGTCAAAGATAGCCGTCTAAAATAACATCAAACCTAAACACACAACAAAGATTTTGCAAGAAAAGGGCAGCCACCCATCTCTCAACTTTTCTTTCTATATATCTAAGCCAGTCGTAAGCATTTAGGTTTGAAAGCTTGAAGCTTTAATATCTTCACAATTAACTCACCGAGTCTAAATCATAAACGTACAACGCGAAATCCTATGATTTACTATGAAGTAATTTTTAGAATACATAACAAGCAAATTAAAATATTATTTACACACTTTACTGTTTGCTATGAATTCTACAAACTACTTCGTAGTAAATCATAGGATTTCGCGTTGTATGTTTATGATTTAGACTCAGTGAGTTAATTGTGAAGATATTTAAAGCTTCAAGTTTTCAAACCTAAATGCTTATGACTGGCTTAAGTTGAGAGAAGGGTGGCTGCCCTTTTCTCGTAAAATCTTTGTTGTGTGTTTAGGTTTGATGTCATTTTAGATGGCTATCCTTGACAACTGATTGGCTGTCAGTTATGTATTGTAACGAGCGCTAGAGATTTGCAGTATCTCGATTTATTTCAGTTTCCAAAGATTTAAAAAAATGAAAGATGACTATTAATTCTTCAATGATCCATACTAAATGCTAATCAATATAATTAAAAATAGGGATGAGTTCAAGTGAATTTAAGGTCTTTCACTCAACTGGATTTTAAAAATAATTAAAGAGAGGCTAAATACAATACTATTCAATATAGAAAAACATTTCTAACAATATAATACAATTTAAAATATTATATAAAATGGGTGATTCTCTTTTATAAAATTAGATTTTATTAGTTTATAAATACATAAAAGATGGGCACCTTCTTAAAACTTTATTGATATGCGAGATAATAGCACTGTGTTCTATCCATACTGTGTAATTTGTGAACAATTATCATTAAGATAATTAAAAGTAAATCAACAGAATATATTAAATAATTACTGATAATATATCTATTATAATTATAATTAAGAGGAATAAGGCAAAATACTTTTGTTGTGATCACTTAAATCATGCTACTGTTAAATGCTCTACAAATAAAATGTACAAAAATGTTTGAATCTTAATAAGCTGGAACTTCAGTGTTAGTTTGAAGAATGAGAAAATGTGAGCAGAGATAATAATGTTATTAATAAATAGTGTAATAAAAATGAAATTGTAAATTTTTCAATTGAAAAATGCCTCAATTTCTTCAAACATTGTTATTCTACATGAAACAATTAAAAAATATTCATTGTCAATCTCATTTTGACTGTCACATATTTAAATTATTTTCTTCAAATTTTAGCTACTTTAGTGTCGAAAGATTTTGCTTAAGCAATAAATTTGACTTAATTGCTAGTTTGGATATTGAAAAAAATACTGAAACTGAATTTAAGTTCAATACAAAGTAAACCATCTATTTACAATTATCAGTGAATCCCAATCTTTTAAAAATAGTAAAAGCAGCAATAGTAAATAGGATTGATGCCTTGTTTCACTCTTGGAAAGTTAAAATTGTGACCTTTGTTATTACTGTTATAAAGCAAATTATTTCTTACATTTTCTCAGTATAATCTGCAATTTCATTGTATTATTATAAACAGTGTAACTATCCATTATTTTTCTTTATTCTCATTGAGAATCATGATATTAATGAAACAACAGCAGCTCTCTATTCTAGTGCCATCTATATTACACTTGAAAAATCAGTGATTACCAAATAGTAGTTCATTTAAATTCTTATTTTCAGACCAGTTTCTGGATATTGCTTTTATTACTGAGGAATGTAGAATATAGAAAATTCTTCTTGCTTTATTACAAATTGTGCAAACTAAAGAATCAAGCTTGTATTATAAAATATTATTTTTTAGTTTACCGCTTTCAATATTTTTTTTAATTTATTGTTTTCTTTCCAATATTTTAATTAGTTAGTAGACTTCTTTGAAAATTTATTACTTGTTTAAATCAAATAAAATTTGATTGAATCAAGCAAATAAAATCAAGTTCTGGTAAACAGTGTTACCCAGCCAATATATTGAAGAAAAAAATAAAAATAAAAAAAAAACAAAAAGCATAGACAACATAATTTTAAAACATTATAAATATGTCTTATATTGTTAAAGGCTTTTATTCGAAATAACTAAAAATAAAATATTTTGAATCTTAAAACTATTTTTTCATTAAAAATCAACCAAATTTAATATAATTTTTCTTGAGAATGTCTTTATAGTTTTGAGGGGCAAAAATTCAATTTTTTGCTATCAAAAAAAAAAAAAAATATGCAGCATTGAAAATAGATATGAAACACACAAAATCTAATGCATTTATGATAAATATATGAATGTTAAAAGTGCTTGCTGAATCTCAGCTATTGTATTACCATCAGATGGAAAAATTGATAGTATAATAAACTTAAGTGATGTGACTAATTTATGTTACAGTATTAATAGACATAAACAACTTTACAGTTAAAACTACTTTATTAAAAAAATAAAATTTTGAATATTTTCATGACAAAATGGGTATCAGATGCTATTACATTACAAAATATGATGAAAAGAATAATTGGAGATTCGTCAATTAAATGGGGAGGGAGGCAAATTATCCAATAAAAATAGATATGCAATATTAATATCTTAGAGATAGTTTGTTTAGAGTGAAAATTGAAAACTTTACAGGTATCTAAAAAGATTATCTCTAACCTGGATGTTAAAGATGAACAATTATATATAAAAACACACAGAATAACTCAACTTCATTTCATTTTTTCTAAGTGTCTGTAAAATATACCTTAAAACCTCTACTCCATCAAAATACTTCAAATATATAAATAAAGACATCTGAAAAGACAAGTGACTTCCAAGGTGCACATTGTGTGCTGAATCAGCACGCATCTGTTGTCCCTGATCTCAATTCTTACATCTGTCTTTATTATATGTTTTAAGAATGTGTGGTATGATGGAAGTTTTAGAGTATATCTTAAAAATATATATATAATAAATTTTAAAATATATTACTTAAAACTTCAACTCCTCTTCAATCATGTAAATAGAGACATATGAAAAAGACAATGACACTTGCAAATCAAACTATAATGATATAAAAACTCGCAAGGAATATATGTAGATTGAAATGTCTTGGTGTATATATTATTTGGAATAAGAAATATCTTCTAATAGTATTATATACAGGCTTGAATAAAATTTTAGGAGAATTTAATGGACATATAGAGAAAAATTCATATTAAAAAAAAAAAAAAAGGAAGATACATAACATTATACTGAAATAATCAGTTTATTAAAAGAATGTTAATAACTTTATATAATTAAAAAATAATCAGAAATTACGATAGAACAAAGATCTCTTAAAGTTTAATAAAATCACAGATCATTTGATAAAATTACATAATCTTATCTCACATATATGATATTTTTTTTATATCTTCAGCAATCTCTTAGAGTCCATCAAGACTTTAATTGTTTACCTATAGTCATCTCTTCCAGCAGTAAAATCAGTTCAGCACAAATTTAGCCTTTTAATCCTGTAATATCAATGATACGTGTTTGTTCTGTCAACAGGATATATTCAGTTTTCATTCTCTGCTTGCTACTCTCAACATGTCTTTTTATATTTCACTATGTGATCTGCAATTTCTGTACTGCTCTTCTGTAAACTATGCACAATTCAGATCCATGAGTAAAAACTAGTTCTTTTACAAATAAACATCACATGATCACCATTTCTTATGTTTCTCATAACTGTTTTAAAACAGGCAAAACTCTCCACACAGTAGTACCACTCAGTGCATGCCAGAGAAATCAATGGATGCCAGATGGCTTGTGCATAAAATCCTATCAATGCCTACTCATCCAATATCCCTATGCACAAGCCTTCTGGCATCTATTGATTACTCTGGCTTGCACTGAGTGATACTACTGTATGGAGAGTTTTGCCTGTTTTAATAATCTTCTACAAATACTTAAGTTTAACACCTTACAATACAAATTATTTTTACTGAAATTTCTACAAGTTTAATTATGTGATTAATTTATTATGTGTCATTATTCTGCTTCAGAAATGGAATTTAACTACTACTGAACTTATGCAGATAAGTACAAACACAACTCACAAATAGCTACAGTGCCATCTAGTTAGAAATTCTATATTTTTTAAAAATATTTTGTTAATAACTATATAGATATAAATCCATATACTGAATAATAATATTAAGATTCTAGATACAATTATCCAAAATATGAACTGTGGTGAAGATTTGTGTGGTTCACCTAAAAGTTTTGATTTTTTCGAATGAAAAAATAATAATTTGAATCGAATGCTTATTAAATATTTAATTTTATCACTAGTCTAGAACCCTGATGTTAATATTATTATTATATCATTAATATATCCCCATATTTTACAAATGTAAGATGTGTCAAAGAAGTGGCGTTGCACTATTTTGATCCAACATGTATGCTCAGAGCATTCACATGAATATATGTATAATTAGTGTGCAATTAGGGAAGCCCTCAGATTATTTGAAATTGGATAGCCTTATTCTAAATCATTTTTATTAATTTTGTACAAAAAACAATTGAACATTGCATTTGATTTTTTAGCATTTGTCTTTAGTCCTTTTCTAGCTTAAATTCATTAGATAAGGTTAGAAAATATCATCAATTATTGGTATTATTTTTCTTAATAGCTTTTGTCTTTCTAGTTTTGTATTAATACATATTTTGCATCTCACTAATCATTATTCACCTTTGTGTTAAAATTTTAAATACATTGAAATATGTAATTTCTAGTAGTCAAAATACAATTCATTTCTGCAAGACTTTCATTTGGACATTTCCATGTCCATTCCTATTTTCAATTTTCTTTTTTAAAAAAAGTCCAGAATATACAAATTTTCTTTTCCTGAAAATTTCATAATTCTATTTCTGCTCTACATTCAAATTTACCCGTAACACTTTTATTATACAATTGTTACCCAACTTTAGTATTAAATATATCATATTATACATTTAAATAAAAACACTCTACTTCTTTATCAGAATGAAAGTTTGTTGAAGCATCAACCTGAATTATTAGCATTTGATATTTTCCATTAAGTTTGCAAAATTAATTTTGCCATTCTGTTTCACAATCAATCTCCACAATTTTGTCTGCCCATTTTTTGTTTTATAAGGCCATTCCAATTATGATTTCAACATGTATACCTTTATAGTAAAGTATATATCTATTGGTCAAATCAATTGTCTCTTTACCTTTTCTTCTAATTTCACAAAGTCTGACAATGTTCCATTTAATATTAAATATTTTTTCCCCAATTCATGCAATCTTCCTTCTTTTGAAAGTGATTTATAATTATAGGTAATCAAAAAAAGATCATTACCAAATGACACACTAGAACCACAATCAAGGGATTCTTAGAGTTATCTGCTTTTGGCCATTAAATGGCACCTTTATTAATGATTTTAAGTTTTCTGCAAAAGAGGACTATAATTTTCTTGTATCCATCATGATTCACATGATCACCATCTCTTATACAAGCACATAATTGTTTATAAACAAGGCAAAACTCTCCATATAGTAGTGCCACCCTGTGCCAACCAGAGTAATCAATGGATGCCAGAAGGCTAGTGCATAAAATCCCTATCTAATGCCTACTCATCCAATATCTCCAGACTAATTTCTGGCTTGTGGCCTTTGTCAGCGAGGAGCTTTGGATCTGAGAGCACTGCACCTAGATCTTAGGATCTAATGCAACCCTTCAGCAACCACCTTTTATCTCTACTTAACTATAAAACTATGAGAATGAAATTGAAAACACAATAATATTTTCAATCTAAGCTCAATAGCTTATATAGTCATATGGGTCTGAACTCAGTTCAGCACCCATAAATTGTGGTGTCTTTGGCTCTTTAACAACCATAGCCACCACTATCCTATTAGGCAGGCCACAAGCCAGAAACTAGTCTGGAGATATTGGATGAGTAAAATAGAGATTTTATGCACAAGCCTTCTGGCATCCATTGATTATCTGATTGGCACAGGGTAGTACTATTGTATGGAGAGTTTTGCCTTGTCTATCATGATTGAAAATATAAAAGAAAATAATTATTCACACACATAACACATATATCTAATAATTCTGCTTTCAATACAACCTAACTGACTATGGCTAAAAACTATAATACAATCAAAAACATAATAATGTTTATTAGTCTAAAACTTGCAGACAAAAGATCGTTATAATAATGTGTATTGATGAACAATTGATCAATGTTTGTTCACAATATGAATGGTTATACAATAATAGCAACTATAATAACAAAAATATTTAGAATAGACAATAGGAATTTGCCACACTTCGTTCCTTTAAAACCACGAATGAGAAACAAAAGTTTTCCTTTCAATTAATAATAAACTTCTTTCTGCAATCAATCAGAAATATAATGTCAGTTATATGCTAAAAGACAAAAAAAAACTGAAATAATACACAGAATAAAAGTTTTTAATGATCAAGAAAAAACAGATTCAAGTGATCGTAATATTTTATTAGTTGAAGTTTGCAATGAAATAGATACAAAATAAAATAAGTGTAAATAAAATTACAAACGAAACATGAATAATAAAGCTGAACTTAAAAAAGACATATAGTATTATATTTTGGAAAAGAAAATGGTAATTAATAGCATACTGGATTATGAAAATTGTTATAAGAAAGTTACAGGAAATAACTGATATATATTTGTACAAAAAACCCCCAACAAAACAGAATTTATGAAATTATATTTCAATTAGTGCAAAGAAAAGATTTTAAGAAGGAAAAAAGGTTATGTAAATACCATAAATGTAAAAATGAAAATGCTCTTCAAAAAGAAAACAACAAAAATAGAGAAGTATGAAAAAACAACAACAATAAATTAAAAAAAAATATTTTTTTTTAAAGCAGAGTAAATATATGAGTAGATATGATGTACAAATAGAAGAGAAACAGAAAAAAAGTTAAACATTTATTTAAAAACATAAAGTTTAAAAAAAACAAAAACATTAACTTTGATGTTGTTATAGAGATAATTAAGAAAAGAATTATACTTAAAAAAAAAAATCAATACCAGTTTTAAAAAAGTTAATAAATGAGGAAGAGGTTTAGATGAATTGGTAGTGAAAAGTTTTTAAGATAAGAGCAAATGTTTTAAACCTAATAATAAAATAGTTTTAATTGCAAACAAAGAAGATAATTCTGCAGAATTGGAAAATTGCAAAATAAGAGTAGGTTTAACGAGAAAAAGAAAAAAATATTTGGAGAATTATAGACTAGCACTCTATATAAAAATGTATATAATTGAAGTACAAACTTTTCTCACGTGCAATTGCAAATAAATTCAAAGAAAGATGAATAAACACAAAATACCAGGAAAATAAAGTGATATTGGTGATTATACTTTTGGAATTGAAAAACGTTTAATTAGAACGAAAAAAAAATTATATAATATGCAAATACTAATACATATATTAATGGAAATTATTAATCATGTAGGGTAATAAATGTGTTACGCCCTGAGAGAGGTGGTTCTACATCACCTACATTGTATATATTATTTTTAAGAGAAATTAGAAAATATTATTAAGATTGAATGTTGGATATGAAATACCAAATCTTAGATATAATAAAAAAAAAAAGATCAATATGTTACTTAAGATATGTATAAAAAAAAAAGGTTGTCATCTGATCGTTCGTGTCAGCCGCCAGAGGCGCGATTTCTAGCTAAATTTCTAGAAATATGCCGTTTCCGCGGCCGTACCCAAGCCTTTAAGCATTCTTTCTAAAAGAAATCCTAGAAAGATTGTTAACTCGGAGTTAAGTCTACTTTCTACGCTAAAAGGTAGAGTATTAACTCGGAAGTTAAGTCTCCTTTCTACGATAAAATCTAGAAAGAGTGTTAACTCGGCTTAGCGGCTAACGGTGTGGCTTTTTCCGATGCTAAAAGCAGAGGAAAATGCCGTAGTTGTTTGTGTCACGCACTATATCGTAATGCTGCGTTATGTATTTGATGTAACAATATCGTACTAGGGTGTTTATTTTGATCGTGTCAAAATTATTTAAATTTTCATCGGTGCCTTGTTTTTTTTAAGACCAATCGATGTACTGTTACATTTTATCAATTTTAACAGTATCGTGATTGTTCCTCATAAATTTGTATTCCTCCTAAATTTTCGATTAGGGTGGAATAGCGTAAAAATTTAAAAATCACGCTTTGAGTCACGTTTTAGCGAGAAATTTTCCGAGACAAAAAGTACGGCTAATTCCCACAACAGAAAACTTGAAAAGATGGGAATTGCCAGACACGGGCCAGTGCTGGAATATTTCTACAGCAGAAAAAAACATCCTGCTGCTGAAAGAAAAGATTGGATTGTGCGGCAAATATATGCAGATTTGAGGTCCGAAAACATCTGCCGACGGAAAGGTTCACTTCGTAAAGGCAAGCTTGTTTGAGGGATTCTAAATGACCTTCGTCAAATGTCAAAAATAAAAGAAGTAACTTCAATTTTTATTTAAACGTACATCCCTTCTTCTCCCGATAATTGTTGGCGTCGGCAATCAAATGTAAAATAAAAGAAGTAACTAAAATTTTTATTTAAACGTAACCCCAAAAACCCCTCTTCTCCCAATAATTGTTGTCGTCGGCAATCAAACGGTCAAATAAAAGGAACGTCAATTATTCTTTAATCGTATAGAAAAAAACAAAAAAAACCCTCCCACTAATTGTCCTGGCCAATCAAATGTAAACCAATCGAAGTAAGACAGTAAATTATTAGTTAAACATAACCCAAATTACTATTCGAACGTACACCGAAAAAGACTCGCTCTTGTCAATCAAAATTAAAGAAACCTAGACTATTATTGTCCCATTGTCAAATCGAATATTATTTGGGAAAACCCAAATAATTTATAAACGAAAAAAAAAAAAGAAAGTCAAATCGGTTTTCAATCAAATGGTAACCGATAAAAGTAACTTAAATTTTGATTTAAACATACACACGAACAAAAACAAAATGCAAAACTCTTTCTCCCAATAATTGTTGTCGCCAATCACCAAAAAACACCCACCCCTCTCACTAATTATTGTCAGCAATCAAATGTACACCACTACTAAAAGTAACGTAAACTACTATTCTTTAAACGGTTACACCCCTTCTCCCAATAATTGTTGTCTACAATCGTACACACAAAAAAACACCCTTCCCAGTAATTAGTGTCGGGAATCAAATGTAAACCGATCAAAGTAAGACCGCAACTTATTATTTAAACGTAACCCAAATTACTATTTGAATCTACACCAAAAAAACACCCGCTCTTGTCAATAAAAATTAAACAAACAACAACTATTATCGTCCCATTGTCAAAAATATTTATTTGTAGAACCAAAACCATAATTTATAAACGAAAGGAAGTCCAATCGGTCATCCATCAAATGTAAACCGATAAAAGTAAAGGTTTTAAATTTTATTTAAACATAAACACACGCGCGCGAAAAAAAAAAAACAACACTTCTCCCAATAATTTTTTCGGCAATCAAATGTAAACCTATCAAAGTAACGTAAATTATTATTTAAAGATCCATCATAAAACCCCGTTCTCTCTTGAATTTTGTCAATCCAATTTTACAAAAACAGTAATATTATTTTTTTTTTTAAAAAAAAACACAAATTACTATTTGAACACACACCAAAAAAGACCCTTTGGTAAAAAAAAACAAACTATTATTATCCCATCGTCAAAAATATTATTTGGGAAAAATAATTCAGAAACGAAAAAAAGTAAACTTTGTAAACAAACCAAAAAAAAAGACAATATTAATAGAGAATCGCTATCCCGGGAACTATATATTAATGTGTTTTTCAGTTAGAAATCGCGCCTCTGGCGGCTGACACGAAGGATCAGATGACAACCAAAAAAAATATTGCATAGAAGAAATTTCTTTTCACTTGTTATCCTAGTCTGCATTGATTTATATATATATAATATAAAAATAAAATGTCCATTAATTAAAACAAAATTGTAATTACAATAAAAATAATAATAATAACGGTAACAAACTATTATAAACAATCCTTAAATTCGCAGAAGTACTTTCGGTTAATTTCTTGAACCTGCCTCAATTGCCATTAAAATTTAAAAAGAAAACAAAGCGGAAGCAAATGTCATCAATTCAAATTCCAGGAATCTCATATTTTAATGTTAGCAGATTGCCTATTTATTAAATGCATTTTATTACTATTTATAAAAATTGCCTCTTTAATTTTTCTTTTATTATGGTTTCTCTCCTTATGAAAAATTTTCACATTTTCAAAATCAAATTTAAATTTATATTTACATGTTTTTTCATGATCAGATAAAACTGAATGAGAAATTAAATTACCATTATTTTTACTTTTTGCACGTTTATATAACAATTCATGCTCCCTCAATCTCTTCTCAATAGTGCACCTAGATTCACCTATATATGATAGCATACAATCACAAAAAATTTTGATATATGACATTAGTCTTCTGCTTGACAGGTATGACGTCCTTAGAATTATTGACTAATTTATTAATATTGTTTGGAACGTAGAATGAAACATTACACACATTTTTATATATATCCCTAAAAAATTTCACTTGTGGATTTCCCGAATTGTTGTAACATAAAGTTGAATAGCTGTATAAATTTAATACCGAGATGTATGTATAAATTGAAATTAGTCATTTTAAATAATATTATTAAAAATTGTAAAAACGAACTTTATAATATTCGAAAATATTTGAAAGCAATTGAACATTTAATAATTTTAAATGATTGGTGGGCTTGGAACGAATATAAAATTATTTGTGAAAATGGATTTAAATTAATTGAACTTAAATTATATAATAAATTTGAGAAAAAAATTGATTTTTTATTTAATAAGCATTATCCACAAGCTTATAATAAGTTAAACTTTGTTAATATATCAAATAATAAGATACATTTGATTCAGAAATACGTTTTCAGTCACGGAGCTAAATACGTCGGTGGAAATTGGAATGATTATAATTTGATGACTCCTGGTAATGATAATTTTGCTGAAGATATCATTAAGAATATTAAATGTAATAAATTTAATACAATGCCTTATGATAAATCATGGGAATTGGCTATTTCGGAATTTAAACGGAGATTGAAGAATGATAATATTATTTGTTTGAAAGAGGACAAGGGGTTGCATATGTACTTGTTGACGAAATCTCAATATATTGATAAAGTTAAAATGCAAATAGATAAACTTGGTTTCTTTTTGATTGAAGATTATAATATTGATGGTCAAAAAATAAAATTTATTAATAATGTAACGGAATAGCGTTACATAGGGTTGAACC
>JAQFVV010000011.1:9023943-9197827 GCA_028023455.1 Epiperipatus broadwayi
ATAGATATGTTATCTAGAGAGGGTGCTAACCGTTATAAAATAAAGATTCCTCAATTTAAATAAAGACATCCAAAATAAATACTGATTACAAATAATTAACTTTTTATGTAATATAAATAACATAAATCTATCTCTATTGATTTTTAGAATTAAATTTTGAAATCAGAAGATTTTCCACTATCAATCAAACAGGCTAAAAGTATTTCAATTTTAATTCAAATGATATAATTCATGACAATGCTATATATCTTTGAATTCTTATGAAGACTACTAAATGCGATTTAGCTAAATTCTGTGAAAGCAAATCTTAATTGAGACAATATAATTTTACTAGGAATACTTTTTGATTATCATTAAGCGGCAAAAAAAGTGCAAAGGCTAACCAAATGATATCTGCATAAATGATAAACAATGAGATATTTATTAAATATTTTAATAAAGCAAAATAAATTAATAAAATGCAAAACTTACATCATTCATATTTGTAATAGTTGGAGCTGCAATGAACACAACAAATGGAGCAAATTCTGATGTCCTTAAAACTTTTAATGCCTAAAATCATTAAAAAAATAAAATTATTCAAAGCATTTAACAATCTATAAAATAGAACATTATTTAAATTTATAGATCTATTTATTATACAACAATGCACACTCAATCACTTTTGTCATCATCAACAATCTATCAATAAATTCCAGAAATTAATATTTCTCCAATAAAATGTTCTTTTGAAAAACAATTACTGGGAATTAATAACACATTCCAAAGAGCATCCAGGAAAGGCAAGGAGCAATATTATAATAATATTTGTAAAGATATTGAAAAAATGGAAATAAGCTTGGAAAAATAGAAACTATTTTTCAAAACTGCATAAGATCAAGACAAAATTTCAGTCATGAGTAGGATGCTGAAAAATTATATTTATGGAAATGATAAAATCAGAAATAAGGGAAATATAAAGAAAACAATCAAATTATTTAATGAACTGACCTAAATAAAAAACTTCTAAAAATTATTACGAAAGATGAGATCAGATCAGTATTGAAAAATTACTCAATGAATTACTGATTGGACAAAATCAATTTATTTTCTTACATGAAATAAAAAAATCTTACAAAAGCAAGAAATTATTTAATACAAATTAAAAATTTGCACTAACAAATCGCTTTTGTATATGCAAGGTGGTTTCAGTAAAATGTTGAGAAACAAAAGATATCATTGCTAATGTTCACTGTATAGTTTAAAAGGCCATGTACGCAATGTGTTAGGCTTTTGCCGATCACTGGGATAAAAAGTCCAGAAAGTTTTTCATCCACTGTCTTAAGGAAGGGGTTAATATAGATCGCAAATAGTAGCGCACTGTGGGGTGATCCCTGAGGAATCGATTTCGTGGGTATGAAAGATTCTGAGATCTTTCCATTTAATGTTATTGCTATTTCTCTATTATTTAACCCTTAGGGACCTCAACGGCCATTTTGAATGTCAAAAAAAAATTACAGGACATATAATTTTAAATGAAATTTCTAATTTATTACAATAAATATAAATATACATTTTTAGAAAGTGCAAATATGAAAGAATGTAATAAAGCTGATAAAATAGTCATTACCAAAAAAATAAAAATGGAGATTTTTTTTACATTTTTAAACATTTATTTTTACATTGGTTCACAAATTCTCAATTTTGAAAGGTATAACTTAAAATTACAATTTCATAGACAGCTTCATCACATGCGTCTCAAAATGCTGAAAAAAATGATATATAATATGTCTTACCTGAGATAATTTTTCTATGCAAAAATTACAAAAACAGTGCGAATGGTATAAGTTCCATTTTTACTAGACACGCTACATGTTCTACTTTTATAACAGAGTATATGCTAGAAATGTTTGGTTATCCTTGCATGCAGGTATCTGTTAGAAATATATTTGGTTTTTAGTGGGGGAAAAAATAACAGAAATAATTTACAAGATGTTGAGGACTTTAGTAAATTATATAGTAATGTATAGTATAGTATCTTATTATTATATTACTTTTATTATATTATATTAGTGAAAAATGGAATGGTGTGTGATCTAAAATGTGTATTCTTTTCAACTAAATAAAACGTACTCAAAAAATAAATATCAAGCAAAAATTTCTCCAAGACAAAATGAACAAGAAAAATCAATAAATATCAAAACAAACAAATTTATTATGAGCTCTGATTATATATGTGTGTGGGAGATGAAATATGAGAGTGGATGTCTCTGTATATGATGAGTGTGGATGTGCATGTTTTTATATTATTCAAATGTATTGTCTAAAATTCTATCGTATATATATATATTGTTTTCTACATGTATATATCAAATTCTATTGTATATATATTGTTTTGTATGTGTGTATATATATAATAAAGAGTTATAAACTAGGTGAGAAAAATAATTCAAAAAACGTTTTTATATTATTTCATCTGTATTATATCGTATATATATGTTATATCTATATTTATATATAAAAAAAAGTACTAAAAGTAGGTCATAAAACAAATTGAGGTAAAAGATTGTCAATTTTCAAATGTGCTTTTTATCTAAAAGTTGATCGTTTTTATAAAAAGAGAGTTCTAGAACTAGGTCAGAAAAATATTAAAATAAACATTTTTATATTATTTCACCTGTATTGTATCATATATATATTATTTTAATATTTAATTATAGAAAACAATAATAAAAAAATAATAATAAAAGGAGTACTCACAGAATCCTGTCTACATGCTAGCATTATTTTCAAATTAGAATCCAATTATGAAGGCATCAAAAGGCATTATTATTATATATAAATCCCACAGTAATCCATATACGTTTTTGATATAAAGTTTTATATTTATTTTTAAGCTTTAACCTTTTTTTTACTAAAAAATTTGTTTCTACCAAGAGGGCTTATAAAAGCCCTCATGTAATTGAACATAATTATTACACTGAAAAACAAGTTCAATGGACCGTGAATCATATTTACGGTCATTAAATCTAAAAAAAAACAAAGAAAATAAAAAAATTAAAAAGTGTATTTTACAAAAACTTTCATAAAAAATCCAAATTTTATCGTAAAAAGAAAAGTTATAGCTCATTTTAACCGTAACAAAATGGCCGATCGAATGATCTGAGAACCGTAAGTGTAATACTTACCGTTTCCACACAAACTCAGTTGAAAGTTAAATTTTTGTTCCGGGGCTCACCGGGGCGCTTCGGTCTCAAAGGGTTAATAGATTACTTATTATATTTATGATTATCTGCCAATAAGGTGAATGAAATGGTTTGTTCTGATTGTATCGAAGGCTCCTTGCAATGTTCAGCTGGACCACTATAGGCTTGGATTTCGGTTTTCTCTAGCGTAATCTAATATTGTTTTAAACAGACTTAATACCTCTGCTGTGGATGCTCCCTTCTTGGCGAATTAAAATGGAGATATACGAGAAAGTATTTTGTCCTGGATCTTATCCTTAATCAATGACTCCATTAGTTTGTTGATCATCAATGGAGTCATCAATATCGGTCTTAGACTTTCTGGAGGCGATGGTAGTAATGGTCTCTTAAGGAATGGCACCAATACAATCAGGTATAATCCCCCAATAGTTAATTGTTTTTTTGAAAGTAGGTCCAACATGTTCTGAATGATAGGGACCGCGAAGGCCTCAGGATGTAATAGAATAAATTTTGGTATCGCATGGAGGCCTGGATGTGTTTTCTGCATGTGGATGCAATTTTCACTTTTATCTCTGCAGCTGTTATCCCATGTTCCTTTTCTATAGGATTATAGTGTTCATTTTGTGTTGATGACAGTTAAGCATCTGTGAGTTTATTCCTGTAGTATTCGAGTATCTGGTTTATCATTGGTATGCCGGTGTATGTGTCATAATCAATTATTAAAGCAGAGGGTGGGTTATTTTTTTCCCTGAAGCCAAGGGCCCATACTAAAATCAACACGATTAAAATGTCTAAATTAACTGTTCTTGTATTTTATGTGCTTATGCTATCTCTATGGCTTTTCTTAAATACATTCTTACTTTCTAGAAAACAATTTTATATCACAGTGATGCACATAAACAAATATATTCATGCACATTTAATTGGGTTGTGGAGATAAAAGTTTGTCTACATGTATTTTAAACTGAATACAATTCACCAAAATTATTGCTATGTTATGAATGATTTATTTATTTTATTATGAGATATTCAACCATAAATTATATCTCTGTGTAATGTGAGACTGATAATCTAAATTCTTTAATGAATATTTTTACTTGATTTTATATTTGGCTGTGATTTTTATAATTGAACAATGTTTTATTAGGTCTTAACTATAATCACCATTTTGGTAACCCATGGAAATGCTATATTTATAGTTATACTAAAATTGAAAAAGAAAATCCTGTTCTTAATAAAAAAATTTTTTTTTTAAGTCGAGTTATTATAATATTATTAAACTGATGGGGTAATTATCACAATATTAATGGAGAGAGTATTTATTTTCATACAAGAGAAATACTTTATGCAAATGTAAAATAAAATTTTTAGTTCAATCTCTATGTGATATCAAATTGCTTATTTTCAACATGGATAAATAATTAATACAACTAGAAATTAATTTTATATAATTGTTTCTTTATTTCAAGAATATTAATATTTCAAATAATAAATTACCTGAGGTTCTACATCTAAAATAGCCATTCTCCCTTCTTTGTGAATTTTTCTGATGGTATCTAATTTTGTTCCATACATGGCATCTTCATGTGTACCATATTCTAAATATTCATTAGCTGCAATATCAGACATCATTTGTTCGTGAGAAACAAAATAATAGCTCTTTCCATTTTCCTCATCTTTCCTTGGTGGCCTTGTAGTGTCTTTAAAAAACAACAGCAATATATATATATATTATCATGCATGAAAATAAATATCTATTATACTGTTGTTGTTTTTTTTTTTGCATATAAACAAATAATACTTAAAAAAAATTATATAACTAGAAATATATTAAATACAAAAAAATCTTTTTGTAACATTTCACATCTTCAGTATAGCATATAAATTTTTTACAGAGTATTATTATATAGTAATATCTAGATGTGGAATCACGATATATAATATTTTGCAAACTTTCATAATATAAATGTTACAGTGAGAAGGGCAGTGAAACATGACCGAAAGAAGCTTTTTATGTATTAAACAATATATCTTTTGTTACATTTTTTAGTGTTATTTATATATATATGCACGTGCAAGTGTACTTATCAAGATTGTTGAATAATCTTTAAAGATAAAGACATGAACATATTAAATCTATTATAAAACAAAAAAAGCCTTCTAAAAACAAAAATGCTCTAAATCAAGATAAAAATTTATTGTTGTGTCCTTAATTGTTAAAAATATGAAAATATTTATGGGAAAAAAAGTCATTTTCAAGAGAAACTGTTCTTAAGTAATTAAAAGTATTAACACTTTAAAGATCTAATTGAATAGTTTTATCATTCATTTAAATTTGGCTAAACTACACATTATTGCTTTTTTTATTTTCTTCTTTTTTAATAGGAATGGGTAAAATCCAAAATATTTAAATAAAAAAATACTGCACTCAAAGAAACTAATGACTTTTCTAACTGGATAATAAATATTTTGTTATTGACCTTTTGGATCACTTTAGTGACTATTCAAATTCTGTGATATGAAGCACAATCAGTTATAGCATAAAACCAAAGTAGGATACTTTAAAAAATCTTGCTTCTGTAATCATTTCACCAATTTGTGAAGCACTGACTTAGTAAACCAATACTGTGCTGCAGTGTTGAAGTACACTACTTACAAAAGCTCACCAGTACCATCAAATATTATGAAATTAAACAAAAAACCCCACAAATCTCAGCAAAAATCTTAATCCGGAAGAATAAGAATAGCTTACAAAATAAGAATAACAAACTTACAAGTTATTAGATTTATCTGATTTTGCTGCCACACCCATCAGATTAACGTCAAGTTATCTTTGAAGGCTCAAAAGCCATTCTAACCTGCTCACAAATAAAACTTTATCAACACTATCACAATCAGCTAATTAGAAACTACCTTTTTGAAATAATTATTGTTTTTCTTCTACTTTTTTTGCATTGATTATATTATTGTTAATATAAATAATTAAAATATTTTTTATATTACTTATTGTATTCATATTTATGGAATATATTACAGCTCTGATAAAGACTGCTGGAAAACCAAAATTTTAAATGATCAAAAAGTAAAATAAAAAAAAAAACATGTTGCATTAAGTAAAGTGTATAAAGAAAGATATTTTAATTATTTATATTAATAGAAGTTATTTTTGAAGCCATTAGAGCTATCTTATCTAAAGTCATTAGTCTCTGTTTATTTCTGAAATTTCCTACAATCTAATTTACAGAGTGGTCACTAAGCCAGCTTTATAATAATAAAGTTAGAAGCTTTTTTAATAACTGCAAAAGTACTACAACTAAAATAAACTCAATGTAAATTTTAATATTTATCAATATCTAACTTGGTTTCATTATCTTAATTTAAAATATTGATTTCTTTTAGTTACTACACTTTGCAACAATTGTCTAATCATTGTACCATTATGAACTGAAGATGATTGTTTTACCAGAATCAGAAAGTTATGCTTGATAAATTCAAAGTTAAATTTGCTGTAAAAGATATATATAAAAACTTTATATGATAAATGAAATAACTGAAAGTTTTATTACTAAGAGCTACATATAAAGTTCGAGTTCAGAGCTGCAATCCATGGACCTTGAGTTCCAGAATTTACACCTCTATCAAGTTTACTAAACAAAGCAGATCTGGTAAAATGATCTCCTATAGCATACTGTTTTCACACATTCTACAAGGTGATTAACAAATCAGAAAAAAAAAGAATAAATTCCACGATTTCTCTAAATGTATTTTTACTTTATTTGAGGAAGCATATTGAATGTAATAAAGTATCCTGAAAATAAAAAAAACTGGGTCAACTGATGAATGGTGGTTGAGCACGAAATAAGCATCTTGGGAATCATACAACTTTTTCACATCTTTGATCATATGTTTATGATTACATCCCTCCACAAAGTGTTGAAAGTGGATAGAAACCAGTTCCTACCTTGCATGAGAGTGATGTAGTAAAATATTATTCATTATTGGATAATCTCTAATCTAATGAATGACTAATAACAAGTACTAATATACTTTTCTGGTTATTCTATATGTTTTATTTTCCATTCAAAATAATGAAGCACTTATATTAGACAAACTAGTAATATGAAATCTATTAATAAGAAAATAGTTTGCAGTTTGAACAATTACAACATGTTTGAGCCCTAGAAGCAACAGAATTGAATTGCGATTCTTGAATCTTTAGCATTCAAGTTACGTTTTATCACTGCATTAAATCATGCAGAGCATCAAATCTATTCAAGATTTTGGATTCAGAAGGATGCAATTCAATGATTCTATCAAGGACACCTCGATTCTAGATAAAGCTTTCTCTTCTTTATTTTGATCTATAAATCATTATTTATAGCCAACTAATCTCTGCTTCTCTATTTACAATAAATTATTAATTTTTTTTTTATGTGTATCTAAAGTAAAAAAAAATATTTTTTTTTTACACAAAATAATGTAGAATTTTGGCTTTGTGAGAGAAAATTTTATTAATTACAAAAATCTTTGACCAAATGATAGCATAATCCCTATAACATACCTCTTTGCAAGATTGTAAAGCAATGACTACATTTCATTGGCTTGTTTTACATATCTAGAATCTTTAAATCCATGAGCGAAGGTAAGCCCAAATCACATGATCTCTAGCATTCATCTTGCTTGTGTTACTCATTTTAAGTAGAAATCATTTTCAAAGCAAAAAAATTTTTTTTCTCCTTATAGACTTAAACAAATAAAAGAAGTGATCAAAGATTTATCTTCTCTATGTCTCATTAAATCATCTAGAGTATTTGAAATCCCTAGGGTTTTAAGAGAGGCTAATTCTTTAAAGTGATTCAGGTAAATAATGCCTATGACGTAATTTAAAATAAATAAAATGTTTAGTTTTACTTTCAAGTAAAAAGTGTCCTTATTTCAAAATATGCAACCATGTCTTAAATCATCATAACCAAAATTGTACACTTAGTGGAAACTAACAATTAAGCCATAATTCATTAATATAGTAATAAAATAAAATGAGTTTTTAAGTATGATGGAATAAATAAAACTATTCTATATTTTACTAATTCCCAAAAATTGAATAAAAGACTAATTTGGAAATTTCTAAGTAGCTCTATCTTGTAATGTATATATTCAGACTATCAAAATTCAATACCCTTTATATTTTTACTTTCATTTTTTAAAAAATGAATTACAGATATAATTATAACTTTTAAAAATACAGTTTTTAAAACATTAAAAAAATAAAATGTGCACAGAACAACAATTGCAATTAATTAAATCTCATAATTTCTTACAATTTTGTCATTTTGAATGAAGTCTAAAACTAAGAACTATTAAAATTTGTTTTATTAATAATTATTACTTTAACAAATAGATATTTTGAGTTTTTGCTGCTCATAATAGAATCATTCGTTTAAGTTTCAACTATTAATTAATTAGTTGTATTAATTCGTAAGAAAAAATAATGAAAATTTATAGATATAAACAAAAAAATTTTCTTACGTGGAATGGGGTAAGCAAACCTGTCTGGATGACTAGTAATAAGAGTATTTTTTATGTGACGTCTGCCTACACCATGAGCACCTAACATATAAACCAAGAATTAACAATTAGAAACATTATTTTTAAATAACATATAATTTATTTAGATATATAAAAAAACTTTTCCATTTTTTCTTTTGACAATTTGTATCTTTTAATATAAACCATGCATTTTAATAAATTTTACTCTACATGCAATCATAATTTATTTCCTTTACCAAGAAATGTATATCATTAATTATTTTGAAAAATAAAATATAAATATAATGAAAAAGTAAACGAAATTTGTAAAATACAATTTTAAAATACATATATTAATAAATGATATATTATTACCACAAAATCTTATATTTGTTTTCTTTTTCATCACATTCATATTTATACTTTGTCAGGCAATTAAAAATATGTAATTCTTGCTAATGAATATAAAAATAAGGACAAAATGTAAAGTTAGTAAAAGTTATAGGAATTATATAAAATAAATAAAAGTTTTTAAAAAAAGAAATAGAGGAAAAACTTTTTATAAGATAATAACAAATGGAAAAGAAAATTCATAGATAATTTTTATTAATTAATAAAGATTGTATAATTTTAGTAGTATAATTTACTTAATTCTCACTTTTTATTTGCAATCAATTATTCATTATAATATAAAAAACATAAATTTATAAAACTATAGTTATAATCAATATTGTTTCTCATACTATAGAAATAATAAGATATTAGTATTATGAAGTAACATCATGTTAAAAATAGCATTTTAAAAAGAATATTTAAAATTCCGTCACTGCTCTGTAATATCTGCAACATGGATAAAATCAAATTGGCTTGCAATCGAGAACTACTCTATAGATCAGGAAAGCAATAGAGCATAATAATAATAATTTACTTCCATAACATAATAAAAGTTGTAATTTATTTAATAATTGTAACTAATCTATCGGTTTCAAAATCTATGAATCCTCAAAGTTTATTTGATTTAATCATAAGCACCAATTACAATAAAATACGAGAAATGTCTCCAAATATAGATTGATGTGAATACTAAATAAAAATAAAATCTCTATTTATAGATGTAAATATTATAGGGCCTAAGATTTAATAAAATAATAATATAAACAGTGACAGTTTTTAAGTTTTACCCTACATCTTCTTTGACATTTTAGAAGATAGATGATTCCCATTTCTTATTGGTCTGTTCCCAAATGACTTCTTCAGAGGCCAATTTCCAAATTTAACGATGAAATTGTTTGGATATTAGAGATAATGATCAAGGCAAAAAATAAAACCATTTTTTTTTAATTATTGATTTATTCTCTGAAGTATAATTAATTATAGAAAATATCACTTTTTAGTTATATTTAAGCTGGATGCTTTTCTAATTTTGTTTCTAAATGAGTTTTCAGTAATCTTGTTAATACAAAAAAATTGAAAAAAATTTTCCCCATTAATCTTTCACATAGAATTATTGATAAATCTCTCTAAAGTTATAACTGACATTATTATCAGAAATTAAATCTGATTTTATTATATTCATTTCCCTGTAATTTTTTTGATCAATATATATCAGTTATACAAAAGTTTCTAAAGATTTAAAATACGATTTATAAATAATCTCTTTTAATGCAGTCACTTTCTTTTGTGCAGGCAAAAGTGAGCTATTTTTTTTGCTAAAACAAACAAATCAGGATTGCCTTTGTACCTTATACTAATAACAGTGTTTCTGATTGCTTGGCATTACAAAGTATGTGCAAGTCATTTAAAGTTATCTATTCAAAAATTTGACACGTTATATCCTCAGTTGTATATTCTTAAAGTCTACTAAGAGAAATGAAATCATAAAAAGCAGAATAATTTAAATTTTGTATTGGAAAAGTTATTAATAAACAATGTATTTATAAAAATTATTTATTCACGTGATAATTGTTATATTATTAGAATTATTTGCAATTGAAATTGTTTTTTTTTTTGCTTAATGGTTTGAAAAGAAGATAGGCAGGAAAACTGTTTGACATGCAATTATCAAAAACCAACGCGCAGTTGACAATTTTAAAAAATGCAGTTTTCTCTAAGGTGCATTAAAAAGTGTTCCCTCAGGGTTCCCTTCTTTTCTTCCAAAGTGCAAGCTTGTGGTTAAGCCCTGTAGAGAACCCTACCTTCGCATTTTCAAGCGCACATTCTTGAGGTTTATTGCTTTAGTAAATATTACTTATGTAATCAATGTGCATTAAATAAATTTATAATTACAACTGTCAATATTTAGATAAGTAATTTTCTTGTATTTGCCAGTAAAAAGAGTCCATTCTGCAAATAGTTTGCAAAATTAGTATTTTTTTATTGAAAACTTAAACTTCCATCTTTTGATCAATTGATTAAAGATAACAAATCATAAAATTTCATATTAAAATATGTTCAAGTTAAGAGCTTTGATTGAAGGTATATTAGAAAATATAGTACTATTACCAAACTATAACATTTGATCATTATCAAAGAATATTACTCCATTAACATTGTATTCTAGAATCTTAATAAATTTCAATGAGACTTTTCCATCATCAAAAAGCATAATATATGTGTAAACACTAATATATGAATTAATAGTAAGGCCTGAAAAAAAAAATCACTGACATAATAATGGCATGCATATACACAAACTCATTCACATGTACGAAGTCGAGTTTATGAGTGGAGCAAGTTTGGCGGTTGTAAATAAAGATGTGACAATTCGCCATAGATAAATACTTTTCATGAAATAAAGATATATATGAGAGCTGGTACCTGGGCCAACTGATGAGTGCTGGTTCAGCATAAAATGCATCTTGGGGGTCATTTGTCTTTTATTGTATCTTTATTTATATAAAGAATAAAAAAGAAAAGAGGAAGTATGGAGATTATTAATATAAAATATAATTGAAAAGATAAACTGATTTTAATGCACAGGCAAATTTAATGCAACACCCTTCAGTGTCAAAATTATTAAAAATGAATAAATTCTATTTGTTTTCCAAGCTCATATACCAATATTTGGATCACACTCTAACACTAATTAATGTGAAATTCAAATAAATAACCACTAATTCTGCCTTGTAAATTAAATTATAAGTCAATGTAAGTGGGGCTGCTTGGACATCTCCATTGATTCATATTTTACACTCACTGGTGTTATAGTCTGGTCTAAACATCTAAATATAACAAGTGCATTGAAGTTAGGCGTTTATCTCTCTGATTAAATTTAATACTATTTAAGAATGTTAAACTTACCTTTACACACATATAAATAGTAAAATAAATTTTCACATTTTTTATTTCCTACTTTTTAATTTTATTTAGTTATAAAAATTAAATTCAGTATTAGTAGATGATAATACTGTAAAGTAATGAATTCCAAATAAAATTAAAAATTAAAATATTTGCTAAAATTATTTGCAAACTCTAAAAAAAAATGTAATCATTGGGAGTACATATGTCTGTAAAGTTTCAATTAGATCAAAAATTGAGAAGTGGATGAAGATTTTATCAGACAGACAAAAACCCAAAGTAAGTTAAATAAAAGCATATAAGAATTTAGATAAATTTTGATTGCTTTGTTTTGACTTGAATAATTTATTTTAAAATTAGAATTTATATTTTTTTTATTAAAATGTTTTACTAATTTAATTTATCTTACAATCACTATTGGAAAATAAAGATGAATAAAAAAAAAAAGATATCAATTATTAAAAACATGTAATTTGTAGTTTTTAAGAACTATTCTCACAGCAACTATCCAAAATCATAACATTTTTTTACATAAATGATTTCCATCAATTAAGCATGTAATCAAATAGTTTCTTGCTCAGGAAACCATATGATGTTCAGACACAGGAAGTTCGAGTCAAGCTGAAACCCATGATCGTTTAACTCCGGAATCGTCCTGCCCTGCATCAGGCATTTATACCAAGTGATACATACACACACAATTAAATATTTTGATGATGTAAAAGTTTCACTAATGTTTAACTCATTCTTCTTATTCTAACAATAGTAGTTGTTAATGACAGTATATCTGCATTCCATACTATTCTTTTATCATACAAATTAATTGGAATTAAAATCAAAGATTCTCATAATCTTGAAAATTAATTGAAGTTTTTACAATAATGTAATTTTAATTAATAATATTGCATATTTTCTTATTTTCGCATATTATGAAAAAAAGAAAGAAAGAATATTAGTTTGATTACCAGTATTATCATAAAACAAGTGGCTGATTTTAAATTGTATATATAATACACACTGATTGTAAATTTTTTCTTGCAGTATGGACTCTGAAAAACAACAAATTGACATCTTTTCAGATTTTATTAAATAATATTTTCAACTGACACAACAAGTAAAAAAAAAAATATTAATTTCCACTGGAATAATATTAACCAAAATTTTGAATAATAAAGTTATATAATTAACACTTTTAAAAAAAAAAAAACTGTCAGCATTATTGTGAAGATTTTTTTAAACTTGGAATATATTTTCTGTATTTCATATGCTTAAGGTGAATCAAGTTAATAATTTTTTTAATTACCTAAGAGAACCAAAGTTTTTCTCATGAAAGCTGGTAGCCTGACGACTTCTTCGTAGGTGACTAAGTCCAGCTGATCAAAAACTGCATTGTGCTTGGCCAAGTACTTGTCTCTGTACTGTTTCTTCTTCTTGCCAAACCAAGAACAGTTCACTAGAAATAAATAAAGTAAATGGTAATGCTGAATGCTTATTGGTAGATTCAATTTTTCTAATTTAAAATATTCATGTTTTCATTTTATATATTTATGGCAAAAAAAAAAAAAAAAAAGTCTGATAGCTAATAGTAATATTTATTTTGCCAAATAACCAAAACATTATGAGAATAAGTACATCATGTGATTAATATTCATTGTTTAAAATCATTGTAGCTTAAACTTGATTGATTATTTATGATTATATTCTGAAAGCTACCATAATAATTATTAAATATTCTTTTCAAACTATTTCAAAACAACAATCTTCTCTCACTCTCCCTAATATTATAAAGACCGATAATTTTCTTTTCATAAAAATTTAGTATTTTATATATAATATGTAATATCTTTTATACAATTTTATGTAATATAATGAAACTGGTGTCAAATTATAATCTATTTATTATACCAATTAATTACTTATATTGATTAAACATTGAAGTCACAAAGAGTTTATAGAGTGTGCGCTAAGTTTGAATAGTATATAACAACATTATGCACTATTAAATATATATTAATAAAATTTCTGAACACACTATAAATTGGCTATAGCTTACTGATATAGTAAATAGTTTATAAATAACTTTATATATATACTTAGATAAAATAGAAATTCATTTAACATTACAATACTAGCCAAAAGCAAAATTTCTATTTTATTTATAATTATTAGTATAGCGTTAAACAGTATTTAATTTTTATATACTTATATATATATAAGTGTGTGTATATACACATTGCATAAGTGTGTGTATATATACACATTGAGTAAGTGTCTGTATATATACAAGTTACATGATTTTTTTTTAAATACAGTAGTATATAGGGTATATGAGCACAGACTTTCAAATGACCCACCACTCTCCACTCTATCTAATAACACTGATATACTCAAGCACATATATGCTGAAATGATAAATAATCACCAATATACCCTATATATTACATATATACCCTATATATTACATATATAGACACAGGTATATAATAAGCCTGTGTTTCAGTTATTAAATACAGTAGGAAAATAAAATTATATATTTCCATATTTGTTTGAAAAAAAAATTAAATAAAAAGCAAAGTACAAATATTGGGAAATATTAATTATAACTTGTGTTTCTTTTCTTTTTTGTATTCTATTTTAATATATAATTCTTTCAAAAGTACTTTTGATTAAAGGTTTATAATTAATTGAAACAAATTTTGTACAGTACATAATCAGATTCTGGAGATCAATATTCCAGACTGATTACATAAACAATATATAACTAATTTTGATGTAATTAAAATTGAAAAATAAGTGAATGAAAAAATGTTACTAATCAAAAATCAAATCAAATGAATTGATAGTGAGCTACAAATTGAGCAGTGGGCGGAGTCGGAGGATTTACATACTAAAACCGCCTATTGTTCAAAAACTATTAATCAAGATTAATATCCAGACAAATAGAAAAACATCAGAAGAGAGAAAAAAAAGAAGAACAGCAGCAATAGCAGAAAATTCAGAAAGCAAAAAAAAACAAAAAAAGAAAGTTAGTTAAGTAACCAAAGAAACTATAAACCAGCTAAACCGATTGAATCCAGCAGGATGAAACAATAGTTATCCGATCATGTCAGTAAAATGCATGGCTAGACTAAAATTGAGGGTTCATTCTTTACCACAACCTTTCTCCTGAATATCATTAACCACATGCAATGATATTTATCTCTGACTTGCCTTTTGCCGATCTTTATACCCGCCATAGACTGAATCTATGGAATCAAACCTAACCATGGTATATTAAACCAGGAAGAAGCATCCAACTACCAAGAGAAGCCTTTTATGACTCTGACAGGATCAGAAGCCGGGGTGATGACCCAAATGTTGTGTTAAAACCCAGACACTATACAAAAATCCTAGGTAAATATGTTTAGATCTTGAGAAAACTTTTTAAATTTTATTTCAAGAATGTTTAAAATTTATTGAATTGTGTAAATATCATTTCTATTTATTAATTTTAAAATATATGTAAATAAGCACTTGATTGTTGAAAATATAGTTTAATAAGTATTCATATTTTGTGTTTTAAATGTTAAATATTTCTCATACATTTTTTTATTTTCTTTTAATAAATATGTATAAATTATTAGTGTGATTTGCATTTCTCTCTCTCTCACTTTACCTATGATTAAATAGATAATCATATTTTAGATAGTCTGTGATGCCGATCTTATGTTTAATGACTTGGGTCAAGCGCTTGAAGTGTGTTAATATTGTCTCTTGGTCCAATCTAAGTATTGGATGGGCACCCCAGTGTTTAAACCCATTACAAATATTCCCATGAGATGTGGCACATTCTTTGCAGTCAGAGAAAGAGAGAGTTACCTCGGTCTGGAAAAATGACTGTTGTTTTAATACCTTTATTAAATCTCGGTCTGAACAGGGGTACGATTAATAAGTAAGTATTGATCACATTTTACTCCTCTGCTTGAATAACGGGGTCTTGAAAATTATATTAAAGATTAATATGATTTAATAAAGTAAAATAATAAGTAATTAGAATAATTCATAAAGAAAAGTTATTTGAATCCCGTTACAATATATAGTATAAATAATCAATTGCCACTATCACCTTTATATACATATATATAAGTGCATACAGGCACAGTATAATTAACCAACCAAATTAACTTATGGCAATACTAAATTACATTTTATAATTTTGCAAGTTATTAACTAACTGAAAAAAATATTAGATTAATTTCTACCATTACTTATATATCTAAAAAAAATCTACAATCATCAGGTGAACTAGAGATTTAAACACTTGAATCTCCCCACCAAAATCAATAGTCCAACTTTCTATTCAAATACCATTATTATTGTGCACTGGTTGCTTTTAAAGCATGACTTTTCCCTCATCAAATATGCACATATATGGTTTTAAACCTTTTTCAAGTAAATCATAAACATTTCATAACGGGCGAATAACTCCTGTAGAAAAGTCAGTAATTATCATACATTGTTTTCAGTATCTCAGGATATAATTAACAGAAAACAGAAATAGGTAATTAAAATCCTTTGCAATTTCAGTTGATAAATCAAAATGAACAATCACTGGTTTTCTGTAATTCAAAAACTGATATTTAACTGCAAATTATCTCCAACTACTCTATTAAAAATAATAGGAAGATTTATAATCTAACAGTCCGCATTACCTTAAGGAATGCGGGTGACATCTAAATATAGTTAGACTTAGGGTCTTCATATAGGATGCCACGAATGATATGATAATTAATTAAAGCCATGATTGCATATATTTCAAATAAGATAATATATTCCGTTATGCTCAGTATTTGAACTCGGGTGAATTTTGCACTTAACTTTCTTCAGGGGCCCATCAATAGCCTGCAGCAATAATAATACTTAATATAATCTCAAAATTACTTTCAACCAAGTTATTATGATATTAAGTTATGATAATATATATATGGTATGTGTATTCAATCTTATTTTATTTGAAAATAAAATAAATAATCTAAATAAATCAGAGACTTTCTTAAAAAAAAAAAATTATTAATTGACAACAATTTAAATTTATCTTTATATATATATATCAAAATTTATAATTCTGAGTGCTTTACATATGTTTCTACTATATTAGTAAATAAAATTTAAAATGATACCTTCCCATATCCCTATAATAGATATGTATCATAACACAAACAATATTTAATAGGTTATAAAATAATAAATGAAATTTTATAATTTCAAAAAATTATAATAGTACTAACTAACTAAATTTAAATTAAACAATATAAGTATAAATGAAAACTTTTGTAATATCAAATCCTTTTGAGGGAATTTCATTTCTGTAAGACCCCCCTCCCCCAATCTATGTATGGTCCCTATCGTTAAAAGAAAAGACCTTTCATCCAAGGATATTAGTCATTTATACAGAAAAATAAATAAACAAATATTACTAAATTAATTGAATTAGTAATAAACAAAAATTCTGTCTTGTCATAAGTGAATGAATTTAATATGAAAAACAATAAAATCTTACCTTCATATTAAGTTTACTTATTAGAAAGACCTAAATTTTATTAAATAAAATAAAAAAAATTTAACCCAATGATCTTTCCATTTACTCTTCATCTAATGATTTTCCAAAATGGATTATTCCAACATAAGTAGATTTTAGAAGCAAAAAAAATAAAATTAGATATTTATGGATGTTGATATGCAAAGATGTTATGATGCATTAAAAGTTCATAGTATTGTCCTATTCACTTTATTAATTTGAGCAGTAATGTTCATTAAGAATAAAGTTCTTTATTTTCCGGTCATCAATCATCAGCAAGGCAATCAGTATACTCCGTTGTTCATAAACATTCCTCTCGCATGATGTTGACATTACTTTTCGTAAATCATCTCACTATAAATTGAAGTTGGATATTGTATTATATAGATGAAGTATTTATATATTAGGCATTTCAATAGGAATGAGTAATTACTCTGTTTCAGGTTAGAACAATGACATTTGATCTTATGACAAATTATCTTTACTCACAATGCATTTTATGTAACTTGAAATCTTAAAGTAATTTTGTTTAGATATATAAATATTTTTGATGATATTTATCTTCTTTAAAATTCAAGTTTAGAATGAACTCAGTAAGAATTTCTCTAAATATTATATTAAAGATAATTTCATTTTTGAAATTATTATTAATGATCTTAAAGAGTAATTTATTTACTCTTTTCTTCAGTGATATTAGAATTCTCTGCTAACAAAGATTTTATAAATAAGGAAAATTCGTTCAAACTATTAATCCATCTTTTTATTGTGTTCGGTATTAGAACACAACAAAATAACTATATGTAGCGACTAGTTCATTTGTAAAAGATAGAATTAATTTGGAAATTATTTGATTTAGCTTTTATAGTAGAATTGACTTCCAGTAATTAGCATGTGTTGAATTACTATTTTATTTCACGATTTTGTATTTGATTATTGTTGAAAGCATCATAATTACTAATTGTATAATTGAGTTCTAATTTTATTTCCTTCACGTTTAGTTGCTAAGATACGACTTGACCTAAGGTTTTGCATCTTGATTAGTGATGTTAGTTAGCTTAATAAATATTTTATATATATGAATGATTGAAAAATAAGTATACTTTTATTATTAAAATTTTATAATATAACGTTTAAGTATTTATAAATTTATAATTATATTTTTAAGTTTACGGTTTGATATTGCACATAAACAAATGAGCTTAATAAAATTGTAAGTTACCCTTAGAATAAAATGTGAGATTGCTTTTTCATTAAAGTTAAACATATACTGAAAAACAAAACATGATTCAGGTTGCACTTATATATATATTAAAAAGATGCTATAGATTCTTATGATACTTTTACACCAGTTCATAGAATTGGTGAACTCATAAGGTTATCATATCAAGAGATATACAAAAAAAAAAAAAAGTTCATTATCATTTGTTTCATTTATTTAAAAAAAAATTTGAAAATGTAAATTTTAAAGGAAAAAAAATATAGGTATTAGGAAATTTGCATATGAATCAAAGAATATTTATAAGATACAATAATCTCATAAATCTTTTCTAGCACTCAAATTTGTTATTTACTTATATAAATTGCTAAATGCTGTTATTTTGTTGATAATAAAGCAGTACTAGAGGATAACTATAATAAGCTTACCATAATTGTTAAGTAAAATTATGTAAATAGGTTGGAATAGAAATAAACATATCTAAATTAAAGATTATAGACAGAGATAATGAAAGCGGTAATTAGACAAAAAATAGAAGAGCAAGTTAATCAATGCTTTTACAAATTTAGAAATATAGCTGACAGATGAAAATAATAACTAAAACATTAATGAAAATTGCAAGCAGTCTAAGAGATTATTTTGTGGTACAATAAAGTTAAGAAGTATTAAATGTTTTATTTGGAGTGCAGCTTTGCATAGAATTGAGACTTGCAACAGATTAGGAAAAAAGACAAGAAAAGCTAAATGAAAAAGGCAGAATTAACAATGTTAAAAAAGATAATGTTAAAGAAAAATAATGAAAAATAATAATTAAAAAATATAAAGCAGGTGAAGGAATTGGATTGGATATATATTTAGAAATAGAATAATTATGAAGGACAGAAATATTTGAAAGAATTGTGAAGAGTAAAGAAAGGTAAAAGAAAAAAAAGCTGATTGATGATCTAAAAGCAGACAAAGATATGAATAAAAAAATAGAGCAAGGACAGAAATAGTTAGAGAAGGTTGTTAAATAGATAAAATGAATTTGCTTTTTGGAAGATATCTGTGAATCAATTTAGATGAGAAATAAATTATGAGTTTTAAAATTTAATAGTTCTTGACTAAACAGAAATTGCTCAGTAAATCCTTTTTTATTTATTTTAAATCTCTAGTCAAGCGCTAATAAAATGATATGAAAAGAAAAGCACTGTAATTAAGCAATTCCTAATCAGACCAAAAAAAAAAAGTGCATTCTTACCCTGATCCCTCTTGGATTTCTCAATCGCCATGCAGGCAGTACGCCATTCTTGTAATTCCGGAGATGGTATAAGTCCTGCTGTACCATTAGCTCCTTCCTTTCGAGCTTGCCACCAGTTGTGATCATCTTTACTAATAATTTGGAGAATGTCTCCAGTTTTAAAAGCAATACCAGCCTGTGCACATGGTATTAAATCATCCTGCAAAGGATCGTACTCAAACTGTGCTCGGACATAGATCTAAAAATATGTATATATATATTAAAAAATAAGCTTATTTTGTGTATGTGAGTATATATATTCCTGTAAAGTTAATGCTACTATAAAACATTTTTTTTAGATGAACAGTTAGTTATTTTATTGCTAAAGAAAGCAATCAGTTGCTATATCATTCAATAATATTTTTGATCTATTAAAAAACAACAAATGAAAGCAATGAGACATCAGTTAGAGTTAAATATACACAGAAATTTTTTTAAATTCCAGTCAATATAAAATTTACAGATATAGTTACTGATTTCAAATAAATAGCATTAGAAATATTTATATTTTCCAAAAACGTTTTAAAATAAATACAAATCATAAAAATTAAATGAACACTCAAAGTCTACAATATATTCAAGTTAGTTGGAGAGAATGTTTGTTTATTGTTACCAGGTTTGGCAATCTAGTTGTATTTCCATTAAAACTTTATTAAAGAATCAAAGCATAACATAATTGTTTTGTAAATTTTAAAAAGTAAAGAAATGACTTTGCGGGTAATCACATTTATAGCTAAAAAAAACCTCCAGACTTCAAAAAATATGAACCACAATCTTGGCTAAAATTAGAGTATTATCTACGAAACAATACCTTATCACAATTATTTTCATTTCAATCTTAAATCTACTGCCTCTGCAATAGACAGTCAGAGGATATGCTTCATATTTTTCAGTCTCACCTGCACAAGTGAGATGAACTATTTTTAAACAATGAGTAAATCATTCTCAAGCAACTGCACCAGTAACATCTAAAAAATTTGTCCCTCTAAGAAGTAAATAGTTAGCCTACTCACCATTATGTGATCACACAAAATACAATGCGCTTAAAAACTAGATTTAAATTTTATGCGAAATTTGGTAATACTTACCATTGAGTAATTACATAACAAAAGAAAAAAATCAAAGTTCTTGATCTCATACACAAACACATATCAACTCAGAATGTAAAGTCATCACTCACATGTAAATTAAGTATAAATACTTTTTTGATTCAATGATTGTTTTGATAAATGTTTCTATAACAATAATAAAATTGTATCCAACATCATAATATTATCATAAGAATAAATACTGTTCTTATTTTTTCGCTCAAATTTTCACAGAAAATTATTTTAATAAAATGGTAATTAAGAAAAATACAAAAATAATTTCTTACAAAATGAAGGTTTATAGAGTGAACAAACATTGCAATAAACACTTTCTCATCAAGATTTATATAATAAATACAAATACATACAACAATCACAAGAAAAGCAGATATCTTTACTATAGTCAGACTAGTTATCAATTTAATTTGCATAACTCTTTCTATCTATATCGGATATATTTCTTTTTTTTTTAAAATTTTCATAAGTATATATTTCTGTAATAATTTAATCAAATCTGAACATTTGTTTTTAAATGCAGGCATATATTTTTAATAACATCAACAAATTTTTCAGACAAAAGTTCATTTTTCTAAGGGATCAACTATGTGTCACAACAGGCTGGTTGGATGCTTTGTCTCTACTAAGTATAGAAAGCAGATTTATATTTCACCATAGGACCTAATTAAAGATTTTGCCATTAAGTAAGTTAATGGGAAGTTTTTTAAATATAAAGACTTTCAAAACTGAAAATTTAAGACCACAATTTGAGATTATATCAGATATTACTTTGTATACATTAAAAATTATTTTCAAAAAATATATAAAATAGTTAACTTTGTTGGCTTATAATCACCAGATGTAAATCATTCTAGTAATTAGACCAGTCATATATCTTTCCATTCATTCACTATCTGGTTCCTATGGTTATGAACACTACTGCTTTCATCAAAAGTCACAACTATGCAATGGCGACTCACTACAAATATTCTATTTGAGAAGCTGTTGCTACATTGTTTTAGTAGAGACAGGAGTACTCAAAACTAAGGTTTTGTGCATTTTGCTAGAATCCTTGTAATAACTATTGATTCAGCTTGGCAAGCATTATTTACTTGTATATAAGTAAATGATTTACATTGTTTAAACTGCAATTAAGTAAACAAACCCAAAAATTTATATTAAATGTGAAGGACAGTTTTAAATTTCATTTTCAGTGCTTATTGAAGTGTCTTTTGCCAGATAAGCAATTTATTATTATTTTTTTTAGCACATATTTTTTTTAAAAGCAGTTTGATTTTTAACAAAGTATCATAAAGATAGGGATTCCAACCATGAAGCAGATTCACTAGTAGTTTTATTATCTTTCAATTCTGCCACTGTAGTCATAAATTCCAATAATCATAAACTATATGATTCTTGACTTCTTTGTCAAATTTTCAAAGATCACTAACTGTTAAATTCAATTTATAAAAAGATTAGCATAATGACCTTGGATTGTCTCAATCTGTTGATAAGACACCAGTTGCATCTAAGAAGATCAAATTGAACTAGCTTTATTGTTGGATCTGGAAAAAAAAATGAATTATTTTTTTTGTCATAATTTTTCGATTATAAATTCTTGAGTGAACATTTAAAAAAAGAAATTTTGATTTGAGATGAATCTTAGATGGTGAAACTATATTGTGAATTATTGGCAAGTCTAATCTGCATAAGTTTCTTATACATTTTTTGCAAAGCAATTTCTCTTCAGATATCTGGAGGAAGAATATGTGAACAAAACAGAAACCCAGCACAAGAATAAACTTGAATGTAATCATTATCATGCCAATATTTAATTGAGTATCTATAAGTTTGATGTGGGAACTTTTTCTCCAAATGACATGATATTCACTAGCTGAATATACTAGTACTAAGAAAGCTATCCATAAAGTACTTGCACCACAATTTCAAATCGTGCCAGCCAATTTTTCAAAGTCATTCCTAAAAATTAATTTTGATCTGACTTTAGAAAAATAAGTTAGGATATAATCCAAGGTTATTCCTAAATAGCATGAAGTAGAATTGTATTTTAATCTATTGTTACAAAGAGATTTTCACATTTATGAGACGTTTCCTTGTTATCTACATAAGAGGTTGACCATATTGCCTTGTATGTCTTTGAAAAAGATTTCCAATCTTTTCATATCCTTATTGTAAAACTTTTCTCTTTTCTGGAAATCTTTTTTGAAAAGTCAAAGCATATTTTTCTTGCAGTCTGTTTCTGGAAAATCATTGAGAATGTATTAAATAAAGTAGATGAGAAAACTGAACCCTGTGACATATAGTTATATAAAATTTTGTATCCACTATGATTATTACTTAATGTTATTTAAATTTTTCTATTGGAGAGCATTTTGTCATGCAGATTAATGGGGTTCTTGTACTTAAGAATTACTAAACTTTTATAAGAATACCATTTTTCCAAACAGTTCTGGCCTAACCCCAGTCTTCTCTATAGATAAATGGCTCAATTATTAGCAAATTTCTTGTTAATACGATTCTTTCAGAAAGCTTGCAAGGAACAGAGAATAATATTGGATGATAACTGCAAGTTTATTAGGTTTTAAGACTTATAGTTTTGCCAACTAGACTTTAGCCTTAAAATCTAAATTTTTAGAAAAAAAAAATATTTGTAACTGCTTATGGAACCTTTCCTGATTTAAGATAATCATGAACAAGTTCAAATTTAGTACAATATACAGGTTAGAGGAACATTGTGAAGGAGAAGCTTGCAATTTTGTAACTAATGGTGCTTTTTCTAATTTCTATCAACTTTGGATTTAGAAGTCTGATATATGAGTGGCTTTAGCAATGACAGTAGAAGTTCTTTTAAAAATACTTTAACATCCATTTAGCATTTGTAAAATGGAAAAGGCCTTACAAAGAGATCTCATAAAGTTTTATTTCTCCACAATCTCTTTCCACTTTTCTTTTTGGGTATCATTCAGTGATTTTCATATGTATGCCGGCAATTTCCAGAATTTTGGTAGGCAAAAACTGGTTATAAAGAATGCTTTTGGCTATATTCCAACTTGGGAATAAATTTGTTTCTGATTATTATGAGTTTGTAAAATTTACCATAACAAAAGCAAATTGGAGAGGTTATATGAATATTATGTTCAAAATATTCAGAATATTAACTCCAATTAGCTTTCCATAAATTCAATCTCGAAATAGAATTAATTTCAACTATAAATATGTAAATTTCAAGAATGATGCTAGTTTATGTTGACCATGGAAGAAATGACCCAATTTTAGTGGTTCAGCAGGTAATAGTAAAATAATTATTACTGAAGTAGAATATAAATCAGGCACTGTTTCTATTCCTCAATTGCTAAATGGGATGTTCCTCCATGCTTGATCATAAACTTTTTTATTCTAACCTATTCATTCTAAAAGCTGACAATCTGCTTGATCCATATTTATATATCCCCAAAGACTCTTGAAAACTAAAAGCTCCTATAAATACAGAATATATAGGAAGATCAGAAAGTTGAGGAAGGACCAATTTATCCTGAAAGGTTTGTAAATATTGCACTCCTAAAAATTATCTAACTAAATTGTGATTACACTATCACTTGACCTATCTTAATGGAAAACATTTGCTTTACAAAATGAATGACAAATAACTATTCCATGTTTATAGCGCATTCTATCAATAGCATTAATCTAGTAATTTTAAGATATGCATTACTGAAGAACAACTGCCCCAACTCTGTGTTGAACAATGAATTTGAGGGGGATCTCTATTTTGTATATCCTCAGCATAAAGTTTGAAGTAATTTTACCTGTGTGAGATTATTCATTAGATAACATGCTATTTGCCAAATGGCGGTGGAAAGACACTTACCTAACCCAGCTAAGTGGTGTTAAGGGTAAGGGATGCCTTTAATTTGGATCTGTCTGTAAAGTAAATTAATTTATAAAGGTTCAAATTGTTGAACCTGATTAGATAGAGCATCAAATGTTCTACTTAATTTTAAAAGTTTTAAGATCAATAATGATAAGAGTGAAGACTGCTTCGTTAAAGATAGAAATATCTGCTAGAGACAAATGTCATAAATTCCTTAATAGAAACACTGATAAACCTTGGGTATTGTAGTCTCAAACATACAATGATAGTGGAACAAGTTCTTACAGGGATCATCCATCTATTATAAACTGTTATTTACAAAGTGACTGCTTTCTGATATGAATATTATATAAAAATGACTTAAACAAAAGAATTGAACAATGAGATGTCTGAGAAGCCACATAAATAATCACTTACTTTTATCAACTATTTCTTTTGCATCTCTTTTACTGATTATATTAAAAAAATATCAATCAATCAATTACTCTTTATTTCAATAGTGTAACAGCAAGCAATTTACTCTATTAATTTTCAAGTAATTCGTTTCCTGACTATATGACATTAAAGTTACAATCATTTACCATAATTTGCATATTTTATATCATAGTTCATCATTCAACAAATTTGTGGGGGGAAAAAACCCACATAATATACATTTTTTGCAAATAATAAAAATACAACTAAATTAATTTAAGAATTAGCATAAATCACTTTACATATCTAAAAACAGAATATGCATAGTTTTACTTTGAAAATATTAAAACTAAAAATGGCCAAACAAAAAACGAAAATCAGTTTTAATTTAAAAATTAAAAGCATGTTTATTGACTTTACATATTTTTAAATATTATTTCTGTAATTTTTTTTTTTTTTAAAGTGTGCATTGATTGTTTTACTTTTGACTAATTAAAGAGTTTGTTATATATATTCTTTTAAGAATTAGTTAGTATTAAGTAAAATTAGAACATTAGGAAAAATAACAGGTCCAAAGATAATAAAAAATATAAACAATGAAAAATTAAAAAAATAAAAAAAAGGAAAAAAATGTTTGGATTAAAGCAATGCCTGAATGTAAATGTTTTCTTTTGGACTGTTCTGGCAGAAGAGACAGATTGTGACAATCTATCTATTGGCAAAATAGAAAATGAAAAAATAATCAGAAACCTTTTTCAATATCATTTATCAGGGTAATGATTATATATATATCAAACTTTAATAAACTCTAGATGATGCCACTTTAATTCTTCAGCCAATTATAAAGTAACAATAAAGGTTTTTCATGTATAATCCACTGCTGCTTCAGAATCGAGAAGAGGCCACCTTTTGTTCCTCAATGAGAACCTAAGAAATGATGTTGCATCAAGATAAAATTGGACTTTATAATATTGTTTGCAATTATGAACCCAAGAAAATAAGTTGGGATGAAACATTTTAATTACATAATTCTGTATCAGCATGGTAGAATTTAAATGATATATTAGACTTTAGCAATAGTCATATTCAATTACAGAAAATAGAGAAATTGAATATTTTAAAAATTAATGGTGCGATTGGAATAAGATTTATTATATAATAAATTAATGATTAATATGGTGCTTTTCTGTTGTTGTTGGATTCCTATCTTGATTATTAGATCATGATTTTTTTTGACTCATCTAGTGCAGCGGTCGGCAATCTTTTAGATATTGCAGATCAGCAGTTGGCAACCTTTTGGATATTGTGGACCACTAACATAATTCTCAAAGATATGAATTAATATGAGCATTGAGTATGATATACATATATACTTATTTATATATTAATAATTTTAATTTTAACACAAAATAATAATAAATAATAGTAATATATATTAAAAATTAGTGCAACATTTGCTGCTCTTAGTTAAAAATTATTTTACTAATTCTCAACTCCAATAATGTCACCATAGCATGTAAACGAACTTCTATTTCAAGTCGAGAGCGATACTTGTTTATTTAAGTTGAGAAAAGTTTTTACACAAGTAGGTCATTGTGAATGAGTCAGGTTTATTAAACATAAAGAAATACTTAAATGATTGTAATATTGAACTTAAAGTACAAAATAAATTAGAACAGTGGTCTTCAACCTTTTCACACCTGCGGACTGGTAAAAATAAGGATAAGGTTCCGCAGACCAGCAAAAATAAGAATAAGATTTCGCAGACCGGCAGAAGTCTATAGATAAATTTTCTTAAAGATAAGCATAATTGTTATAACTGATCAAAACAACAATGTTAAATATATAAGATAAAGTTTTATATATATATGGAGTTTATATAATAAAAAACTTTTTTTTTTTTTTTTTAGAAAAGTAATAAAAAATTTAATTATACCCCCCCCCCCATAAACATCTGTGATAACTAGAAATACAAATTAATTTATGAATGACTAATTAGATTTTGTTTTCGTTCTGTTTTCTTTTTTTTTTAATTGGGTAAAAATGAGATGAAAAAATAAATAAAAATTGGCTATATTAATTAAAAATTTAAACTCTTATTATTTACTATTACAAACTTTTTACTGCCCGTCTAGCACGCGGACCTGCACCGGGCCGCGGACCAAGGGTTGAAGAACACTGAATTAGAATATTATATTAATAAAATTTTTCTGTAAGTTTTTTGTAATTATTTGTTTTCATTTTGAGATATATACAAGTAAAACTAAGTTTGTATATATATGTTTTATAATTTGTTAAATAATTATGTTTTATTTTGTTTTTTGTTAACATAATGTTCAGTTTATTTCATAAAAATAAATAAATATATAAATACATAATTTTCTAATTCATATCTACAAAAATTATTTAAGATTAATAATGAATAGTATTCTATTCTCTAATAATTTTTATAAATGTGTTTTCCTTCAAAATTCTTAACAAAATTTTTGAGTTTTAGTACACCCAATTACTAAGGGTGCGCCATAGTCAAATTTGATGCCTAATCAATTGTATAAAAATTCAGTATGATTATTTTGTTACTTTTTCTATGCCGCTGACAGAATAGGGGTTAATTAAACGCCTTGAAGTAGATGTTTTGCAAGTCACAGTAGCATTTTGTAACAAATCAATTAGCAATCTATTGTTCTTGTTCTATTTTGTATATAATAATACAGCTTAAACAAAATTTAATTTTTATTTAAAAATTTTATTAAGTGAGCTTAGCGAATTTAAATGTCTAAATTTCTTTGCGGACCATTAAAATTACGTCAGAGACCATCAGTTGCGGACTGCTGATCTAGTGTTTATGCTAACATATTGTAATAATCAAGACGCATTGCAGATAAAAGGTATGTGGTTATCTTTTAAATATATTAGTATCTACTATGTTAATGATGCGTAATAAGTATAACAATATTTAACAAAGGATATATTTACTTCACTATTCACAGTTGAGTTCTTTGTCATCATAAAATTCTGGGTGCTGCCTGATAAATACTATCAGGAACTATTCCAGGATTATACCCTATTTCAATATTAATATGATTTAAAAGATGTTATTCATAATGCTTAATGATTAAAGCGATCAATAAATTAAATTAGCCTCTATCTATAATATGTGGCCAAATCAAGTATCACATGAATTATTCCTCGATGCAATAGATGATGAACTTGATATTCTGTTCTGACAATTTTCACAAAAAATAATTTGAACCTCACAGTATTTAAAACAAATGACAATAAACAATAATTTATTTACAGATTTATAATAAAATAATTTTCAGTATAATTCCTTAGTTCTATTCTCAAGAAAATATACATTCATAAGTAAATATCTAATTTAAATTGAACTCCTGTTTATATATAATTATTGGCTTATCTAATTAAATTTTAATAAGCAATGTACATGTGTAGCAAGATAAATATTTAATAGATTATATCATTCAGATGCCCTTGAAAAATGTTCAATTTATTCCTGACCTTTTCACATAAAATAATTGGAATCTCACAGTATTTAAAACTAGTGACAATAAACAATAATTTATTTATAAAATAATTTTCATTACAATTCCTTATTGCTATTCTCAAGCAAATATACATTCGTAAGTAAATATCTAATTTAAATTGAATTCCTCTTTATATATAAAATTAATGGATTATCTAATTAAATTTTAATAAGCAATGTACACATGTAGCAAGATAAATATTTAATAGATTATATCATTCAGATCGCTTTGAAAAATGTTCAAGGTTTATTCCTGATCAACTTTAAAATGTTAACATCTTGCGGTCAATACATACCCTATACCTTTAATGCATCAAGTATATAACAGTACATATTAACGACCCTTAGAAATATAATTCATTTATTCAATTACCTTTAAATATACAGAAATTACATATACATCTAAAGTTAGTCTACCAAGTACAATTTCAGTATAAATCTTGGTAACATATCCATAACTATACATATCTTGTCCTTATTCATACTAGCTGAAAGAAGTGAATATTCTTTGGGTCATATCCTTTATTAAACTGAAACCATACATTTAATGAGGTAATCAACTATTGGATCTACTTCATTAAACAATAACCTTAATGTTAAATCAATCAAAGAGATGGTTAGCTTCAGATCCTATTTCTGATAATCAAATTCCTTCACATTAATCACTTATCATATCATAAATATTGTATATACTTAACAATAAAGACACTAAATAATTGCATTTATATAATAAGTCCATACAGATTAAAGTATATTTCAATGTAGATTAATACAAGGCTCAAAACTCTAAACAAGACAATACTAATCATATTTAAAATAATTAACAAATTACATTTTAAATCAAGTTTCAAATGATTATAATGCTGGTATAAAAAAAAACCCCTCAAGTCTTTTATTCTAATTCTTCGACATTTCACACATCAAAACATATTCCCACATGCATGCACAGTGTTTTTACCTATTACGATTATTATGCTCTCTGGCTAATAAAACCTAAATATTCATATTATATTAAGATCTAAAATATTATTATAAAACCTTTTTGTTTAAATAGGAATGTTTTTAGTTTTTTTAATTACCCATCTATATCTGAAAGGAGACATTTTAAAGAAAAATCTACATTTTAATTGACATTAATTTTTAAAATGAATTCTATAAGGAGTATAGGGAGCAAATAATTTTTTCTTTTATATTCTTTTAAAAAAATGAAAATTAAATGTTAAAATAAATTAAACAGTTATGGACATTGCTTCTTTTAAATCAGTTTAAAAGAGACAAAGCACACTATTCACTTCCTCATAGTGAATATCAATTGATAATTCATACTAATTTGAAAACTAAATATACATGTAATTCATTAATAATTATGTAAATATATGTAATACATTTGTTTTTCAAGGTCAGAGCAAAAATAAAGTTCTTAAAGAAAGTCTAAGTTATAAAGTTTCCCCTTTTATCAAATAATTCACATATCTTACTTATGTATATCTATAACCATAGTCAAAATTTCTTTGTGAGAATTCTTTTTTCAGCTTATTGTGAAGTTTTGAATAGTTTATACTGTGGGTTTCCCTTGGAGACATATAACATGTATTTTTTTAAAACAAAGTTAGAATGTCATATATAAACTTTCCTGACAGAGTTGAATTTTTTCTCTAACTTGTAATTTTGTTTATTTTAAGTTACTGCATAAATACTTGCTGGTACATCGTTATATTATTCTAGTTGCATTGTGAGTTTGTAACTTCTTTAGAATAGCATATTCAAGTCGACAAATACTATAGAGTAGAATAACTTCAGGCAGCTAATAACTTCCTACTTTTTAACCACTAAACATTTTGGTTTCTTTAGTGTCCAGCTTCAAAGAGCAATAGTTGTTTTCGAAGAAATTGAGATTTATATATGCTCTGTGTGATTCATTTTTTTAAAGCTTAGATACCTTAATCATATTTAATTAAGAGAACAAATTTTATATATTAGAATTATCTACTTACTTAAATTCCTATCTTGGAGTAAAAGCCACATCAGATCCACCAAATTATAACTTATTTTCTTATTCTATTGTCACCAAGAAAAAAAAAACAAAAAGCAATCTTAAAATGGAATCTTAATTCTTTTTAGTCTCTTCATTATTTTTTTTTTTAAAATTAAACTAGAATGTAGATGATTCAATTAAGCCTTATCTTTTTTTATATTTAAGAACTATTTTTAAAAAATTAATCTACCTTATTTAGTTTTATGTTGTTTTTGAAGTAATGTCACACTTAAACACATATTCCATGATGCATTCTTTCACTAATAATTTTAAGTACATTTTCCTAGTTCCAAATCTTTCAGTTTCTAATAACAAAACAAGTAGCTAATGACTTTTTTGTATATTTCTAAATATTTAGACTTTTCTTAAATTTAAATCTTTATTTTAATAATAAAATGAACTTATTACCTTATTTTTTGCTTTATATCCTAAAAGAATTTCAATGCTGCTTTAATTATTCAGCCTCACAAGTAATTAACCAATTATCTCTCATGTGTAAGACCATATGGACAATCATTAAACAGATATATTATCTATTTCATATTCCACTTAAAAAACAAAAAATTTTTTAAAAATGACTAAACTTTTATTACCTTTGCTCTTTCTTATATAGTTTTTATAACCATTTTATTCAGCTCTTTGGACATGCCTACAGGTTTATTTCATTTTAGTCTAATATTGTCCTTTAACTAGTGATTCTCTCTTATGTAGTAGCTGGAAAGAAGACCTCTTAGGTGTTTTTCTTTCACACTGTTCTAAATAATTATAATGACTAGATGTATAATTCTGTTAAGCAAATCCTTCCAAATCTAGTTCAGTAGTATGGGCAGATTTTTTTATATTAAACTAAAACGTAGATACTTCAATTAATCCATATCTTTTTTATATTTAAGATCTATTTCTTTTAAAATTAATCTACCTTAATTAGTTTTGAATTGTTTTTGTTGCATTTAAACATACATTTCATCATACATTCTCTCATTTATAATTTTAAATACAATTTTCTAGTTCTAAACTACAGTTTCTGATAACAAAAAAAGTAGATTATCTTCTTTTTTCTATATTATAAAATATTATTTACTTTTCTTAAATTTAAATCCTTATTTTAATAAAAAAATGAACTTATTGTATTATGTTTGTGCTTTACATCCTAAAAGAATTTCTTGCTACTTTAATTATTCAGCCTCTCAATTAGCCAACTCTATCTCATGTGTAAGACTACGAGGATGATCATGAAATAGATATGACATTATCTATTTTATATTATTCCACTTAAAAAATCATTCAACTTTTATCCTGATTTTTTATATAGTTTTTATAAGCATTTTATTCCGCTTATTAGTCACGCCTGCACATTTGTTTCATTTTAGACTGATATTGTCCTTTATCTGGTGATTCATATGTGGTAGCTGGAAAGAAGGCATCTTAGGTTTTTCTTTTTTCAATTTCTCTATGTTCTAAATAATTCTGATGCTTAGATGTATAATTTTGTTGAGCAAATCCCTCTAAATCTGGTTCAGTAAAATGGAGTCATGATGATTTAAATTTGCTTTAATCTTGGTGGTGATATATTTCTCTATCCACTGCATTAATCAGCTTGAATTGCAAATGATCATTTATGTTCCGATTCACTTGCTTTAAGTGCAAGTTCATGTTTTTGTATCTCTATCTTTTGCATCAATTTCAAGTTTGATTGCATCCTCCATCTTTTGATTCATTATTTCCAACTGCCTTTGGCCCTCTTTCTATCTTTTGCTCCAATTATTCTGGTACAGTTTATCTTTTATTCTAATTGCTCTTGTCAATGTTTTATCATTTGAGTCATTATTTCCATCTGCTTCTGTTCACTTTCTATTTTTTGCTCCAAATTTATTGTTCCATCTTCTATCTTTTGTTACAATTGCTCGTCCACCTTCTATCATTTGATTCATTATTTCAATCTGCCACTGCCTTCCTTCATACTTTTTGCTCTAATTGTTTTAGTCCCTCATCTATCTTTTGTTTTAATTGCTCTAGTTAATCTTCTATCATTTTGATCTATTATTTCTATCTATTTTTGATCACTTTCTATTTTTTACTCTAACAGTTTTGAGATACCTTCTATCTTTTGTGCCAGCTGCTATTGTCCATCTATTATCTTTTGCATCCACAAATTTGTTTGCTTTTGTGAATCTTCAATTTTTTTCCATCTGCAATTTTGTTTGTATTTATGAACTTCCAATCTTTTCCTACAATTGTTTAACTGATGTGCTAATAATTTGCATCATGTCTGTGTTGATTTTGCAGCATCTTCAACAATTTTTATTCTCTTTCTGTTCTATTTTCTTGTATACATCTTTGTCAAATTCTTTACTCTGCATTTTATAATTTGAAAATTCTCTTTGATATGTAACAGACTCCTCAGATTACTCATATTTAGTATGCATTTTATCTACAACTGCACTACATCATTTCTTGGATCCTATATCAACTTGATTATTTTTCTATGCTATTTTCTTCCTGCTTTGCTCTATTTAACAAACTATTATACTGGAACAAAAATATTGTTTGCTCTTTTTCATGTTCCTCATTCATCTGAAACAAATGGGTATTTATTACTCAAAATTGCTAGAGTCAATTTACTATAGTAAACTTAATCATGGCATCACTCTGGGTATTGAAAGATTATTAAATAGATTTTTGGGCCTTGTACTGGTAGCACCAAAAATTATTAAATAGAAAAGTAAGTAAACAATGAGGGGTATACAATTCTTTCATTTTTTTTTTCAAGGAAAATGTACATTCTTTAGTAAATATTTACAAATCATATTAATGAGACACTATATCCAATAAAAGTTATAAACAATTATCTTTTTTAACTAAAAATTGAATTTCTCTTTATAATTAATGCCATATGTAATTAAATTTTTCTAATGAGCAATATTATTTCTTTTGTAAACTGATCTCTAAAATCTTTTAATTAATGTTTCATGAGCACATCCTCAAAAATGACTAAGGTTTATTTTTTATCAACTTTAAAATGTTAATTTTACAAATCACAGCATACAATACTATAAGTATATGATCAAGTAATGCTTGCTGACAATAAATATTCCATATCTTTACTGCATCAAGGATATAACCCTTTGAAATTTAACTTATTTATTCAATAATTTTAGATTCACAGCTTTTGCATACATATCTATAATAAAATTGGTCTACTGAGAACACCTTTAATGTACATCTTGGTAAACATAAGTAGCTACACGTATCTCTTCTTTAAACTATGAATTCAAAGATGTGGTCAATCTTTGGGTCCCACTTGTTAAACTGTAAACTTAATTCAATGAGAATGGTCAGCCATGGGGTCCTATCTCTAATAAACAAAATTCTTACTTCTTAGTTATTTGTTAATATAAAATATACTTAACTATAACCAAGGATCTCATACATATAAAAATATATTCCAATGTAAATTAATGCAAGAATCAAATTTGAATATTTAAATACCCTGTATTTAAAATAATAATTTATCTGTTTAATTTAAAATTACACTGATTACAGAATCTTTTTTTTTCTCTTTTAGTGGTCTTTCATTCTAGTTCTTAGACATTTCACATATATCAAAACATATTTCCACAAACATGCTGATAATATATTTATTAAACAAAGGCAACCATTATGTGCTAGTATAGAGATGGTGTTCATGTGATGTTTAGTAATATATTTATTGGTAAGATGATTGTGCTCTTATTAATTAAATTATCTAAGTTTCAATATTATTTTACAATCTAAAATACTGTTATGAAACTTTTTGTTTAAATATGGTTATTTTAATTTTTCTTCTTATTTTACATATCTATATTTAAAAGAAGACACCTCTTAAAAGATATATATATATATTGTAATCTCTCTGACAGTTTACATATATAATTTTAGAAAAAATTGAATACAAATATTATTATGCATTTTAAAACTTTGTACAGCTTATTTATTTTAAAACATTAATGCATTGACAAGTTGAAAAAAGAAATAATTTGTCAGAAATAAAAAAGTTTATTTCTTGCTATTTTAAAATAATTATAAAATAAAGACAATTATTTTCAAAACATTAAGTTCCTATGGAAATTTGAAGAGTTATTGGACAATGAAGAAAAAAATCTCCCAGAATATAGTTTGATTTCAAACACTGGAGGAAGTTCAGTTAGGTACTTCTTTATGCTGCTTATAAAATTAAAACCAAGAATATGATTTGGATTCTAGTATATTCATCTATATTGACAATAATGGGGTAGAACTTTAATTAGAATGCTTAACTTCATCTTTCCAGAAGTGTAGCTTATTTATAGAGTGGTGATAATATTTTAAAACTGAGTAACACATTTGGTCTATCAGCCAAAACTATAACTTATTACAGACATTATAACACAATTTGGCAATTTAATTGTATAAGGAAATTTACCAGTTAATTAATAGTTATAAGAAGAAATTATCCACAAACAGGATTTATACATTTGACACATCTGACTCCCTCATTCAAGGCTTAACAATCAAAAAAGTAACTTATTTATGGAAAAATAATCAATAAATACTTTATAAATTTCAATAGGAAACTACGAGATATCTCAATTTTAAATTACTTTTACTGTTTAAGAAAAGGTGAACTAAATAGAAAATAAAAAAAAAAAAAAGATAAAATGGGTAAGACTTTTATAATGACTTTTACTAAATAAATAATAATTAAAAATATTTTCTATCATGTATGTTCCGTATTTCATTCATATAAATATAAATAGTCTAAACTATTTTTATTCTGTGTGAAATAAATTTTATTGTTATAGTTAATTTTGTTTCTCATAAATTTTCTCATCCGACTTATAAGTATACTATTTTATATTACATTAGAATAATGTTATAAATTTGGAGAGGAGTATGATTAGGGAATATGGCTGAGTCTACATAAAGGCTTGTATTTAATATAGACACAGTCTCAGGTACTTACATATTTCTCTTGCCAGAAAGTTTGCTATCTGTTTTATTTTAAATTATCCATTTTCAGGAACTTTCAATACATAGTATGAACAATAGGGCTGACTCTTAAGTTATCGTATTCAATATTTATGTTGTTTTAAATTTATTAAAATGATAAAGAAACACAAAAGTCCAAAGGATTGTAATTAAATTTTTTTTAATGTAAATTCACTACACCAGCTGTAAACTAATCTCAGTGCATTCACAAACGATGTTTTGGAACCTTCTAACCATGTTCCTTTCTAAACAGATAAGTACTTAGAATATGTTCACACATAACACCGCCAATGCATCTCAATTTGCACATAAAGTATAATATCAGCCCTTATCACATACTTTTCAAGAGGGCATTATCCTGCAATTTTGAAAATATTCCATTGCATTTTGTTTTGTTGATGAAAATTTTAATCATATTTCTAAAAATGATAAGGCAAAAAAGAAATGTTAAAAAAAAAAATCACCATTAATTTTAACCACGTCTTATCTGTTCGCCTTGTGTTAATATTTGGATGTTATGTTTCGAATGGAATTTATTAAAAAATGTATTCAAATTTTTTAAAATTAACATTCAATTTAGAATACATTTAATATTTTTTAAGGTTAACAAACTATACATGTTTGAGAAACAAAAATGTAAACAATTTTCAGGATAAAAGTATTTATTTATATTTTTTTTCTTCTTAAAATTATTTACTCAATCGTGTATAGCTTGTTAACTTTAAAAAAATATTAACAAATGTATTCTAAATTTAATGTTAATTTTAAAAAATTCGAATACATTTTTTAATAAATTCAATTTACAACATTAGCATTCAAATGTTAAAACGAGGTAAACAGATAACATGTTGTTAAAATTAACATCATTTTTTTTGTTGACATTCGTTAACATGTGATTTTTTTAACATTTCTTTTTTGCCTCATCATTTTTGGAAATATGATTAAAATTTGAAATCTTTCATTGACAAAACAAAATGCAGTGGAATATTTTCAAAAAGTATGTGATAAGGAACTGATATTACACTTTATGTGTGAATGGAGATGCAATGGCAGTATTGTGTGCGAACATGTTCTAAGCGCCTATGTGTTTGGAAAAGAACAGGGTTAGAATACTCCAAAACATTGTTTGTGCATGCACTGAGATTAGTTTACAGCTGATGGAGTGAATTTACACTTGAAAAATTTTTAATTACAACTCTTTGGACTTTTGTACTTCTTCATCATTTTAATTGATAAAAAAAAATGTAAATATTAAATACAATAACTTAGAGTCACTCATATTGTTTATACCATGTATTGGAAGCCTCTGAAAAAGGATAATTTAAGATGAAATGGGTGGAAAGCTTTACGGCAGGCAAATTACCTAAGTACCCAGTCTAATCATTACCCGTGACTGTTATCAAATTAGAATAATAAAGAAAAAATTAATCACACCACTAGGTATGTGGTTATCCATTGATAATGATATTCCCTAGACTGAATTAATTTTTACATATATATATATTATAACGTTTTCCGTTTTGCTAGGCCTCTACACGCTAATATAAACTGCGCGTGAGTTGATCAAGCTATGTCAAAAAAGAAGAAAGTTATATTTCTATTCTAAAAACATAGCTATATTTCCTGATCAACTCGGCCTATTAATTGTGGAGGATTGTGCTATTGACGAAATCAGCTTTTAATTTATTTAATCTGGGCGCCAGAATTCCTAAGAATTCGCTGAAATCGTCATATAACATCTCACAAATAAAAAAAAAAACTTTTAAACTAATTGGTATTACATCATACCGTAACGAGAATTATTTTCTCCTTTTTGATTATTATTCCTGGGCTTGTTTAAATATATTGGCAAGGTAAATTCCGTTTTAAATCTTATTAAACTAATAATAAATCTAATACTAAAAAAATAACGCACAATGAAAAGGTTGATAAAAGTAAAATCTCTTTTATTCTAACAAACTAAAAATATTTATAAGTTAAATTACGAATTAACTAAACAGGAAAATACACACACGCTAATCCAGATAATGAATCGATTAACAAAAACAGTTAGATTAAGCAATTAAAGCAATTTAATAATGTCCCAAGATCTTGTATAAAATTCTTTATTAGAAAGTCCCTTGAATACGAAAAGAAAAGTCTCTATCAGGATGGTAGTCTAAGCTTAGATAAATAATTGTTTGCAAACTTTTAAGTCACTATCAGGAAAATTTATTCTTAACTTACCGGTAAGTTCATGTAGGTTTATGGGATCCCAGATCATGAGAATTTCCATTGGTCTCTCCTGCCGGCGTCTTCCATTATTGTTCCGTTCTATAGCTGGAGAAAAGGCACGGTTGTAATGACCCTTTTATTGCAAAAAGCGGTCTTCACAAGTCCCGTTTCCATGCTTGCGTGACAGCTTGGTACAGCAAGGGGTATACCTGTGTAGAAGTATATTTCTTGCCACAGGTTATGCTCGCGGAAACCTCCAACTTTCAGAGACGTAACTAGAAGTTAAAGAGAAGACCCAGATTGAAGTTGTCCTCTCCTTTTTATATTGCGATCCAGTTTATGAAACTTCTGCGCACTCTTTTGTCCTTTTATCAGCATATAAGATAATAATCTTGTACACTCTCTCTTAAATTTAAATTACAAAGTCTTAATTTTTTTTAGCATTATTCTTCCATCTTTAATTAGCTAAAATATTTTTCTTTTAGCTTATACTTTTGGAATTCTTTTAATTTATCTGGATTAGTAATCTGCATGTCATTTATTCTTTCCAATTTTTATTTCCAATTAGATAAAAAAAAAAAATAAGAATGACAATTTTAACTTTCATTGCACGTTTTAACAAAAATTATACTAATCAAAAAAAAATCTAAATTTACTTTTTTAGCTTTTACCAAATGCCAATATATTTGCAACGTATATAAATAAACGTTACAATATATTATCCCTATGTCTGGGCGATTCCTGTTACTATATTTAATCCATAGTAACTTTTTTAAAAAACTAAATACATAATGAATATTTCAACTGCCTGAAGATTGCTGATCAATTGAAACTGTCAGATTGATGAGGTTCAATAAAATATGCATTGTAACAGTAATAAAGAAAGGTGGATTTGTTAATTATTTTCTATTGAGATATTTTGCTATTTTTTAAAAATTCTAATTTAACTTTGTTTTAAAATATTGATTTTTTAATTTAAAAAAAAGCAAGAGGCCAGTAAAATCAAAAAATGGCAATGTAAAAAAGTTTTAAGAACTGACTTCTCTTTAACTTATCTTCTTTTGTAATTGATGTTGATACTTTTTGTGAGAAGAATATTTATGGAATTACTAAAAAATTTCTTTGTGAAGTTTATTAAAATTAATGATTATTTTTACACTATATTTGTTTAATAATTATTAATAACAAAAGTATACATTATTAACTGTTTTTTTATATGTATATATTTTATTTTTAAAAATAGAAGCTAATAATTTCTAGCATAACATTAATTAAAAAAATCATGTTCTGATCAGCCCACATTATAAAAATGATGACTAATCCAACGTTGTTGTCACTGTTTTACAATAATTTGAGATATTTTAAAAATGAGGAAACAATTTTCATATTTTAAAGCAGCATTTATAGATTTATCAGATATTTTTTGTTTGCATTTTGAAAACAAATTTCAATTAAAAAATATTCTGTTCCCCTTATAAAAGAGTGACCCTGCTCTGCCATCTGTTCAATGATGAAATTATAAATTGTTATTATGATCTAATTTTTTCAATATTTGAAAAATTCAGATATGAATTTTTAATTTTTTTTTTTTCCATTTGCAAATGTATATTAGTACCAAATCAAGTTAAATTTATTGAATTTTGATATAATACTAAAATCAAAAGTTGAAAGCTTATAAGGTCTCACTAAGAAGGACAATGAAATCTGGTGTTGTGTAGGAGGGTTGATAAATTAAACCACCCTAGAAGTTGCTTCCTTTAAATCAGTTTAAAAGAACACAAAGCAAATCATTTGCTTCCTCATAGCGAAGTGAGAATTTATACTAATTTGAAAACTAAATATATAAGTAATTAATTAATTAATAACCTTAATTATACAAATATATATATATATATGGGAGGGGGAGTATCATAACAAAAATAAGATTCATAAAGTAAGACTAAATTATGAAGTTTTTTAGTCTAATAATTCATATCACTAATGTAGATATGTAACCATTGTTAGACATTTCTTTGCAGTAATTCTTTTAGCTTATTGATTGCAAGGCTTCATAGTTCATGATGTAGTTTTTCTTAGAGACATATACTTGCATTTTCTTTTCACTTTTTTAAGACAAAGCTAAAATGTCACATTTAACAGAATTGAACTTTTCTTCTTGTGACTTAGTTTTGTTTATTGAAAGTTGCTGCACATACTTGCTGGCCTCATTTTCATATTTTTTTCAGTTGTATTGTGCATTGTAACTTCTTTAGAATAGCATATTTAAGTTGACAAATATTGGAATAGACTTTTTAGCCACTAAACAGAATGTTGGATTCTTTAGCATTCAACTACAAACAGCAATGGTAGAGGTTTCTAAAGAAACACATGTATGTTGAGTGTGACCTCATTTGTTTTTCAAACCTTAGATACCTTAATTACATTTAATTAAAAGAACAAATATTATATATTATAATTATCTAGTTAAATTCCTTTTTTAGGTAAAAGTTCTATTAGATCTATGTAATTATGGTTACTTTCTTAGTCTATTGTCTCCACCAAGAAAAAAAGACAAAAGTGCAATCTTAAAATAAAATCTTAATTCTTTCTAATCTCATTATTTATTTATTTTTTAAACCAAAAATTAAATGCTTTAATTAAACTTTAACTTTAAAAAAAAAAAATCTACTTTATTTAGTTCTATTATGCAGTTTTTGAAGTAATGCAGCATTTAAACACACATTCTACCATACATTCTGACTCTTAATATTTCTTTATGTGATTGGCTAAAATTTTCTTCATAGTTTTTGGGAAGCAATAGATAATTTGCTCATTGTCTGGTTAAATACCACCACTCATTTCAACTGCTGATATTCCAAAGTTGACATTCCATGTTTGCTGAATAAAGAGTATATCAAATGCTGAAATGAATATGTTTTCAGCCATTAGTAAAGTGTATAATTTATGACATTTTCTTTTACATAGTACATTTTAAAAACTTTTCAATATCCCGATTGTCAAGTAATTTAAGTTTCATCTTATTGGACCGACAGATTTAGGTGGATAAAAAGCCCAGCATTTTCCAAGCACACAACTTCTTGTTATGATCTCCTTTCTGGTTTTCTATGAAATATGTAGCAAATCTTGTTGTAATCTCATAATTTTCTATTAGATTATCTCTAGACTCTTTATTTTTCATGGATTTATATATATTTTTTACATCATGTGAGTTAATTGTTTTTCTGGTGCTACTTATCCATCTATCAAAACTACTAATAACATAAGTTATTTTATTTGTTCTTATTTTTCTAAGTACTATTATTTTCTCATGTTTAGCAATCTTCTCTTTTTTTTTTTTGTTAACCTCATAATTTTTTTTCTCCTATTATTAAACAAATTTTATATATCTATCACCCATCTTTCAATCTCATCGAATGCTTTAAGAATTTTTTTCAATCCTTAACATTCTGTTCTATTCTCTGCCTTTTAGTCAAACCCCCCCCCCCATACACTAATATATTGGTTACACATCTCTAAAATTTCCAAAGTAATTACTATCATAGAGGATATACTTTCTACCATTTTCTTTCTTCTTCTTTACTTTACCTTTCAAATTTATTTATTTTTTCTCAATAAATATAGCTCAAAAATCTTACTCATTCTTTTATTATTCTTTTTTTTAATTGTTAAAATCTGTTCCATAAAATCCATCCTTCTAATTAGAAACTTTTATTGGTTTATAACAATAATTTTCGATTATAAGTGCACATTTTACTTCTTTTTCACTTTTCCAATTTTCATCTTTACAGCCATTTAAAACTTTCTCATATGTTAAATTTTATTACTTGAATAATTTTTTATTTTCATCCAATAATCAATTATCCCCATAAAATATATCATTAGAAAATCTAATATATTACATTTTATTTCTACAATTCATTTTGAATAAATACATATTTTTCAACTTGTAGCATTTGTTTTATTTTTAATGAGTATTTTTATCAGAATCAAAGCATATAAAAAATTTGCATAAATAAAAACTTATTTTATACATTATTAACCCATAATATTTATACATTTCAAAAGCAGTTTTCTCTATTCTATTCTAGCGTTATCTACTTATAAGCCTGAGTAATCAATGAAAACAAATAGTATATGTTATCATATCCATATTCCTAGATTGATTTTTGTCTTCATCAGCCACGACTTAGGATTCAAAGCTGGAACTAATGCACTTATGCATCTAGAAGCCACCTTTTATTTTTTTTTATACTATAAAGCTTATTAACTCTAAGTTCATAAAAATCTTAAGATTTTGCACCCAAGCCCCATCCCCCCACAATATTAGATCTGTTTCTATATATTTTAAAGATCTGTTTAAGGCAGTTGTAGGTTCCTTCTAACACTTTATTTGAAAAGTTAGCACTATCAGCATCACATGACTTTTACATATATTCAATCATATTCTTCCAAAAACTCTTCTCCTCACTTTTTCGTAAACAAAAGGTCAGATGAGGTTATTGTTGAACTTTTCAAGCAAAAAGATTAAAGGGGAGTATAGTTTATACAAAACTGAGGTCTCTAAAAATATATAAAAACAATTCTGGTAATAATTAGGCAAATGAGTTGGCTTGATGCAAAACCATAAAAGCTATTAACTTAAATAGTATAAAGGAGAAAATTTGGTTGCTAGATACATAAATTTTAGTTTCGAATCTAAATTCTCACTACAAACCTAAATAATCAATGAATTCTCAGGCTGGTTTTCTAACTTTTGGTTTAAAAACTTTTGCAATAAAAACTCATATAATTCAAAGCTCAAACTAATATATTTTATCATCTGATGATCAATAATTATTCAAGCTTACAACAGATGGCTGCTGTAGAATAGGTTAAACAGAATTGTTCGTGCGAACATATTGTTAAGCAAATAAAAAAAAAAAAAGTTATGAGATGATATTATTTCTTACATTTAACAGATTTTAATAAAAAAAGTTTTTAATTAATAAAGATAAATTATAGTAACAATGAATTATTAACTCAGATCAGCAATGCATTTAATTGTATTTTTAATAGTCTTTAAAAAGAAAAAGAAATTCTTAAATTTGTTTGCATCATAAAGCTATGGATACTGCATGTCTATTACAAGCACACTCTTTTATGTTTCATTAGATTGTAAAACCCCACTCATTTGTTTTTTATTTTCACATTAATAAAGCTACCATTTATAGAATAAATAAAACAGGACAAAATAATTCCAAAAAATCTATCAAATTATAAAGCCCTCTCCCATTTCTATTCATTGTCATCATTCTATTTCCATCAGTAAACAACATTAATATATCTTTTACCACTAGAATTGTTTTTTTATGAATTTTAATAGCTTTTACTTTATAAAAGCAATTATTTCAAAATATATTTTATATTTGAAAAATTCAAATTTTTTATTATAGTCTAGTTTGCAATATGATGCTTAAAATATTCTTAAGAATAGGGTCAAAAACTTCATAACTTATAAAGTGGTAATTCAGTTTAAATATGATAAATTGCATTAAAGATAATAAGCAATATTATGTTTGAAGCAAATAATAGTGGATATAATCAATAATTTTATCTATAAACCATTATGAAATTAAAATGGCAATGGTTCGTTCAATTATACGATCGTATGTAATTGTTTCCAATGTACACACAGTTTCAATTTTCCATTAACCTTTCTTTTTTTTTAAAGTTTCAATGTGTTTATGAAACGACTCCTTGGACGTTAATTACGTCAGATTATGGATGAAATTCTTCAAAAACAAAAACCTTACAGTTATCACAAGAAAATTAATTCTTTTGAACCCAACATCAATCAATAACAAAAAAGCAATGATTTAGCTATTAGAGGAAATAAACATCAGTCAATGAAATTCAAGAAAGTTTTTATGCAGCAAGAGTTAGTGAATAAAATTTAGGATACCAAATAATCTATGCATATTCAATCTCTTGTATAAAATCACAAGGTTGGCTTCAAAAATATCTATGCACAATTTCTTAAACAGTGAGCTATAAAGTAACGATAAAAAAAACAATAAACTGTAAGAATGGTTGTCTTAAATCAGAAATAACCAGAAGTAGTAAACAGATTTTGTGATCCTTATAGGCTCTAGAAAAAAATTATTTACATCCAAAAAAAAAAAAAAAAAAATTAAAAACTATTACTGTGAATAAATTCTATCTTTATTTATGCTCATAAAAAAAGTCTTCAAAAATAAATAACTATCTTCTTGTTCTGATCTGCTCATCATGTTAAAATAATAGCCTTCTAAAAGTTTTAAAATGCAGGAAAATTACTAATTTGTTTAACAAAATGCTCTCCACTTCATTTAGCAAAATGAAACTTTGATGATTCATTATCTATGTATTCACACATAGATGGAGGATTCAATTTTAAACATAAGCAAAATTAACAATACCACATCCAACTACAGATAGGTGTAAAGTAACCATATATCAGAGGTGATGTGATGTACTGTGATTTCTCCTTAAACGGAGTCAGGAATCTCTCAGCAGCTATGCCCAGAGAAACCTGTTAGCCACTTTACCTTCCTTTTCCATTGTCCACCCTAAGTTTTCCCATAATCTGCTCCATCCCATTTCCACAATATAATCTTTGTCAACTCCATGACCTTCATATCTAAATCCCCCTTATTTTTTCCCAAACCTAGCATAAAAACCAATAACTCACTTTCTGTATAATCACTTTGTTCATATTTAACCTTCCATAACTTCATTATCTGTACCCTTTCTGCTTCCAAACATTTACATTGAAGTAACAGATGCCTAATATTTTCTATGCCTTCTTTACACAACTTGCAGACTAAATCACCCATATTTTTCCGTTTACGTGTATATTCCCTTGTTGCTAAAGAGCCCGTTCGAGCCTTAAACAATAAACTACTTTCCTTACTATTATCATAAATTAACTCACACCCAATGTTTACTTTTTTATATAATTAAACTCGTTTTACTCTCCATACTAGTTCTCCATCTCTCCAACTCCCTATTCTTTATTAATGCATCTATTCTTCTATCCCACTCCTTCCCACTATAACACTCAACAATCCTCCTAACACAATCATCCCATCTTTTGTACAAGTATACTGACATAACTTCTTTATCCAAATCTTCTGCATACTGCATTACCTTTCTCACCCATCTTGTTGGCTGCCCTTTACTTGTAACCCAATTAAATACTATTTTGGCTATTCTTTTATTATCCATAAACTGCAATCTACCGAACATTTTCAATTTGCTTTTTGCATCCCTCATATAAAAACTTGACCATCCCATTTCTCCTTGAATTGCCTCTTTTGCTGTCCACACCTCAGCATCTAATGCATGTCTTCCTACTTCCCTTTGTACTTTTTCTAAGCAATCTAATACCCCTTTACTAACACATAATGCATCATTGCCGTATGTTAACCCTGCTACTGCCACTCCCTTCCATACAATTCTAGCTACATCATATTTATTATATGAAAACAGTGTTAATTTCTTTATCAATCCCTTTCTTTGCTTTGCTTCATTTATCAATTTTTTTTCCCATTCATCCAAGCAATTTTTCTTATTACTCAAGATGATTCCCAAATAACTATATCTATTCACCACACTTAACTTTATATCCCCCAATAAGAAATCTTTGTCTTCTCTTTCCCCAGTATTCACCATCATTATATTTGATTTTTCTTCACTAAATTTAATCGCCATATCTTTACCCATCCTTGCACATGTCCTCAGCATAACTTCCATATCTTCTCTTCTTTCTGCACACAAAAAGACATCATCCGCAAAAAAAAAAGACTGGACAATGTATATACTCTCTTGCCACCTGTTAACGGTATCTCTATCCCTCTTCCTAGTCTTTTTATTGCTCTCTCCATTTCACTCAAATACAACATGAACAAAATAGGTGACAGAGGTAAAACTCTCCATACAGTAGTGCCACTCAGTGCCAATGAGAATAATAACAGTTATGTGCTAGCATAAGAAATAGTGATCATGCGATATCAGAGGTAAATAGAAAATTACACTAAATAAAACAACTTAAAGAACTAGGCTTATATTATTATAGACAATATTTATAAATAATCTAATGATTAATGAAAAAAGCTAAATGATAATTATAAAAACAAATAATTTAATGAATATTTTTCAAAACTCTTTTTTAGTCATAATTAAAAAGTAAATCAGAATAGGATTATCTATAATAAAAATAAGTCATTAGCTATATATATATTCAGTTTCATTATGTATAATTAACACTAATGTTTGAATTGATGTTTTGGCCGGAACATACCTGTTGTTATCCAAGTATCATTTATAAAAAATAACATGTTTTTTGAAAATAACATTTTTTATCCAGAGAATGGAGATGTCATCCGGCTGAAACAATGGTAGAACATCAGTGTTAATAATACACAGACAAACCTAAAAAATTATAGTTTTTGTCCTCTGCCTGTGAAAAACATTTGATTTAACATATGTCATACAGATTAGCCACAGCAATTACATTTCAACTATATATTAGTGCAAATGCTTAAATAAAAAAAAATAAAACAAATTAGAATTCATAAGTATACTAAAGTGAATAAAAAAAAATAATTAACTTTTTTAAATCTAGTACAGTCTCCAAAATACATACATTTGATAGAGGTTTCCCCTGATCGGTTGCTTCCTTGATTATACCACTGTACCTGAACTAAGAGAGAGAGAGAGAAAGAAGCACAATTTCTTGATCAGTCAGCCACTTCATTAAGTTATAAAACATTTTTGTCTTATATTGTATGTTTATTGTGTAAGGTATGTTTTCTTTTCATATTTATACTTGGAGATGTTTCGTTATGCATAAACACTGCATGCACATATGTGGCACCTTTATTCAGAAGAGATTAAAAAAAAACTAGATAAAAACAACAACAAAAATAAAACCCTTAGTGCCAATTGCTGCAGTACGTACATTGAGGAGAATCAGCCTATTGGGAGCTTTTATGTACACACTCATGTCTGCCTTCTCTAAAGGAAGTTCCTAAGATAAAAGCAGAGAAAAGTTGGAAGTTAATTTAAAATTTACAAGATGGTTAATATCAAGAGGAATTTGAAATTAGTTTGTGATTAAATACAGTTTTTTTAAAAAAAGGGGAGGGGGGGAATGCATTAAAAGATGTGGTTAATTATAAAAAATTATAAAATATTAGAACTTGTTATAAAGAAGAGATTATATATATATATACATAAACACATACATATATAAAACTGATTTAAAGATCAGTATTTCAAAGTTATTAAAAATTGTTGAAACAACTATTTAAAAAAGTGCTATTATCCAATTAAGTAATAATATACTTGAGTGACTTTTAAAATGAATATTTTTCAAAAGCAATCATCAATTTGAAATTAATATCTTTCTATTAGAGAATCATCCAAGTAGTTAAATTCTATAGAAGTGATTGGCTGGAGTTATGGAATCATGGATAAAAATCTAAACTAAGGAAAACCAAAATAAAAATAAAAATGGAAGGCAGAGATGTCTAGCCATTGAATGTCAGATGCTTAAAAAGCATAGAATATCTTTTATACTTCACCTGATTTATGAAAATGTAAGATTAAATTGTAAAATTAAAAAAGTTAAATGTTTACTCTCACAAACAAAAAATTTAAAAAAAAGCACTTTTTAAAAAATGAGCAGCAAAATGAGATTAGATTTGGGAGTAAAATTGTTTCAAGACATTTTTAATAATAACAATAATAAAAAAGTAAAAATATTATCTGAATTATAAGAAAAGGAAAAGATATGATTATTTTTTTATAATAAAATAATAAAAATATGTTTTTTTTAAAAAAAAAGTTGCACATGCAGAAAAATATTCTACTGGTATTGTAATTTGTCTACACTAGTTTAAAAATAGTAAATCTATAAAAAACAAGATGTATTTCTATGGTTCTAATTTTTCAAAAGTAAATCATTGTTAGCACATATTTTTAGAAAAAAAGTAAATAAACAGATGAGAGCAAGGCAATATCGAGATATGGGGGAAAATGCGATCCATTTGATGATTATTTTCTTTTATCAATACTATATACAAATAATTTAATATTATCTTTTTTCATATATATATATATATTTAATTATCCTGCCCAACTTAGAAATTAAAGGGAATTTGATAACTGCATGCAAATCAGTATTCAATAGTTGTAAGCTTATAAAATTATTATTACAATATATTGAAAATAACTTTATATTAAGTTTATTTCTAATAACATAAATTTAACATTATTTTACTTTATTCTTTATTATGTTACATTTAATAATATAGATTTTTACTTTTTGAAAAATCTTATTTAACAATCATATATATATATATAGACATAGGTTTTCAAAATCAAATCATGATTATAAATACCAGGAAATTAACTATATCCCTCCACTCACTTTATCAAGCAAATAAACACGTTATATTTATTCGTATTTTGTGACATTTCTGTTATATGCATTGCTTGTATTTCAACATATTTCAAAATAGTAATGTACCCTGTTTAGCATTATATAAGCACATGTTATGTAAAATGAACATACTAAATAAACTTAATTTTGTGATATTTTTTAATGATGTTTTATTGACAACAAAATATAAACAAGTATACAACTATCAGATGAGATAAAAAAATTGCAGATTTTCCCAGCAGTAGTTCAAAGGCTGCAATATATTCAATAATACACATAGTACTGTGAGAAAATTTTTTTAATTCCACTACTTTAATGGATGCATTATTGGAGTATATAAGTACAAATTTCTGAATTTAAAAATTTATTAACCAAAATTGTTGAAAAAATAATTGAATCTATAAATTAATATATTAAACTGCAGTTTTTCTCTCTTTTTTGAGACTAATATATTTTAACATTTATTTTTAAGTATTTAAGTATCTAACTTTGGATTTTTTAGCAAATACTATTCAATTTAATATTTATTTAAAATAATTTTTAAACTAATAGTAATTTTCTACAGAATAGAAGATAATGGTTAGACATGAGTGCATGAATTCCAACTTTGAATATTAGTCTTCACTAACAAAGGTAAAATCCAAAAATCTGATTGGAAATGGAGATTTTATAGCACTATACTAACTGCTGCTAACTGATTACTCAAATTTACAATATATAACTCTAGAATAAGATGAAGATAATTGCTCTTGAAGACATTTAAAAAATCGTGTGATATCAATGGTATTAAAACAGAATAAATATTGTCAAAATCTTCTCATTCTTGTGAATGATTAAAGAATTCACGTTCTTTAAAATGTCACCTGCATATAAATTTTGGAAAGAGAAAGTCTTAAAATTCAAATTATATATCATTAAAACAATAATTTTCTTTAAAAATTTTCAAATATAAAAATGTACTACATCACTTTCCAATGTTTCAATTATTTTTTATAATCTTTTTCAAGGATATAATAATATACTTTTAGAACAAAATCTCCTTTATTCACATCTCTAAAGTCAACAAATTTTATATAAATACATTAATTATTATTACCAGTCAGTTATTAAACTGGAGATTATAATATCTCTGGTGCAGTTAAAGATTAATATATCTGTTTTTATTAAATGTAACAGCAAGATGTCATTAATTCAATTCTATTCTTTTTTTTTTACGAGTACTTTCTTATAGATACACTTAAAATTTCTATTCCATTATTTTTAATTATCATATTCTCTGAAGATTGGCAAAAAAAAAAGAGATAAAAGTGAACTCTCAATCCCTTGAATATACATATATCACTTTTCATTATATCATCTCATTTCTTCATTCCTGAATTTAAAGACATAGAAATATGTATTATATATATGCATCCATTATTATTCAACCTATTATGTTTCTATCATCTACTGTTGACAAATCATAACCTCAATGCAATATTTATCTGCATGGATAATTTTATTTTTAAATTTGCAACTTTTTTTTCTTAAATATTAATATCTTTTCCTCATTAATAAATAAAATGGTAATTTGATGAATTTTTTTTTTACTTTCTATAAAAAATTAATGATTAGATAAGATTATTTATTTAAAAAAATCCAAAGACCATATGTAATTAACAATGACTCCAGTTTTTTAAATGTTAGTAATATGTGCAGTATACTGTATTTTATATATATGCACAAACATAAGTGTGGAATGCTTTGAATTATAATACCCAAGTTATATTAAATGTAAGTTATATACTTTATGTGTACTGTGCATTTCAGTGAATAATCATTAAATTACTTATCTATTTTTTTAATCTATCATTTTTAAATATCTAACTGTTTATTTTCTTTGATACCCTGGAAAATGATGGATTGAGAATTCACTGTATTATACCATAGCAATATATATAAAAAAAGTCAAACAATTTAAAAGTATAATTATCATAAAAATTTTGTATATAATAATCTTAAAATGAGGAACAATATTGAAAATATATGTTTGTAATTAAGAAGCCCCAACCCTTCCTCTAACAAAGAAATTAAAAGAAGCATAAAATAAATAGGTCATATATAATATCATTACCATATAACCTAAGTTATTTTGGTTGTCATCTGATCCTTCGTGTTAGCCGCCAGAGGCGCGATTTCTAACTGAAAAACACATTAATATATAGTTCCCGGGATAGCGATTCTCTATTAATATTGACTTTTTTTTTTGGTTTGTTTACAAAGTTTACTTTTTTTCGTTTCTGAATTATTTTTCCCAAATAATATTTTTGACGATGGGATAATAATAGTTTTGGTTTTTTTTTTTTACCAAAGGGTCTTTTTTGGTGTGTGTTCAAATAGTAATTTGTGTTTTTTTTAAAAAAAAATAATATTAGTTTTTGTAAAATTGGATTGACAAAATTCAAGAGAGAACGGGGTTTTATGATGGATCTTTAAATAATAATTTACGTTACTTTGATAGGTTTACATTTGATTGCCGAAAAAATTATTGGGAGAAGTGTTTTTTTTTTTTTTTTTCGCGCGCGTGTGTTTATGTTTAAATAAAATTTAAAACCTTTACTTTTATCGGTTTACATTTGATGGACGACCGATTGGACTTCCTTTCGTTTATAAATTATGGTTTTGGTTCTACAAATAAATATTTTTGACAATGGGACGATAATAGTTGTTGTTTGTTTAATTTTTATTGACAAGAGCGGGTGTTTTTTTTGGTGTAGATTCAAATAGTAATTTGGGTTACGTTTAAATAATAAGTTGCGGTCTTACTTTGATCGGTTTACATTTGATTCCCGACACTAATTACTGGGAAGGGTGTTTTTTTGTGTGTACGATTGTAGACAACAATTATTGGGAGAAGGGGTGTAACCGTTTAAAGAATAGTAGTTTACGTTACTTTTAGTAGTGGTGTACATTTGATTGCTGACAATAATTAGTGAGAGGGGTGGGTGTTTTTTGGTGATTGGCGACAACAATTATTGGGAGAGAGAGTTTTGCGTTTTGTTTTTGTTCGTGTGTATGTTTAAATCAAAATTTAAGTTACTTTTATCGGTTACCATTTGATTGAAAACCGATTTGACTTTCTTTTTTTTTTTTTTTTTTCGTTTATAAATTATTTGGGTTTTCCCAAATAATATTCGATTTGACAATGGGACAATAATAGTCTAGGTTTCTTTAATTTTGATTAACAAGAGCGAGTCTTTTTCGGTGTACGTTCGAATAGTAATTTGGGTTATGTTTAACTAATAATTTACTGTCTTACTTCGATTGGTTTACATTTGATTGACCAGGACAATTAGTGGGAGGGTTTTTTTTGTTTTTTTTCTATACGATTAAAGAATAATTGACGTTCCTTTTATTTGACCGTTTGATTGCCGACGACAACAATTATTGGGAGAAGAGGGGTTTTTGGGGTTACGTTTAAATAAAAATTTTAGTTACTTCTTTTATTTTACATTTGATTGCCGACGCCAACAATTATCGGGAGAAGAAGGGATGTACGTTTAAATAAAAATTGAAGTTACTTCTTTTATTTTTGACATTTGACGAAGGTCATTTAGAATCCTTCAAACAAGCTTGCCTTTACGAAGTGAACCTTTCCATCGGCAGATGTTTTCGGACCTCAAATCTGCATATATTTGCCGCACAATCCAATCTTTTCTTTCAGCAGCAGGATGTTTTTTTCTGCTGTAGAAATATTCCAGCACTGGCCCGTGTCTGGCAATTCCCATCTTTTCCAAGTTTTCTGTTGTGGGAATTAGCCGTACTTTTTGTCTCGGAAAATTTCTCGCTAAAACGTGACTCAAAGCGTGATTTTTAAATTTTTACGCTATTCCACCCTAATCGAAAATTTAGGAGGAATACAAATTTATGAGGAACAATCACGATACTGTTAAAATTGATAAAATGTAACAGTACATCGATTGGTCTTAAAAAAAACAAGGCACCGATGAAAATTTAAATAATTGTGACACGATCAAAATAAACACCCTAGTACGATATTGTTACATCAAATACATAACGCAGCATTACGATATAGTGCATGACACAAACAACTACGGCATTTTCCTCTGCTTTTAGCATCGGAAAAATCCACACCGTTAGCCGCTAAGCCAAGTTAACACTCTTTCTAGATTTTATCGTAGGAAGGAGACTTAACTTCCGAGTTAATACTCTACCCTTTAGCGTAGAAAGTAGACTTAACTCCGAGTTAACAATCTTTCTAGGATTTCTTTTAGAAAGAATGCTTAAAGGCTTGGGTGCGGCCGCGGAAACGGCATATTTCTAGAAATTTAGCTAGAAATCGCGCCTCGCGGCTGACACGAACGATCAGATGACAACCGTTATTTTTAGTAAATAATCCTTACTAATGGTAATTGACTTCAATGTGAGAAGGTGTAATAGATCTTCAACGTAAAATTTCACATCAATCCATTCAATTACTCTTTTACTATCGTTTTCATTTCATTACTAGATCTCTATAAACTACTGGTGAATATTTTTCTTCAAATAAAAAAAAAGAAGATATTAATCTGTTTGTAGATTATTAAGAAAATGTTCAAATTTTCTAGAACTCATTACTAAGATTTCCATAATTCTTTAAGCAATTAAACAAAAAAACTTTTGGAAACTGATTACATAGAAGTAGTTTTTAATGGAAGAATAAAATTTATTTTTCTTCTACTCCAATTCTACCATCTGTTTTAATAAATGCTAATGTTTTTTAATATCTGACCAGTGCTATATCCCCAGATGAGTTTCTGGCTTATGATCTTTGGCAATGAGAATAGGACCCACTGAATAGAGATTTAATAAGCACCACTATTTAGCATCTACTGATTATTCAAGTGGCAGAAGTGGAGTTTAAAAAAAGCTCACACCTGAAAAGCATTGCTTAAGGTGGGATCATATACATTTTAGGATAAATAAACTCACGATAAGAGTTCTAAGTTGGAGATATTAGAAACTTATCACAAACTATATAAGTTGTTAATAATGATTACCTAAAAATACTAATGTTATTACAGGAAAAAAAGTTATGTGATAATCTTATAAAGTTATTGAATTTTATTTATTTTTTTTATGACCAATATAATCCTGCTTTCCAAAGGTCCTTTGTATTTAAAAATAAAATATCTGATATGTTTTGAAATATTACCTAGTATCATTTCATCTGTTAAAAAATATTGAAAGTGCTATAAAATACTGATCTTATATATGCATGTGTATCATATATATATACATACGTGTTATTTAGTAATAATTTAATCTAGAGATAATCAGGATGCATTTATGATTGTCAAATCCAAATTCCTCCTTTTTTTCTTTTTTTTTTTTAAAAAAATTATCATACACAAAAAATATACATAATGATGTTTAAAAATATTTGTTAAAAATTAAAAAAATATTAGTATAATATTAAAAAGAAAAAAATTTGAAAAATCAAAAACTGAAAACAAAAAAATATTTACAAAAAGGGGGGAAATTGTACAGAAAAAGACAGACATGCTTGTAGATAAGTTCAAGGGAAAGACCCATGCAAGTCAATGCATTCTAAAAGGAAAAAGGTAAATAAAAGACCCCAACGACTGGAACTCCAAAAACAAAGCAAAATGTATTTATAAATGGGTGGAGGGGTAAAAACAAATAATTATATAATACAATCATATTCAAATGAGAATACAAAATCATGCAAATGGAAAGGGGGGGGGGGAGCTATGGAAATATAGTGCAACTAAAAGTCATATTCAAAAACTCAAATAAAAATGCTAATTAAAGTTTTTGCATATTTTGGTATAATTAAATTCACATTTTCAAACATTGCAATGATAATTAGAAAAAAATCAATGACTTTCTGTATTTAAAAAAATCATGACCTGAAAAGAACAATGATTTTAAATTGAAAACTAATAAATAATAAAATGAATAAAATATCAATGTATGTGTAAATACATAAACACTCATAAAGCAAAAAAAAAACAAAAACAATAATTTTCACATAAAATCATAAATTTGTAGATAGAAAAATGAAAGCTTTTTATTACTACAAAGATTTATTTTTTAACACTATGGATGATAGGACTTGGTACAATTGATAAAGGGGGTTCTCTAAAACTATTCCTATAAGCCTTGTATTATCACAGTTCACAATTTGGCTATTATAGTATGTTTTATATCTTAAATAAATAATGAGTTAACAAAGAGTGCTTAAATACTCTAACTCATAGTATTATAACATATAGCTCTGTAATGTATTAATCACATAATTGTTATTTTGTAAATCTAACATTTTAATTATATTTAATAAACTATATCATAAGAAATTTTTTAAATCCATTTTTGATTAATTTATGTGTTCCTTTTTATAAGCACAAATGTCAGATTTGGTTGAAACTCGCATACTATAATTTTTTTTAAAAATAGTAACAACAATGATAACAAATAAATGAGTAAAAATTATGTAATAAAATTTGATATATAGTTATCTGTTAAAAATAAAATCACATATTTAAAAATTGCTTTTATTTGTTAATGTACAAGCAAAAATAGTGCAATTATATTCTAATTAATTAACAAAAATTCAAATTAACTTACTCCTTGAAAGCAGTTTATTGATTAATATGAATTCAAATAATAAAAAAAAAAGATTTAGTAAAAATTATTAAATGATATTTTAATATAAATTAACATTAAGATATCCACACTGTTTCAAAAATTACATAAGTTATCAATCCACTATTTGCCATGTTTAAAGATTAAATCTAGCCTGCTAAAATTACTTTAATAAAACACAGTACACGCGCCCCGAGTACTTGATTTATTACAAGAGAGACCTCTACAAATCTAAACGCAATATTCGACTTTATAAAGATAAGAGCGGCCACACTCTTATCTTCAACCTATTTTTCAAAATATATAGGCAAATCTAAAGTCGAATCTTGCGTTTAGATTTGTAGAGGTCTTTCTTGTAATAAATTAAGCACTCAAAGCGCATGTATTGAGGTTATAGCTTTATTTAAGTATTAGATGCTGACATTGCACTTAATAAGAATTAATATTTAATAAAACACAATAATGTTTTTTTTATTTAATTTATTTATTAACAGGTAAAACTTCAAAATGAAAACAGTGAAACAATAAGCATGTACAGGCAATTTAAAAAGACAGTTGCCAAATGCAGATTTAATAGCATAAACATAAACAATAGTAGCTATAATAAACAATTTTTGTACCTCTTTAGCCTGCATTTGCTGGCAATTTATTTTAAAATAAAAATATAAAAATTATTCCTGAATTAATGCAAACATTTTTTTAAAGAATTATATTACTTGATATTATATAAATTTGTAAAAACTTGTGGCCAAAATTTTTTAATATTTTCAAATTATTTTTATTTAGTTTATAATAAATTAAAATCAGAAATATTTTCTTAGTAATATCATTCAAAAGAGATGAATGTTAAAGACATTATCGAAATCAAATTTGGGAATTGGATCCCAGCTGATATCTGCATTATTTCTGCGTAAGTCTTTAAAATTGTAATCCACCCCTAACTAAAAAATCACAATTCCAGATATGCACAATAAAAAAAAAAAAAAAATCCCTTAGAAACAAATTTTTTTTTAAATAAATGCAGTCAAAGGGCATTTAGTGGCATCATTCCTAATGTTTATGCTGTTTGCTACTCTTTCAAATGCTGCATTAAATTGTATTATTATGATGATTTATCATAACTTATTACTTATACTACTCTGAATTTTCTATACTTACTATATTATTATTATTATTATTATTCATTGTAATTATTTATTCTTAAATAGTTACCAATACCAAATAATATAAAAAACATGAAAGATAACTTCAAGTTAGTTTTGAGCTACGAAGTGCTATATTTTAAGTTTTTGTTTCTACATTTTAAAAATTGTGATACAAACACAAATTCTTAAAAAAAAATAACAAAAATATAGAAATGAACCGACATACTATTTTTTTAATATTTAATGTCCATATTTATATAAACATTGGTAAATGTGTGTGTATATTTATATATTTGAAGCAAATTCAAGTTTTAAGTTAGTATGAATTTCTTTTTTGTTATGTTATAGATTTTAAATACTTTGATTTTTTTTTTTTTTTAAAAAAATCATATCACATTGCATTGAGAATATTATCCCCCCTCCCCCCAATCATTGGTAATTCTGGAAGTAGATTATTCATTATATTTGAACAATTTTATAAAATTTCAAATAATTATAAGAGTCAAAGATTTTTAGTTGTTAAGTCAAATAATCTGCTCTCTAATTCTTGAGCAAATTAAAGACAAAAATTAGTAATAAAAACTGACAACTAACACTTTTATTTTTTAATATTGGCATCTTTTTCTTAGCCAGTAATTAAATCAATAAAAAAAGTTATTGAAAAAATATTATTTTACAAATTAATTTTAGTTGCACTATACTAAATAATATTAAAAAAACGTTGAACAAAATATTTCTAGGAAGCAAAAGGGAATCAAAACATACACAAAAAACCCTCAAGCAATATGAAATTATCTTACATTTACCTCACATGGAGGAGGAGCATTGCGATAACTGGGTACAATTTTAAAAGTGACACTACCACGGGCTTCTCTCTGAAAAAAAAAAAACAACAACTATACTGACCTATTAAGTATACATGCAATAAATGTCATAAAATCTTTTTAATTTATTATATTATTTCATATAGTACAATTATACTCCTTTATTGCAAACATGTATATAAACTGATCATTACAACTGTCTTGAAGTCTTCTTTAGAGTTATAGTATATTAATAAATAATAAGACAAAACAATGAATGAATAAAAAAAAAGAATAATCAAAACAAAATAGAGATAAATTAAAATACAAAAAACAAAATATAAACAAAAACAAAGTAAATTTTTAAGAGTTTCAGGCCTGGTAACGTTATATCGATCTGTTTTTGCAAATAAGAAGAGTCACCAAGCGATGTACAGTGGCTAATTAACCAGTACTGATTAAGCAACTAATCACCAACACGTTTTCATAAAATACATATATAAATGGTGAGAGTCAAATCAAACCTGTAAAAAAAGGTATGTAATTCTTACTAGTGATTATTTAATTCTTGTTAATCTTTGCAAATTATAAAACACTAAACAGAAATATAGTGACTAAAATCTATTAAGGTTCTCTTTCCTGTATCTGGAGCAATATTTGTAAGTTTGCTGCTGTTAATAATAATATTTAAACTAAAAAACAATCCGCTAAAAATATTTCATTTTATTATTTTAATTTACAATATTATAATGATCTAGTGTCACAATATTTTAGTTGAAGTTTTTGATAAACGTCATGATATTTCAATGGGTTTGAACTGCTCAGAATTTTTGATGAAAATTGGGAAAAGATTTTTAAATGACACTAAAAATAAGTTGACATAAAATATGAAATACGATGATGTATATAACTGTCATTATAATCATAAAAACTTTTACTTAGCTTAACTTGATCTGTAAATTTTGTCAACTTTGGTAAATAAACTTTTATCAATATTCAAAAAAGAATAAAAGAGAATAAAAGTAACAAAATTATTTTTTCTATGCATTCAATTTCATAAAGAATTCCTCTTCATGTTTATAAATTTTTTTTTGATGAACTGATGAGAAAATTAAGTTCTTTAATCATCAACTATAAAAATTAATTAAATGGGAAAGTATAAATCAAGTGTTTTCTTTTAGTTTTCAAATTTTTGAATAGTATTTTTCATACTTTAATTTTAAATTATTTATGATTATAGAAGAATTTTAGTTAAGATTAAAAAAAAATATATAATTGGGTTTTTTTTCTTACTTTAATGTACATACATGTAAAATTACCATTGTGAAAGACAATAAAAGATGGCCACATTGGAAAGAATTAAGGTAATAATCGATATAAGTTTGAAATTGCAATCATTTCAGAAAAATAATAAAAATCAGAATTGAAAAGCAGAAGGGATGCCATTTTCAATTTATATTTAAAACACAAACTAAATCAAAATTAACAAGAATGTGGAAATATATCAAACAAAAAGGAATGCCGACTTTAAAAACAAAAATAGTAGTGATATTATTTCGGATTACTAAGATTTAAACATAACAGAATTTTCTATTAACTTGTGTAAAACTGCTAGCTAAAACTCAATTCTACGTAACAAATAAGCCATTTCAATACAAGTATTTTGGCTGCTTATCATCTACCAAATTAAAATTTATCTTTAATGATTATAATATCTAGATAATTCCCAAACTTACATTAAGCAAAAGTATAATAGTAATTATAAATCTATGTTAAGCAAATTGCTAAGTTTTAAGACTTTATTATGTATATTTATATGTTCAAATACAAATATAAGCATGAAAGTCAGATGGCATTACCAGTATTTTCTGCAGGCTTTCAACTGACTGATTGGTGACACTAACGCCATTGATCTCGCGAATCTCGTCCCCAACATGCAGGGTGGCTTAAAAAAATATAAACAACAAAAAAAGACAAATCAAATAATATATCAATTGTTGTGATATATATACATAATAGATTAAAAATTTTAGTATTTATTATATAAATATCTACATAAACATATAAATATTAAAATCTCTAACATAATAGTGGAGGAAAAAGATATGCAATATATACAAATACTATATAGCACTCAAACGTATTAAGCCAAATAATTTAAATAATCTGTTGCAGGTAAAAGCTTATAGCATCACAATGAAAAGAAGACATAACCAAGTCAGGTTAAACAACTGCTGATCAGAAAAGGTTTTATAGCTTTCTTCCCTTATTATATCTTCTAGCTATGAATAGTTAAGACTCCCATTAAACATAAAATAATCAAATAGTTTGTTACTCAGTTCATATGAAGTTTGTTACTGAAAATGATAGAACTAAGCTACAATCAATAAACCATGAACTCCACACCACTGCTCTAAACAATTCAACGCAAGAATTCTATTTACTAATGAATTATAAGCAGGCTACTTTAAAATTCTCAAATACCTAAAAAATTTCTATCCGAATTTAATCCAACATTTTACAAAAAGTAATATCTTTTGAAATTATTTATTTGAATAAGTGTTCAGAAATTTTTAAGTAATGGTGTAGCAAAAAAATTATATATTGTTTGATATTTTGTTAAACTTATCTTTTATAAATGTAAAAATACTACTTTGCAATACATATTATGACTTTTAACAGCAATTTTGAAATATCTATATGATGTGATATACTCTTGATTGCTATCACATTTAAAATCCAATACTGCATTTATTTAAAATATCAAATTACAAAATTATTAATGAAATAAGTCAGTTTTTTTTAATCCAGTAAGAATAATAATTAAGTTAAAATATTTAAAAAAAAAAAAAATTACTTTCAAATATATTTTGTCAAAAACCAAATATTAAATAAAATCTCTAGAATTAATAGCAAATAACTTGTTGCCATAATAACACTGAATATTTATATACATCATATTTACTTTGTTAACAATTTTTAACACACTAAGGGTAAGATTAATCAAATATTCTGTAGTTTAGGAGGAGAGTTAAATTCAGTCAACATCACCACAATTCCAAAATAAATTATTACCAATTGTGGCATCACATTTAAAACAGAGAATCATCTCATTCATGAATAAGCTTTTATTTTGTTTTATTTATTTTTTGGTAAAATTTGTATTTTCTTTTCTATTTAAGATTTATTCTAACATACAATTATTTTTTAAGATTAACCCAGATTAGTTTAATTATTATTGTTGGAGATTCAAATTTCAAAATCCAATTGCATTGATATACTTAAATCTAATGAATTAAATAGTAAGACTATAATGAACTGGATAAGCAAAGATAATAGTTATCAAATCCTTATTAAATGAAAATCAAAAAGGACTATCCAGTTGCCCAAAAATCTTCTCAATTGCATTTTGGAAGGCATGAAAACCAATTATCGATATCTAAAAAATAATACATTAATGGAAGAAATCAACAGCGCACATCCTGGGATAGTCAGAGCAAAAGCACTTGCTCATTGCTGTTTGATGACCTAAATTAGCATATTGAAAATAATATTAAAAAATATAGTTTGTCAGCAATAAAATGGGCGACCATGCAAAAGTTAATCTACATGACTAAAGAACATTAAAGAGCACGTTGGATCATATATGTGCTTTTAAAAGACTTATTTATTCAGTTATTATTGATACATTTTCTCAATGAGCTGATTGCTATAAAATAAAGATTACTAGTTCAGAGAAACTGATTAAAAGATTTCCAGATATTTTCCTATCAAGGAATATTGGGATCATTGGTCATAATAATGGTACAGGTTAAATTTGAATAATTTTCAAAAAATATTAAAAGAATGAGTAGATAACATACAGATTAATATCCTCCCTACTAGACAGAATTAATTAGTATGATAGAGAAAGCAGTTCAACAATTAAAACAAAACCTGATAGTATACATAAAATTATGAAAAAAGTCTGTTACATTAAAAAGCCATACCATCACAGTCTATTGGGAAATAAATAATTATTATCAAGAGAGAAGTTAAGAATATAATTATTTCTTTTGCTTCCAAATAAAGGCAACTTTGTAAATAACCTCAATCATAAAATCAAATTTGTTGAAAACGAAAAAGTTTATGTAAAATATAGCTTATAATAATAAAAAAAAAATTGAATTAATTGCTGTTGGAAATTCATATAAAGTTTGAATATCAGAAGTAACAGTCAAGCCCAATTTGTGGGTCTTAAGCTCTAAAATCTATAATTCTATTATTGCACTAAACTAAGCCAGATGGGGCCTGAATTCCAACCAAAGAAAGATTCACAAATGAATTTAAGTCCTGCAATTCTGCCAAAGAAGCCATAGATTTGGAGATTACTAACTATATGACTCATAATTTGTGTTTGTCTATATTTACCTAAATCACTAACTGATAAATTACACTTTCAACAGAATGAAACTAGGTAACTTCAATGAGCTCTTCAAAATACGTACTACAAAACTTATCGGTAAGATTATTCATATCCTGATAGTGACTAAATTAAGCTTATATTATAATCCTGATAAAGACATTAATTTTCTTATTCAAGAGACTTTTATTTAAAGAACTTTCTAGAAGAAATTTGGAAGTGAACTTTAATTGTTAAACTGTTTTCATTAATTAATTCATGTCTGGATTAGCATGCGTGTATTCTTTTCAACTTATTAGTAATTTATCTTCTAAATATTTTAATTTGTTTGAATAAAATATTTTGCTTTTATCAACTTTTCATTGTGCGTTATTATGGTTAGTTTATTTATAATCTATTATGTGTAATTTACCTTTGCCAATAGTTATTAATTAAACTCCGGGAATAATATTCTCTAAAAAAATAAAGTTACGGGAAATCAAAACCCCGATCCTTTTAAATATTCTTATATTTACGATATGGGATGGGACGGATTTCAGCGGCTTCTTGTATGAATCCTGGCGCCCTTGGTAAAATAAATAAAAAAGCCGATTCCGCTGGCAGCGTAAATCGCAATAATTAGTAGGCCAGTTAACCAGGAAATATAGCTATGTTTTTAGAAATATGAACAAAATATTTATATTTTCCGTCTTCATAGCTTGGTTAACTTTCATTATATAGTGTGTAAAAGAAGGCTTATCAGAACATAGGAAAATGTTACACTATATTGAAAGATTTTCTATTTAGGAAAGAATTTCTTATCAGAAGTCAAAGCAAAATTCTCAATGTAAATGAATTTCCTGCATTCTATTTTGGGAAGACCACTGATAAATATATTAAATAAAGTAGGTGAGAGAAATGAATTGTATGAAAATACTATTCTATAAAATTTTGTATCTATTATAATTATCATTTGGAGCAATTTGTCAAGTATATTAATGGTTTTCTTACATTTAAGAATTTTATAAACTTTTAAAAGAAGATCATTTTTCCAAACAGAATCATAAACTGAGCTTAGATTAATAAAGGTAATATTAGTTTATTTAAAATGGAACAAAGTAATGCAATGAATAAAAAAAAAAATGTAAATGTTTAAAAAGGAACTATTTAGGAGATGGAATAGCTGGAATTTTGTGAAATAATAATAAAAAAAAACTAATGATGAAATAAGCAAATATAACTGTGAATTGCAAGAAAAGACATATAAAATAAGAAAAAATCTCAAACGTTTAACTCAATGTCTTGATATTGGAAAAAAAAAAGTGTTTTAGCAATAAAAAGCTGGCACTGATTTAAAAAAAAGAAAAATAACATTATGAAGTGTGTAGAAGAGTTCTACAAAGAACTATATAGTAACAAAAGCAAGAAAACAAAGTAACCCTTATGATATTCATATCTTCTGAATTGCCAAATATAATAAATGAAAAGATATGCAATTAAGTCTATGAAGAATGGAAAAGTTCTAGAAAATAATGAATTATTATAGATATTTTAAAAGAAGGAGGTAAAGAATAAAAATTTTTTTGGCAAAATTATATACAAATATTTCAAAGATAAAAATGTTCTAAATCACTGCAGTAATTACAACTTTATTAACCCTCTATTAGTTCTATACAAGATCATCAACTCATCATCAAAGAACTTTGAACTCAAACCAATTAAAAAACAAGTTCGATTCCAAGGTATTTTTAGTGCAGTAAATTACACCCCCAAATATTAAGACTAGTTATAGAAAGACCAAATGAGAATGATTTATTATTATACTTTGGATTTGTAAACTATGAAAAGATATTTGAGCCTATAAATTTTTCTGCATTTGGACCATAATTAGACTATATGCTGATACTAAAAAGAATAATATTGTGTAAGGATCTATGACAAGATGATTTAATATCTCCCAAACCTTTTACTATGGTTTTACATAATGTATTTTGTGAATTAAAATGGAAAGATAATTAAATAAAAATAAAATTTGAGATTATTTAACCCTTATCTAGATTATGTAATATGGCTATTGAAAATAATGCTTCAAAAAATGTTATAAAAGTATTTTATGAAAGCAAGAAAGTAGAACTAAAATTAAATGCTAAAAAGTCTAAAGCTAATTTTTCAATAATTTTCATATCAGAAAGTAAAAATGATAACAGTGAATTAGAAATTAACAACTATAAATAACTTGGTTAGATCATTAACACAGACAGAAACATAATGGATGAAATTAATCATAAAATTAAATTTGAGAACTACTTTTGGAAGAAATAATTTAATACTAAAGAAAAAAAAATATGCATATGAACTTAAAACGAAAGATTTTAATAATATGTTTTACAAATTTTTAATCATTTATGAATCTGAGACTTAGACCCTTAAAAGATGAGTTTATACAACAAAGATGGAAATATATATATTGGAAAAAAGAAAATGAGATCAAAAGCAAAATATTATGGGTGAAAAAACATACAGATATCACTGAAAGAGAATTGGGCTGGACTTACAATTAAAACAGACAATAACAGATGGGCACTTCAACAAGATCGTCTAATATAAAGACTTAGAAAGATCATGCATAAGTTACATAAGATAAGAAAGATGGAATTATGTGGAAAACTTTAATCATGTAACGGATTGATAATAGTTAAAAACTGATGGTGATATAAACAAAGGCAAAACTCCCCATACAGTAGTGCCACCCTGTGCCAAACAGAGTAATCAATGGATGCCAGAAGGCTTGTGCATAGAATCCCTATCTAGTGCCTACTCATTCAATATCCCCAGACTAGTTTCTGGCTTGTGGCCATCATCAGTGATGAGCCTTGGATCTGAGAGCACTGCACCTAGATCTTAGGATCTAATGCAACCCTCCAGCAGCCACCTTTTAACTCTATTTTACTACAAAACTATGAGAATGAAATTGAAAACATTGTTAATATCTTCAATCTAAGCTCAATAGCTCATATAGTCATATGGGTCTGAACTCAATTCAGCACCCATACATTTTGGTGTCTTTGGCTCTTAAACAACCATAGCCACCATTATCCTATTAGGCAGGATTGGTGTTAAACCATCAAACATGTGATGTTTGATGGTGATATATTAGATTTATGTTGAAAAATTAAAAATATGTAAATCACTTAATATTTCTTAACTAAAAATTATTTCATTTAATCTGTTTTTGAAAAAAATATATATATACATACACGTAACATATTGGTTACCTTGTCTATGGATCATGCCGCCATGCATGATGCGAGCTACGATGCAGCGACCCTCATCATTCATTTTTAGTGTAATGCCCTATAATATATATATATATTTAGTAAAACTATTTAAATATTAAAGTGTTAAAACATGTATATAAAATTGTGATTACTTGAAGGTTAAATTTATATATATATATAAAGAAAAATTAAAGATTCCATTGAAGAATGACGATTAATAAAATCTGATAAAAATTACATTATGCTAGATCAATTTTTATATAAAACATTTCCAGTTTTGAGACTGAACCACTATTATCTGTTTTTTTTTATTATTATTGAAATCATAGCACACTATATATATATATATCATGATTAGTAATTTCATATCTGATTGGGAAAAAAAGAAAATTTGTAACAATGGAAAAATTTTTGCAATGCATTATTGAGGGGAATAAATCATTTCTCAAATATAACAGTAACACATTATATAGTTAAATAAATCCAGCTTAGTATATTTTCTTTTAAAATACGGATATGGATATTTCATCAAATAAAGATGTCTTTTTTTTCTTAATATGTTTTATAAAAACAGTTCAAATAAAAAGAAAAATTTATAAGCTTTTACATGACATTCCATATTTTCTTACATCTCCAAACTTATAATTATAAATTATTAGCTAATATCTGGTTGGGAACAGTAAAGTTAAATCGAGACGATCCAAATGTTACAACTTTTAATAATGCACTATTTATCTTATGTTTCCCTGTTAATATATCTTTTATGTATTTGATTACAATATTAGTATGTTTTATACTAATATTTAAATTTAAACCCAATAATTATGGGAGTAAACAACATATTCATTATTTCAGAAAAAGAAAAAAGGTAAAGCAAAGAAAATATATTTAATAGATGGCTATCAGATAAAGTTAAGGTGAATAAGAGTAAAATTAATTAGTGTGTTATTGAAAAAAAATTAAATGAATTTAATATAAATGATAAAAAATATTTGCTTAAAATAATTAGTTGTGTAAAACAAATAATAAGAAATTCTGTTTGATAAATGATGAGAGATTTACTAGTAAGAATTACTTGCATAACACAATCCAAGTCGAAAAAGACTAATTAAAAATACCAGAGGCAAAAACAGACTGATTGGTATCTGAGGAAATAAGATAACAATCAATAATTAAAACCAAATTGCCCAAGGGAAATCAACGAGTGATATACTTAGCATGTACAGAAAAGTACAAGGTTTTTTTTTTTTTGGCTTTTGCAGATTTTCTTGCGTGCTCATTATGAATTGTCAACTGTGAACTGTTAGTACTGGGTACTTGGAGCTAATTGAAATTAGAACAGGGCTGAAGGAAGCCAGTTAAGAAGCTGTCCAGGAAGCAATGGATGGTTTGTGCACTGAGGAAAACCAATTCCAGAGACTGTGCCTCTGAAGGTACCAACAGCTGGCTAGAGACTAAAGCAGATCACACAGATCTTATTTTGTTTTTGTATGCCCGATGGGTTCTATAGAAGGAAACACAGAATGAACTGTGAGTATACGTACTTGTTAAATTTGTACACAGCCTGATTTGAGCGATAGCCTGTGGGTCAGAGTTTGACCCAATAGTAGTGTATATATACATATAAGTAGAGTTTTATGGGTGCAGAGTGTCAATATTGCTGTTAATAATACTTTGTTGTAAGGTTCAGTCCAAATGCATTTTAGTTACCATTGATAATCTCTTATTGTTCATTTTATCGCTATTAAATTTTTGTTTATTAATTTCCTGTGTTACTCATTTTACTGGTATCCACATAATATCAATGTAAATACACACCAAATATAATAACTACATGCATAAATTTTAAAATATACCTATAGCATTGCATTTTCAATTTTCATAATTTGAAAAATAAAATTATTATCTGTAATAAACAATTAAGTGATACGGTGTATATGAGATTTATTGAAACCATTTGCAGTATTTTTTATTTCATTTTAAATATTGCAATTTTATATATATAAAGGAACAATCTTCGCAGTTATCTTAACACTATCTAGAGGTTATTTTTTCACAATACTGCACCTTTAGAATTAATTAAAAATTCCGGTAGATGTCGCACTGAAGATTTAATACTATTCAATTTTTTTTTTTCAATATCGGGTAAATGAATTATCTGTTATAAATCAGTACTTTCTTTGCAAGCAAATTTTACATAAATTCTTATGACAATTGTTTTTGTTCTTTGTTTTTTAAAAAAAGCTCGACGTCACAAATTGTAAAGAATCTAAAAGTATTAAAAATAAAAAACTAAAGTAAATGTGACAAACAAGAGAATTTCAGCATTTAATCTTTTTTTTTTTTTTCCAATTATTTTAATCCATCATTTGTCCACTGATTACTCATTTCTAGAAAAAAAAAAAATTAATATATTTTATTCTTAAAGAAGAAAGAAAAAAAATTACTGAACAAGAATTATCTGACCTACAAAAATCGTCTGACCTTTCGGGGAAATTGTATCGCTTAATTAAAAAAAAAAATCTCGCAGCAAAAAAATGAAAAAAAACCCCTTATCTTTTTCTTCTAATATATTAAAATAAAAATCCATTTTCCACTATTTTTCTTTTGTCTTCGAATGGTCCAAGTAATCTTGATAATTTTTAATAAAATGGAAAATGAAGTAATGAACTACAGCAGATTAAAATTTTTATATTTATGAAAGTTCTGCATAAATTCCTAATAATTCATACTCATTTTCAAAACATTTTAATTAAACAATTATCAATCCACTACAGGATGAAGGTCTATTCCAAATTCATTTCAGCTTTTCTGTCTTTACTTCATTCTAGCATATTTTCTATCATATCCATCTATCTCATAAATGATTTCTCTCTTCTAGATTTTTACACTATATTGGCATCTAGTCTAAGGCTTCAACTATCCACTCATTTTTTTTTCTTCTAGCAATATGTTCTGACCAATCCATTTCATACATTTAATTTTTCTACAACATTAATAATATCTCACTATAAACTCATCAACACTCCTTTAACACTTTAATCAAATAATTTTATTTATTTAACAGTTTCGACTGTACTAGCAGTCTTCGTCAGATCTACAACATAAAAAAATTAGATAAATATTATATCAATACAACCAAAATTATTATTCTTCATATTCTCATATAAAATTATAATAAAACAAAATAATATAAAGCAAAAACAACTCAGTCCAAAACCTTTCAACCAAAATTTTCCCATATCTTTTAAAAAAACCCAAAACATAAAACCTAAACTATAAAAAATAATAATAAAAAATTTTTAATAATAAAAATTTCTTTAAAATCATTTTTAAATTATTTTTTAAGATTACAAGCAAATAAATGTATTAAAACAATTCAAATTTTATCATCAAACCATTAAAAACAAAACCCTTAAAACCCATTAAAACATTAATCTAAAAAATTAATACCAAAAATTATCATTTTTATCATAATTACATATATAAGACCAAAAACCCAAAATCAAAAATTAAAATTAAAAAATAAACTTAAAAATAAAAATCAAAAAACAAAAAACATAAACTAAAATCATTCTTTCCCCCTTTTTTTTACACTCATTTATACCCTACTTACTTCATTTTATACCTTCATACCATCCCCTCAATTCCCTTCCTCATATATACTCTAATACTCCCTACCATCTTTACTTATTTAACTACCATCTTATAACATTTAATATCAATACAAACTTAACTATTTTACCTTAACTTTCCTTCTACCTTCACCTTTCCTCCATCTTTTTTTTATTAACCACTTCCCAACTTCCTTTCTTTCCCCATCAACTAGCTCCCCCTATTAACCACTTCTATTACTTAATTACCCTAACTTTTAATTCTTTATTAACCACTTCCCAACTTCCTTTCTTTCCCCATCACCTAGCTCCCTCTATTAACCACTTCTATTATTTAATTACCCTAAATTTTAATTCTTTACCCTATCAAGCTTTACATTTCCCCTCACTTAAATCATTCTAAACTTTTCTACTGTTTAATTTCACACTACAAAGTCCTAATCCCTTTTTCTCTATTAATACTAGGCCTTATTCTTTTAATTAACAATGATTCTCTTATCTTCCTGTCCCTTCTACTGTTTGCAAAACTAATCATTTTTATACTTTCCTATTCTATTTGTATTTTTCCTTATCTATTTGTATTCTCGCCTATGTATTTCATTTCCAATCACTCCGTGATATTACAATAATTATTTCTGCTTATTTCAATGTGTCAATTAAATACCTTTGTACTGCTCTTTAATTAGTTCAAGAACTCATAAAATATATTTATTAAAAACTTTCTTTTCAAACACGTGGTCATGTATTCTTTTAATATCATGTTATTTCTATCAAAAGCACTCACTCTATTCAAGTTCAATTGCATGCTTATCACCTGTAATAATAATATGGAGACAATATTTAAAGTTAGTAATTTATAGTTCATTAGTCAAGCTTAATTTTCTCTTCCATTCTATTTTTTCTTTGAAATGTCATTAAATATTATTTTAGTCTTTTTCGAATTTATCTTTAATCATACTTTCATTTTTGTAACATTTCCTGAAGTTCTTAAACATTATTTGCAAAAATAATTACATCAACTGCAATCTTCATTGGGTTTTATCCTCTTAGCTTCCCATTTTAATCTGTAAAATATTCAATAAGTTTTAGAGATATTAAACCAATTTGTAGAACATATTTCATGGTAATCTTTTTAATGTCATTCCTGTTGCAATTTGAAAAATGTTTTTCCATTTTTGAAATATTGTAGCTGTATTTTTCAATATTCCAAAGCTTTAATTATTATGAAAATGTTGGTAAAAAAAAAAAAATGACACAGCTATCTCCAAACAAAAACACTAACAACAAAATCAAATTTGTTTGTTACTTTCTGTAAAATGCATAGCAATGCAAACATTGTCACTCGTAACTACAGATGCAATCTTAACTATACTATTTCAATTAAACATCATCCATTTTTTCTATATTATCACAGGTGGGTTCAATAGAAATCTGTAACTTTTTTTTCATAGTCTAATATAATTGGAACTTTAAAAAAAAATTAAAATGTTTTCTTTTTTAAAAAGTTGGATAAAGTTTTAACATCATGTAGAACAGAGATGAAATGTTATATTGTCTTAAATTGCTTTGTTCATTTTTATAATAAAATCTTGAAATAGTAGCAAAAAGTATCTGTCAGAGTGGATAACATAAGCATATTAAAAAAAATTCTTAGTGCTGAAAATAGTTAGCATGATATCTAAAATTACTAAATTATTTTAAATGTTTTAAAACAGAATTTTCAAGACTGATAAATGTGTACATTAAAACAAATATAAACTAGCCATAGTTAAAAAAACCTATTTAATGAGAGCAAAGAATATTACAAAAAAATCTCAGTCATCAAGCACACAACTAAAGCAAAATAATTCACCGCTAAAGTTAAAATACATCTAAATATTTCAATGTCTACTAAAACAATTGAATTGTTATTTAAAAATCCATGTATTTCCATGCAAGCTCTACACAGGGAAAACAGTGATATCAAAAATAAGAGAGGAATAGAAGATATTTCATACAATTGCACAAATTATAGTTATTGTTTTTATAATCACCAAATTAAGATTATAAACACAGATTGACTTTTTCCAAATATAAAATGTGACAGTAAAAATGCCATAAGTGAGCAACTTTATTCCAGCATTCTTTTGATACAAATCTATTCGATATATACAATACATATGGTATCTTCCAAGATGACCAAATTCCATTTATACAGTCAAATATTATTTTAAGAAATTAGAAGTTATACATTTCTTATAAAGTCCTAATCAACTAATTTAAATATTATTAACCCTTTGACCCCCAATACAACTTTTGTACGACAATCTAGAAATTTTGATTTTGAGCTGAGTTTGCACGTAAACGTCACACATACGGGACTTACTTCGTTCTTTGCGCCATTTTGTTTTTTACGAGAATATCTAATAATTTTTTCTGTATGACAATTTTTAGATTTTTTATGAATATTTTTGGCGAAGGGTACCTAAAAAAATTTTTATTTTTTTTATTTTTATCATTTTATATATCGTAAAAAAGTTATTCCACAATGGTTGGATCAATTACTGAAGATTTTAGTTCTGATTTTCCATTGAAGTTGTCTGCGATTCTGGGCTCTCTTCTCAAGTTACATTTTTGGATAACTTTCAAGGGTATGTAATTACTTTTTTTTTTTTATAAATTATAAAATTTTATATGTACTGAGACAAATAAATATGCTATAGAATAATAAATTATAATATTTTATATGTGATGAGACAAATAAATACGCTATAGAATGATAAATTATAAAATTTTATATATGCTGAGACAAATAAATATGCTATAGAATGATAAATTATAAAATTTTATATATGCTGAGACAAATAAATATGCTATAGAATGATAAATTATAATATTTTATATGTGATGAGACAAATAAATACGCTATAGAATAATAAATTATAAAATTTTATATGTACTGAGACAAATAAATATGCTGTTGAATGGAAAAAAGTTCGAGATTGGGGTAATCTGTCACCCCGTGAGCTGATGCATTTTTTGGCACAATTATAAATATGAATAGTGTATCACGCGTGACCAAGATTGAATTTATGGATGAATTATTGCATCAGCCCGAACTTGCTAAAGTTATGACCCGCAATTGATTTGTCAATTTTAGGCAAGTAATATAGGATATTGTATAGATTTTCTGGCTTCCTCAATCCATCCACTTATTGTTACAGTGCCATGTATTTGAACTCAGCCTTTCTTCATATCTTTTATGCAAAATAATAAATATATTTATATACAAGTTTATGCTACACAACTGGAATTTCATGTAATATAGGATATTTTATACACACTTTCTGGCTTCAATCCATCCACTCTGTGTTATAGTGCCATGTATTTGAACTCAGTCTTTCTTCATATCTTTTATGCAAAATAATAAATATATTTATATACAAGTTTATGCTACACAACTGGAATTTCATGTAATATAGGATATTTTATACACAGTTTCTGGCTTCATCAATCCATCCACTCTGTGTTATAGTGCCATGTATCTGAACTCAGTCTTTCTTCCACACATGTAACCATTGTTAATAATAAAAAAAAAATTATCTTTATTGATTTATTTTTATTCATTTTATTTTTTATGAGTTTGATATTTTTTTTTTTTGAATACACTGTTCTGTTACTTTTTTCTCCACTAAAAACCATTCATATTGTTATAGGTACTTTTGCACAAATGAACACATCTGGCTCTAGAATGAAAATGGACCACAGCAAGGCTGCTGTTTTAGTAATTTTCTCAGTGAAAAATTACCTCAGGTAAGACTTCCAATACATCATTCTTTTTGTCATTTTGTGACAGATGTGATGAAGCTGTTTATGAAATTGTCATTTTATCATTTGAATTTCAAAATTTAGGATTTGCGAATCAGTGTAAAAATAAACATTCTTAAAACTATTAAAAATATTTTTTTTCTTAACTTTTTCTTTATGAAATGACTATTTTAACAGCTTCATTACATTCTTTCATATATGACCTTTCTTTTAATGCATGTTTTTTTATATTTATTACATTCAAACACAAAATGTCTAAGTTATTATAGTTAGGGTAAATTTTTCTAAAAATTAACAATGGCCCGCTGGTTTCCTGGGGATTCATGACTAAATAAGCGAAAAGTCAATAGTCATCAATTTTTTTTAAGAACTTGGAAATTTTCCCCATGAAAAATGGCGTTATAAATTTCTGATCACTGTTCTAATATAATTTCATTTTAAGCGTATACTACAAGCAGTTTTTGATGTCCTACATTATTATACTAAAATTCACATGTAAAAAAAGCCTGTGTTTATATTCTCTAAGTAAAGTAATTTAAAAGAAACATATACTATATGAATGTGTGTATATATATATATATATTTTTTAACATGTTTATAACGTTTATTGAATCTATATGTATAAATATATATATATTTAGAACTTTTACTATCATCACACATTGATCTGTACAATAAACACATGAATATAGTTACTAGAAAAAATAAAAGGCTTCTAAATTGTATTTTTGCTGAGACATTGTAATCATTTACCTACAAAAATATCATATCGCTAGGCTATTTTTGTTATATTAAAAAAAAATTAAATTTTATAGCAAATAACTGTTTTTAATAATTTAGCATAGTATTAACACAATTATATATTCAAAAAAAGCTACCATTGGCTCTTCAGTATTTTTCTGGAACTGGACAAGGCGCACACGGGTAACGTTTTCCATGTCCAGATCTCCATTGGGTCCATCTATTTCTTCATTGCCATTGAGATATGGCATGACAGGTGGTGGTGTAACACGAATAGCATCCTCTCCATAAACCTCATGAGCAAGAACATCATGAGCCTGCAGCAGTGCCTAAAACAACAGGAATACTAAATATTATTTAATAGTAAAAAAAAAAAACCCTTCATATTATTTTTATGTATAAATGTACATATATTATACCATATATAAATAATAAAATCAGTCTAGTATTACAACAATAATTCTCATTTATTAATTTCCTTGGTTCTGATTTCACAAGATATTGCAAATTCTTTTAGAAAATATGTATTCTTTTTTTAAAAGATACATTTCAATTGAAAATAACGTGATATGAACAGAAATTGCATACATATATTATCATTACTACCACCATCATTTTCAACCATTATTAATCCATTGAAAAATGAAGATATCTCCAAATTAAAACCACCAACAGATTTATTTATTTCTTCACCCAAGGTCTATTTTATAGATCTATTTAAAAAATAAAATTATTTAATTAATAAATTATAAATATATATTGTAACCTTATGGTTGGGCTCGATGTTTATCAAGCCCTATTTAAATGTTGAATTATATAAAATTTAAAATTTTAATTGGTAATAAATAAATAAAAAATAAATATTCAGTATTAGATAAGTGTATTATATTAGTGATATGTTATCATAGTTACCAAATTTTATTATAAAAAAATAAATAAATAAATATTATCAATAAATCTCCTGAGAGTGATAAGGACTTAAACTGTTCAAGATAGGCTAAGCCCTCTGTCCGGTTATGTATGAGATTTTATATGCAGTCTGTCAGATGGCCTAATGTTCGATAGTATCAAAAATATAATAATTTATTAGTGCCATTATTAATTTAAAGGAACTATTGATATCTTATTATTATTAAATAATAATCAAAAAGATTTAAGATGATAACTATTCTAAATTGATCTTTATAATTAATTCTTAAGCATATTTTATTGCGATTTAAAATAATTTTGAACGGTTTAATTAGTTATTCTCATGCTTATAGATGGAGAATTATTAATTATAAGTTAATGTATACATGTATAACGATTTAATTGGTTTGTTATTTTGTACAATAATTCTCTTTGGTTAAAGTTTATAAATAAGAGAACAACAAGTGTGATGCAGGGAGAACAAAGGGAACAAAAAAAAAAAAAAAACAGGAGAAAAACAATAACATCTATAATAGTGTAATTGAAAAATTGTCAAAGTAAAATTTTGAATTGAATTGAAAATGAAATGAATTTTTTTTTATAATGTGCAAGTAATGGAGTAGAGGACCCATTTAGCCTACTACATGATACACGTCACTTCTGTCAATTCATAATTGTCAAGGTTCATATATAAAGCTGGTAGACATCTTGGAAATGAAATATACCACTAAAAATAGATTTCAAATGTACGCAAAACAAGGAAGTTTGTAAGCATAAAGTTTTGTTCTGTATTTTATATCTGTTTTAATCATAACATTTACTGTACGGATTATAAAGATACTTATAAATTATTTGGGACAGCAAGAGGAAGAAGAAGAAAATTTGTGTTTTCAGCCAAATAAATTTAAAATAAGCAGAACTATATAATTAGATACTCAATGTCTTATTGCTGTTTTTGAATTTATAAGGCACAGCATGTAGTGTTTAGATATATATTTAATATTTAATTGATTCGTAATCTCTCCTCTCCTAAGAATGAAATTAAAGTGCAGATGGTGTATATAGGTATAAGGATCAATGATAGACTCTCTTATTCATTGGGGTAACCTAGATAACCTATTTTCATATCAGGTAAAAACCCGTACCGTTACATATCCGTGCGACCAATTGCGGGGCATCGAAACACATATAAATATTATGATTCAAAGCCCATTCTGTTATATGCCCTTTTTAATATTTATATTATATATATAATGAAAACATTGTATCCAAGTAAATAAGGAGTGGATCTTCCCCCTTCCCCCCAATAAAAAAAAATGAATTTATTAAATAGAAAATCAGTGATTTTAGTTTATAAATTAATCAATTCTAATTCTTAAAAAGGAATAAAATGACTGAAAGTCTCAAAATAATAGAATGCATGCAAAGATTAAAATTACGCACACAAATTAAAATTCAGGTCTGAGGAATAAAAAAAAAAAAAAACTCCAAATGGATGTAATGATTAATGCATTAGCATATGCAAATGTTTATTAAAATAATGACAAAGTGATTTTAGTAAGATTATTTTTTTCAATGTATTCCCATCTTTCAGAGAGGAGTGCATTTTTAATATTAGTTTCATAGGCAAAAAATAAATAAAAGAATAAGTATTCCTTTTCTGCTTTGCTAATGTAGAAATAGACTACTGAATGAATTTTAATCATTGACTTCAATATCATATGATCAAATTTAAGAAAAATTTGAGCATTGTGGCATGGCAATTTTATTCTATAATCAGACTAAATTTTTATTTTTTCACTTTCTTCAGCTGGAAATTAATGCAAAAACTGTTGACTGGATATCTAATGAGGATGCAAAAAATCTTGAATTGCATTTTATTCTGTTTCTCTTCAAAATGGCACAACTATTTATAACATATACAAGTTATACTTTAATTGATCAATTAAATTAATCCAATTGTTAATAACTTTTTTTTGATTGATAATTAATCAGTCTGACTACAACACCTGATCATTTTTACTTTAAAGAAAAACTGCATGAATTGGAAAACTATTTAATAAAAAGACAAATAATTTGAAATATTGAAAGTATAAGTGAAATGGAAGTCATTATATGTATAAAAAAATGTAAAAGCAATATGAAGATTGATGATATGTCAATCACAGTGACAAGATTAATTATTCAACTTAAGGATACCAAATGCAGGTAATTGAGATTTGTGCTTCAATATATTTTAAAGCTATGATGAAGTAAACAATTTTTATTTAGATTACATACAAGAGGCTTTAGATAAAACAAATAATAATTTAAAATGATCATAGTAGATTTTAAAGCCAAAATTATAAAATGATTGAATTATGGAACTGATGTGGATAAATTTGGTTACTGAATCAGATATTAGAATCATAATGTAGGAAAATAAAACTGTAAAAATATGCTTACTAGATTCAACACAAAAATATCAATGGTATTTATATGGCAAACAAATAAGCCTTACAAATGAAATTATAAAAAGATAAGTAGTTCTACAATGAATTATTTTTTTCATCTATTTGAATTGTCAAATGTTTTTAGAAAAATTCAAAATTATTTACACCTCTCTAAATATATTCAATTAATAGATGAGAGAAAATCCGAAAATAAAATAAACTCACATGAAGAATAAGAAAATCTTAAATAGATAATAAAAAGAAAAAACAATAATAGGTACTGTAGTATGTCCATAAACACCACACAATGACACTGCAAGCAATCCTAATTTCTAAAAAATCTAAACTTAAAATACTTAAAAAAGAACAGCATTTATAAAATATCATGTGTCAGATGTATATACATACCATACATATATTAATAAAGATATGTTCAATTAAAAAAACGCAAGAATACTGAGCTGAAAAAGAAAAGAAACTAAAGAAATTGCCCACGACACTAACAAATAACCCCTTAAGTCAACTTAGTATGATAATCCATAATGTTTGCATATCACTCGGCAATTTTGTCCTTAATTAAAAGGGAAAAACACTTTCACAGATAAATTTGTAAAAAATCAACTGAGAAAATAGCCTATTGGGTTAGAGCAGTGCTTCAAATTCAATATTCACAAGTTCTTGTGCTAGCTGACACTGATAAGGCCAGCAACATTTGATGAAGAGAGGAAAATAATAACTCAAAATACTGGGTTCCAAGTTATCCTGCTGTGTTATTACTAACATTTGAATGTATCTAGAAAGATGTAAATAGAGTGTGGATTTTTCTAAAAATATATAATAATTCAACTAGATGAAGGCATCATCATGAATCTTCATACAATTGAAAAAATAATCAATATGTACGAATTGAAACAAGATCAACTCTTACTCTAACATTATTTATTGTAAGTTTGAGAAATCAATGCTTATGAGGTGAAAGTGATTTTAAACTCCATCCCCAAGGTTTTTGGATTTTGTCTTTATCAATAAGGAGTAGGGATTCAAAGCTTGAATCAATGCAATTATGTAAATGAAGAAATGAGGACCATCAAAGGCAAGTATTTAAAATTTTTACTGTTAACTTTGGTAGAATATAAAGATCACTGATTCAATTCTCATCAAGCTAACTGCCATTAGGCAGACCAGCAACATCTGAAGAAAAGCAAATAGTAAAATATCTTCTATACTAACTTAAATGTTATTAATAACAGCTGACATATTTAGAAAGATAAATAAAGTTCAAATTTTTCTAAGAACATTTGACAATTCAACTAGATAATTATAAATATTTAAAAAAATGTTGAAATGCAGACATTGAAAAAAATGATACAAACATTGTAATACTGAATATGACAAGTGATCAAATATTAATATGAAAAGGATAATATCCCTCAATAATGGGAGGCGAGGAATAATGATAATTAAAATTTTATTTTTTCAAGATAGATATAATAACAATCGGAATCTTCTCCACTAATAGAGCAAATTTAAATTATAACTTTCAGAATAAAGTAATGCAGATATATTAATTAAATATTCATATAATTTTATTCAAAACTATTAAAAGATTACAAAATCTACTTTTTTTCGGTCTCTTTAATAATTTTAAATGACTATAATAATTAATATTTTATAGCAAAATTACACACATCATTCAACAATTAATTGTAGTTTTTCTTTTCAAATGCGAATTGGTTTATATATATATAATTGTTACTGAATGAAATAAATCCATTTAATTTCGCTCCGTCATTACATTAAAAATTTAAAAAGAAAGCTTCATTTCTATTTTAGAATTAATTAACTGCCTAATTTATTAATAATAATCAGAAAACAAATGACTAAATTCCCATCAATTATTCTTTATATTTTTGATGCATCTTAAGAAGGAAAAAAAAATGCACATAAAACCTTTAAATTAAGAATGATAAAAGCAAATTAAAAGAAAGTGATGATGTCATACTTAACCAATCACTTTAGACAATTTATACGAATAAAAAATAAATTTAAATAAATGAGATTAACATATTACATTAAAAACCTTAAAAAACAACATAGTTTTGATAAATAAATATATACCAACCAATATTAATATTTCTCTAGAGCGCTTCAATTTGACATGTAAAACGAACTATTGAAAAATGTTTTACCAAACAAAACTACATGGTGCAATAGTTTTTCTTCTTCTTATCCTTAACATTCACTAAATATTAATCCATCGATTAAATAGATACTAATATACTGACTTATTCCCTCCATTTAGCAGCTATGGAACCAAGCCATGAATTATTAAATTAAAAGTCACGTGACTCACCACTGCACCATGACTCAAATGAAATGGGTTTGTGACAATTTTCAAATCGGACTGAAATGTATTAAAAATGAGATTATTATTATACCGACAGCGAATGGTTTCCACAAATGTCACACTTCAAAGAGTTTTTTTTAAAACGCGAAATATTTGAAAATAAATTTCAATATAATAATAAAAAAAAGACTTGAAACTTTTTTTTTTCGGAAATGGATATAAAATATATATATTGTCGGATTCAAAACTTTCCGCAGAAGTAGATTTGACTATTTCAAAGTTTCGTTTTCTTGATCCTCTATAATACAAAAGCACGTTATTGTTGAAGGAGGGGGGGGGAAGTTGCAGAACGTTTTTTTCTAATATACACGCAGTCTAAATATATTTACATTTTAAATTCATGCACATTAAATCATATACATATAAAAAACATTTAATGCTATCTTCAATGAAGGTATATTAAGACAAACGCTATGCACGAAATATATTTAGCAACCATTCCTAAAAGAGTATTGTCATTTCAATTTTTTTTTTAAATACTCAAAATAAATTTTGCAATAACTATATAAACCAATCTGTGATCTATAAATAAGTTCACATACAGAACACGCTGGTCCACTTTTCTGTCTGACATTCTTTGATGCTGACTTTTAAACTTCTAGACAAAACTTTTCCTTCTTAAATCCTTCAGCACCATGTTTAATTGTAGCTCTTCAATATATTCTATTCTCTACTATACTTTATCAATGGATCAACAATTCACTTATCTTTGAAATAATACATATAATGTAAACGAGTCTATCAATTCCATGAAAATGATGCCCAAGTTCTTCATAAAACATCCTTTTAGAAAGTGATTTTATAAAAGTGGATTCTGGTATATCACATCCAGCAAGTTGAAGAACAAATTGACTGGTTTTATGATCTTGCTACATTATTTTTAAAACTTTACTTATGGTAAGATGTCCAAGTCTCACTTCCATACTATAAATCTAACAAAATATTTAAATTGGTTTGCATTCTCAAATTGAAAAACAAAAGTTGCAGAGAATTTTTCTGTCTTCAACGAATACCAAATTTAATGATTAGGCAAATAAATGCATTTACTACTTATATATTCTACTTTAATATGATAGCAATAATAAAATAAAGCTTAACAAACTGGAAAACTTTAATTGTATATATGTTATGTAATTTAAAAAGTTGCTTTAATACTAACTACCGCAGCACCTTTTACAATGGAGAAATCCCTATAAAATTTACTTAGAATAGCCAGCTCATTTATATAATTGATTATATGATATTATGTTAATGAGAAAAAAACTATTAATTAAAAAAAGAATTAAAAAAAAATACATTTTTGAAAGATAATATTTGATTACTAATTTAAAAATCCCTATTTTTTTTCCCTATAGTTATCAAGACAATCCTCTATAATAAACAGAATGAAGAAATCTTACTATTTCATAAATAAGATGACAGAAATATGCTTAGTTTTCTTTCCTTTTCTGTTTAATCAGGATTTTATTTACAATAAGAAAAAGAATTCATGTAAAGATGGACAATCCTAATCCATACACATTAAGGAATACTTTTAAAAAGTGAAATTGGGTTAAGAGCTATATATAAATATATCAGAAAAAAAAGTACAGATACTGATAAAGCTCCCCAAATATGAATGAAGCAAAGACGTGATGAAAAAAAAGTTGGTTGAGACAATATATATAAAGACTAAGAAAGGTGAATTAAAAATATAACTTATTACTGGAGATGATATTTAATTAAACTATATAGATGTTTTTTTTTAAATAGATTATATGTAATAAAACAATAAAAAGACTACTTGAAAGAAAAAAAAAGAGATCAAAATTAATAAAAAAATTAAATATAAAGTTGATAAAAATAATGCTGGATGCTACACATTATGATGAGAAATAATTACAGCAGTATACAAGCAAATGATTGTGATTGATGGGATTGAAAATAGTGGATTTTTACAATCAGACTAAAATACTGGAAACCATAACTACAAAATTCTTTTCCTAAGTTATAGTATGAATACAGAATCCTGATGCTATTTATCACAACTGAATCTGTTAATTTGCTTACAGCAATAAAATCAAACAAAGCTTTTTTTTTTTTTCATGTAGAGTAAATGGAACGGTGACATATTTTAATTTCCTTACAAGAATACATTTTTATCTATTAATATGATTAAATGACAAGCAGTGAAATTATTTACTTAATAATGTCAACACTGATATCATCATCATCATCATCATCATTATCAACCATTATCAATCCACTGCAGGATGAAGGTCTCTCCAAGTTTAATCCATCTTCTTCGATCTTTAGTTTCTCTTCTCCACACTTTCTTATTTCATCCATCCATCTCACATGTGATATATATATATTACCCAATTGTGGGCATGTAAACTATATTTATTGCTATGTAAACAAATTTATTTCACATTAATATATTGTAACGATATATAAATATGTCGTTACATTAATTTAAAATAAAAACTTAAAAGTTCGCAAATAAAAGTAAAAAACTAAACGCTAAAATTAAAATGTTTGTTAAACGTATATACATTCGCACAGATGCCAAACTTTAAAAATATTTTTTTTTTAAAAAACAAATAAATAAGTATTTGAACGTACTTTTTTTATAAAAAAAAGTACAAGATTTAAAAATAAAAACAGGTATTAATTAATTCTCGTAATCTGTAAATGGAAATGATTGTTTATAAATTGTTTGAAAAGCAAGCTAGCCTTGGGCTCTTGTATAATTAAAATGATCTGATGAAAGATAGATAAGAAAATAAAGAGAAATTAGCTTGACCAATGGAAGCACTAAGTCTTGGCTCGGACCCTAACGAAAGTGATGGATTAGTGACGTTTTGTTGATTGAATCCGTGTGGATAATATAAAAAGGGAAATACAGTTTTTTCTGACAGTTCCAGCGTTGTGTGTTTGAGAGTTGTGGTAGGACGCACATACCACTCTCTCTATTTAAAAAAGAAAAAGACTGTGATACCTTGAACCAGCTATTGCCATCTCCAGAACATTATCTTCCAATGGAGGCATCGCGGGAATTAAAAGCAGAAACCTGGACTCTTCTACCGTAAGCTATATTGACATGAACTCTAAATTTAAAAATAATTAAGAACTTTCGTTCAAGCTTCTGAACTTCCATCTGACTTTTTTAAGTTTAAAATCAAATTAATAATGTTTAATTTTATATGTTTTCCGATTGATAAAAATCATTTCCATTTTTTTTTTTTTTCTTATTGTATAAATTGTTTATTGTTTAAATTTTAAATGATGAAATTTAGGTTGGGTATAGACGTTGCATAGATTCGTTAGTGGTTGATTATGTTGAAGTTTTCACATTTGATTAGAATATATAGGTCAACGATGTTAATGCGGGCATCTTACGATGAATGCCATGGCGCCTTGTGTATTCCCTTTTGCAATTGACGTTATCGATGATTTTGTAATTTGATCGATTGTGTTTAATTTGGATGTTTTTGATCGTGGAATCTGTGCAGCTGATCTATACTCAACATTTTAAAAACAAATTTATAAAAATAATCTGTGCGAACGTATTTAAATGTTAAATTTAAGTCGGGCGTGAATGGCTATATAGTTTTGTAAAGTTATATTAAGGGAGGGTAATCTTAGGTTATTCATTTCGTAGTTGAATTGGTTCAATGGATTGGATATATTTGTGTAATTGTAGATGTAGTATGAGATCCACTATGGGCAGGATTATATATATACGCCACACACCTTCTGTTTGCCTATGGATGGGTTTGTAAGACGGCAAAGGACCGCAGTCCATTCCTATGGAGTTTTATGTTTATTGTTCTACTTGCCAACAGATGTAACATTCCTGTTGGTGGAGAGACAATGTCTTCTCTAATTCTACTTACTGATCAGATGTACATTCCTGACAGTATAGTATTTTGTGTTGTCATATTTTCATGCTACATTGAATACATAAATGTATCAGATGGATTGGCGCAGGTTTGATTGCGAAATTTGTTGCCTAAGGTTAAATCAGGGAAGAATATTTTCTTTTCAAATGCAGATCTATGTAGTCTATTCATACTCGACTATCTAAATAAAATATTAAACTCATTGAAACTTAGTTAAATGTAAAGTTAAAAGTTAATATAAAATCTAAAATGTTGAATTTATACCTCAAAATTTAAATGTTATTTTATATGTGCGTAAATAAATATTTTTATGTGAATTTCTGGCAGTGGCTTTTATTCTTTTATATTTAAGATATAAAATTTATATTTTATTATCTCTGCTACTCCACTGAGCTAGTGACTTGGGCTAACGATCTGAATATTTAAATAAAGTGGAATCTTAACAGCGCATATCTGCTTACTCTAGAAATTTTTCTAGGTTTAAATGCCTAGATGGCGCCTTGTAGAGCAGATATCGTAGTTTGCGGTTAGATTCGATCTTCACTTGGCATTCCGATCGTTATAATATATATATATATATTGATAATTTATTTATGTAGCTCTGAATAATTTAGTGCAATGATAAAATAATAGACTCCAGAGCTCTAATGTCACATGATTTTTATAAATAAGAAATCATCCAATTATTATTTTCATGGTTTGTAAGGGACTTGAACTCAGACTTTCAAACTCCATACAGCCATTCAATCCATCTTACATAACTGATACACATGATCATATATGTGAAAAAGATAAATGATCTCCAATATACATATTTCATACTGAACCAGCATGGAGATCATTTATCTTTCTCATATATATGTGGTCATGTCTATCAGTTGTATAAGATAGATTGGGTAGCTGTAGGGAGTATATGTGTATTTAAATTTTATTGTTTATGTAAAATATAAGCATCCTATATTGATAAAATAATTACACTAATGGAGTGTGGCAATGCACAAAAAATAAACATTTGAGTCCTTTTCTAAGCACTTTGTTTTCCCCTGCCTTTATGTTTTCATATTTATTTTTAATTTACATTTCCTATTACTTTATGAAGGCTATATATAAGCAAGCTTAAAAAAATAAACTAAACTGGTGGTAGTTATGACAATAAAGAATTATGCTACAATGTGGGGAAAAAAAGTTAAGTACTAGACAATCAAAATAAAGATACAAATATTTTTAAAAGTGGATAACTGGTGGTAAAAAAGATATAAAAATAAATACTTTTCATAAGCTAATAAATTTAGAAGCTAGAATGAGACTAGTAAAAATGCCTACTTTTACTGTGTAGTTAGTATATTAATACTTTAAAAAAAAAAAGAATCTATTATAAGCTTTGTTGAAATGTACATTGTACTGAAACATAAGTAGTCTATTTTCACACATTATGCATGTTTCAACAAAAACTGTTTTCTTTGTTCTCTATATTAACAGATTCTTCAAGGATATTTTTATATGCAATTTTGCATAAAGTTAGTTTTAAATGAAACTTCAATCATCAGATTAACATAGAGAAAAGCTATTTTAAATTCTTCATCACCACCACTATTATGGAATTAATGGCAAACTTATTTCTTATGAAAAATAAAGTAATAATAATTAAATGGTTTATTGCTTGAGAACTTATAAAAAGTTCAAGTACTGGAAATGACAACTGGAGCCATAATTCATGAAATTGGAGCTCCAGAGACCATTAATCTATGACAACATCAAACCATGCAGAACATAAGAAAATATAAAAATTATAACAACAGAAGAAAAGTGACAAAATAATAAAATAGTTTGTAAATGCTTGAAGATGATAAAAATAACAGAACTTTTTTTAAAATGCTTTTGATGTAATTAATCTACTTAAAAATAAATTGGATTTGAAAGATTTTGATAATACAAATATAACCAATATATAAAGAGAAAAAAATTGATTTATTTTTAAAAAATTAAATTTAAAAATATTATTTCTGCTAAAGAATGGCTGAATAGAAGAAAGATAAAATTAAAACATAACATTTATAATGATCGAATCAAAAATAAGACACTAAGCAAACATATATTACTGAAGCAGTAAAAAATGCGAGTAAAATATGTTAAACAAAAATTAAAATATAACGCACAATATTAATACTAATTGATATATGTATAGTTAATTGCTTTAAATATATGTTCATTTAAAATGGATAAATATGATCCATTAAAAGATTTTGAAGACATATATAGAAACAGAAATTTTTAAAACGTAATATTGAAAATATTATTTTTAATATAATTCATGTAAATCTTAGAAATATAAGAAAAGCTTGTGAAGAATTGACTGCCATTGTATACACCTTTTTTTAACAACTAAACCACACTTCTCCTGATATATTTTGTACAATGCTTTATTTAAAATATGATGTTTTTGATTAATTAGCAGTCTTCTTCAGATCTAAAAAAAACAATTTTCCTACAATTATATTTTGCATATACATATAAGAACTTTATCTAATATCACATAATATATATATTCCTAACAAATTCCATCAAATATAAGCTAAAAATATTTATATATTATATGTATTTAGATATTTATAAATAAATATAAATATTGTATATATAATTTGATTTTACATACTTATGTAAGAGATTATTGTAATTCAACTTTGTTAGATGTGAAAAATATTACTAATCTGTCAAAATTATCATAACTTAAATAAAGCATTATGAAAAGTGTAGCATAAAAAATGTGATTTATTTGAAAAATTTAATAGAAGAAGGGGTGGAAGAAGTTTTAGATATCACGGACGAAATATATAACAGTATTTTTTAAGGATATTATTACATTAATATAATCCATTTTTTGATATTAATTAAAACAATATATAAAAAAAATATTTATTATAATAAATTGTAAAAACTTTAATAGTATAGGAATTATAGAAAAACAAATATTTTACTAGTAAAAATATTTTTATTAAAAAACTAGAAATAAAATTTAGTAACATTGATGCTATACATATAACATTGGAATTAAATAATATATATGAAAAAATGTTATTAGCTATACTATCAGATAAAGATTTAAAAATGTTCATAAACAAATTAAAACCATGGGTAATACAGCATCGATTGATCCACACCATAAGATGGCACTGTTTCTATGCTTAAGCACATAAATATGCTGTTTACAAGGTCGCTCTTAGATCTTACGGCCTAGTAAACTGTTCAACGCTAAGATGTTGAAGTGCACCCATTACCCAACCTCTCTAGTATGTTGAACATTATTAGCGATGAGTATGCAAGACTCTCTATAGACATTACTCTTAACTATTGTACAGCGTATGATGTGAAGGTTTCTGTATTTTGAATGTCGAAAACTATATTATAACGGTTTTTTTTTGGCTTCGATGTATTTTTTTTTATTTTTGTTCGTAAAAATTGTAACGATTTTCCAAACGCCCCTGGTTTCGTTGTCAGGGGTCAGAATTCAGTTAATGAGGAGTGTTAGTCACAGTTCGGCAAAGTTCACGATCAAGTCGCGCACTTTCCGACACTTTTTCGAGATCAAAACATTTCAATGGCAGACTACAGAAGCAGATGCGGTGGCCTTTCTTCAACAGAGAAATATTCTCCTCACCCAGAAGAACTGCCTTTGTGGTAATTTAATGAAAGTAAAAAGCCAAAAAAAAGTTACTTTAAAAAAAAAAGACTGTAATCAAAAGCGAAAAAAAAAAAAGTTACTTAAAAAATAAAGAAAAAAAAAGTTTTACAAAACGTATTAAAAAAATATATTTAAAAATCAATTTATTTATTTAAAAAAAAAAAGAAAATACGGTCCAAAAAAAAAAATCCAAACCAAAACAAAACAAAACACGATAACATTACAAAATAATAATAATCAAATCAGCCCGGTAACGTTATTCATTTTTCACTAGCAACAGCGCCATCTTATGGCATGGATCAATCGATGCTGTTTTACCAAACCATGATTGAAAAATTTTAAAAAAATTCACAATAAAATAAAAATTGATGATATAACAATTTATGTAAACATTTTAAAATTATTATTGATTATATAGATGCATTAACTACTTATGATTTATTCTTTCATTTCACAATTTATACAGAAGAAAAAATTATAATGAATATTATATCTTTATGAATAGATTATAATAAATCCTGCATAATAAAAATAGCTTTCACTGCAGATGTTAAAGAAAAGATTAATGATTATTATTTACAACACTATCTTTGCAAAATAAAATTCAGTATAATAGAACTGTATTAGAAATAGATAAAACCAAACTGATATTAATAAAAATCTTATCAGAAAATTTCTACAGCAGCGATTGAAATATAGTCAAAAAATTAGTGACATTAACACTATCTAGGAAAAATTTATAGAAATATTCAATGCTCCATATTTAATAAAAAAAATCATTATAATTAAAAATATAATATTGCAAATTAGATAAAAGACAAAATATTAAAATTAATACTAGATAAGAGCAAATTACAAAAAAATGCAAAAATAAATAAACAATGATTAATTTCTGGAATATAAAATTTCCAAAAATAAAATCAGTTATATGATAAGAGCAGATATTAGATTATTTTCTAAAAAAAAAGAAAAATAATTGAAATGAAGATATATAGAAAAAATATGAAAAAAAAATAAATATTGTTAAAAAATTAATACTGAATTAAAATATTTTAAAATAAGTAATTATTTTCTTCTATTAAACACTTTTAATAACATATTTTTAAAAATAATTAAAAATATTGGGAAAAAATTTAATGACGATATTAATATTTCAAAAATAGAAATAATCAACCTCATCCCATTTCCCCCCTCTAAATTCTAAATTAAGGAATTGAATATGAAATAATTAAAAAGAAAAAAGAGAATAAATGTAAAACCCAGAATAAATAAAATCAGGATGGTAGCCATAAAAGCAATATTGATATTCTATCAGATATAATCTATATGATCAATAAAATAACAGACCATGGTACATTTCCTATATTATTAAAGATATCTATAATAAGACCAATTTTTTGATAAATATAAAAATATAATAGAAAATTATGTTCATGGAACAATAATTATTATTATTTTTAAACAAGAGACTTTAATAAAAAGCAACATGATTTCATAGAAGAAAAAATAGTACTATATTAATGAAAAAATCTTACACATAATATAAGCAAAACATTAACATGCAAATATAATTTAAAAAATTTTTTTTTAATAAATACTGTATTTTGATGTCACTGATTATAAACAATTAATTCACAGTTTAGAAAATTCTTGAAAGAGAGACAAAATACTGAATTTATTTAAAAACTATTATATAATAAATATGCTGCAATTAAATTATCCAATATATTGAGCAGTAGAAAAAAAAAATAGAGTTTATTAAGGCTCCACACTTAGTATATTGCTGTTTCCTATTTTTATAAATGACTTCAGGAATATTAATATACAATTAAAATTGTCACAAAAATTAAAAAAAACCCTATTCATTAGGCTTTTGACAAAGGAATATATATATACTGTACCGAACGAAAGATCTTTGATTTGCATATACTGATCACACGGGCGCCACTAGTCCGAAAATCAGAACTAGACATTTATTTTAAGGGTGGACAGGATATGTGAACCTGAATGTGCCGGACTAAACTCAGGGAGAAACAAGATATCTTAAATATTGTTTAGACAATTGAGAAATAAAAGCACAAAGACAAACATCAGCCAAATTAAGTTTAAACAAATTTTAAACTTTTATTTAAGAGCAAAATAACTTGTAAGAAAAAGTTTACACGAAAACCATTAGGGTTATCTCAGGCATGTACCAGAAAGGCGAAAACGCAATGCTCTGGCAGACAGACCGATCTCTCAATAACGAATTATAAAAGGGAGGGAGCAAATTTCTTTCAGAAGAGAAGTCACCTATATACTGGTTTTCCCATTCACAGGTATGAAAACAATACATTCTTGAAATAAATCAACGAAACCAGCACCAGCGAGCTTTTCTATGTCCAAAAAAAATGTGTCGGGACCCAAAATGTCATATGCTAGTAGAAGCTGCATCTTAAAACTACGTTGAAAGCAAAGATGATTGATTTACCTCAAGAACCCATGACAAATATGCTTCAGAATGAAAGGAAAACAAACAAATAAAACTGGCGAACCCCCAACCAAACGATGGGCGAAAACTAATCTAAGAATTAAAGGTCTCAATAGGAGACAAGTAAATCATTAGAAAATCAGTTACGTCTGCTCCAGCATTTAAAAAAAAATGAATTACCAATAATTATAATTAAACATAAATTTATGACACAAGTTCTGAGTACACGCTTTAATAAATTTTAAGCTATACAAGTAAATACAAAATAAATCTATCGGATAGTGCACATGAGTACGAAAATATGAGAGCTATAAATACTTTAGCAGCAAAAGTCTCTCTCACCTGTAATTTACAAAAGGGATATTATCTTCCTGCTGGTGACTTATAAAATTACAAAGCAAAACAATTATAGTTTCCGCTTTCAGAGATATAAGAAACGAAGACTATGAAAATAAAGTCGCCAGCCAAAAGATTTGGTGGTTTGCAAAAACGCAAACACAGTATTTAAGATTAATTCGGGGCTACTAAAATAATTACAGGTAAGCATTCAAAATATACACGACTGCCAAAGCATTTTAGTAAAAGTTAGGCATAAAAATAGAAAAACTCACACGTCACTCTCCAATAAACAAAAATTGAAAGCAAACTTGGAATCTTAAAACTAAGATTCCAAGACACACGGCAAAATACAAGAAATCACAATAAATATTACATATGAGGTTAAATATTACTTATGAAGACAGATTTATAATTAGATTGAGCGGAGATTTAATGAAAAGAAATTTACCCTGGAAAGAATAAAAGAAAATTTCATCTTACGATAAAGCACAGTTCGCATAGAGTGCACACGTTTATCTTTAGTCCATTTTCAGGTCCTTTGACAGCGGCAAGGTAGAGGCAGTCTTTATTTTAGAGGCTCATGGCATGATTGAAGGAGATCTGGAAGGCATGGGTCCGTCCTTTGTTCAAGTTAGCAAGACATCCTGATGATGGCAAAACTTATAACGGTAGATTTTGACATCTTGCACAGTAACAAAGTCTGTCAATAATTACAAATTTTTAGCAGGAATTAAATGTCCGAACTGCTACCCAAAACAGTATAACTCTCACCAGGCGATCATCCAAGTGTCTCTCGGAATACTGGATCTCTCTCCTTAAAATTGGCGGGCTATCGTTGCCTCGCTACATTTCCTGCGAAAAACTTTCCTTAGTGTCTAATTCTATATCTCAGGCAGGGCAAATATTAATTTCCCGCTCAATCTAATTTAAGAATTCCAACCAGGGATTACTGAAACAAAAACGACAACACAATTAAATCTCTGCTTTTTAGAATTAAATTAGAACTGCTAAAAATAAGCAACAGAAATGTAATCACAAGTTTGCTTATTTTTTTAATTAAATGGATTAAAACAAGTAGTGAAAGTAAACTATTTTAAAATCAATTTTATAAACATGAAAATGATCTATTTTAAATATAAACGCGTATGTGTTTTAAATAATAATAAAAATTTTAACATTAGATAAGATTTAACAAAAATTAAGTTTTTAATTTTGGCAGTAAAATCCTTGAATCGGAAATCAATCCGGTTCAATATATATAAATGGATGGAAAACCAAATGTAGGTCAATATGTTCTTTCTTCACACAAAATGTAATATTAATAAATATTTATATTCACATAATTGTCTATAATAATAACACAATATGTAAAACAATATATATAAAAATTTAGAACAGGCAAAATATATTAAGATATCTTGGATTGATAAAAGACAAAAAAAAAATTATTAGAACATCATATAATATCCTAATTAATATATTTAATTATTTTACACTATCCATGATACTTTCCCTTTGAATTTTTTACTACTGGATGTAAATCTCAAGTGTGCATCAATAAAATATAGTTTTGTCTGCAATTCCAAAGATATGGCAGTGATTAGAATACATTGGACAGCTATAATTAGACATAGTATTAAATTATTTCAGAAAGAAAAGTTTTCTGCTGAAGATAATTAAAGATGGCAACACAAAATATCAGAGACAGAAAAATAAAGCAGTATATTCTATATGTGGATCATAGTCATCACAAAGTTCATTTTTAAAGCAGTTTTTTTAAACTTTTTTTTCCTTCTTGGGATTAGAACAGCCTTACTCATTTACAAATAACTACTAAATAAAATTTAATAGAAAAAAAAATACGAATAAAGATTGTTTGGTACTCATCTTATAGCTAAAGATGCCGCTCTACGGCGCGGGTTTCGTGCTAAAACACATAAAAATGCTGTTTCCGCGGCCGACACGTTCGAACCCACATTTTCTATAATACAACTTTATTGTTGTGCTACAGAATGCAGGCCGCTATGTCGCATCGCAGTACAGCATGTATATCACATCGCAGCAAATACATTTTCCGAATTCGCACAGTTTATAAAATAGTTACGGCTTGATGAGAGAGCTTGTATTAGAATTGATGGAAATGTTGTTTTCATTTGATTTTTTTTTATTTCAAAGTATTGAAATGTTCAGATTTTTTTAAAGTAATAATTCTAAGACTTTTTACAACGTACTGTATTGAAGTTTTAATTGGGAAAATGTTAAATATCTATGTTTTTAGTGAGTTGCAATTAGGTAATGTGTCAAGTAACGTACTGTTCGTAACATTCCACGAGACAAAGAAGATTCTACCGTGTGTATATTTTTGAAGTAAAAAAGAGCGGTACCAAAAAAATATCCATTAAGAAAAGTACAAATATACACGTTATTTCATAAAAAGCAGATATTATAAACAGGTTTAATAAATAAAGAAGACATTTATATGCGTTTGTTGTTGTTTAAAAAAGTTTGAGTTTCTTTATTTTGTCAGAATACGGTTACGATTTTGAATTTTTTTATTTTAGCATTACAAACAACAGAATACTAACCCTAACTCTAAAACTAACCCTAAACCTAACTGTAACAACTTTTACTTTTTATTGTCATTCTATCTGAAGTAAAAAATAGCCGTAATATCTCTTTGTCTGTAAAAAAAGAAAGAAATGTAAAACGAAGACTAAAAAAATAAAAAATAGACTAAGAAATTTTACTTTTTATTACGATTATTATTTTTTAGTTAAACAACAACAACAACAAAAAAAGCCGTAACACAAGTAAAAAAAATATCCGATAGAAAATTGATTAAAAAAAAGCCGTAACACAAGTAAAAAAATATCCGATAGAAAATTGATAAAAAAAAGCCGTAACACAAGTAAAAAAATATCAGATAGAAAATTGATAAAAAAAAGCTAGAAAATTGATAAAAAAAAGCCATAACACAATTAAAAAAATATACGATAGAAAAAACACAAATCAAATTATAATTTGATTTTAGTTTGCATTTATTATTATCATTTAAATTGTATACATTAATAAAAAATAATATTTATAAAAGACGATTTTGTTTTGTTTTTATTTTCACATTACAAAAAAGCACAGCAAAATTATTATAATCAAGGGCCTGAGAATGGTCATATTTTATAGTTTGTGTGAAAACAGTGCCATCCAATGGCATCTTTATCTATAAGACAAGCACCGATTGTTTATAAAAATATGGAATTTCTTAAAATGAATGAATTAATTTAAAAATGCCATTTGTTATATCAGTTTCTTTTATTTCCAATTGAAATATGGCCCAAAAATAAGACCAGAGTTATCATCCAAATAGTCAATTAAGCAAAAAAAAATAAAAAATATAAATAAAGTAAAATGAAAATATAAACTTTAATATTCTAGTAAAAAGTTGGGATTTTCTTGTGAGATGTTAAGCAATTGATCTATCTGTGCTAGAAGTCTCACTATGCCTTATAATGCTATACAATACAGTTCTTTTGCTGAATCTGGTAAATCTGATTTTGCTAGTAATAAAGTCCTTCAGATGAACTACTTTTTCTAGAAGACAGAAAAATATTTTTTGAACAATTGCTTAATCTATTCACAAACGAGTTCTTCATCAACACTATCATTTGCCATTTGCTTTTGGTTAATTCACATTAATAAGTTTTCATTCATTTCATAATGTTACCATGTAAAGTGACCATTTTGCTACCTGTTTACTTTTAAATTCATCATTTTTTTAAAAAAATGATGTAGATCACTGATATAATCATACCATATTCAGAATTTAAATCACTAACCATTTTACAATTTTCTCTTATAAAAAATTTTTTTTTTTTGCTAGGTCATGATTATAATAAGTATTTGTATTTTTATGAAAAAAATTTAAAAAATAAAAACTAGTAAAGTTGAAGAAATTGCAAGTATAAATAAGATCATAAAATGTTAAAATGTTACTAAGTCTGATGCTTTACTCAACGCTGAAAGGCTATAAAATCTCATATATGTAAGTTGATAATTTAAACAGTAGTGCTTGTTATAACTTTACTTTAGCTCATCCCAGGGCATTTGTCAAGTTAGTTTTCTATATTTTACCTTATTTTCTTTTTTTATTTTCACATCAAGCTTAATCACCTTTCAAATTCTACTTGTATGACTCATAGGTAAAATTATTACAGTATATTTGCTTAAAAAATACTTTTAAAGAAAAATATGAACAACATTTTTCACTTTAAGATAGAAAGAGATTAAATTAGATTTGGGCTATTTTACAAGGACTTTCATTGTTGTTTTTTTTTTTTTTGATATCATATCAAACTTTTTTCACATTCTTTTTTTGTGATAAATTTTTTACAGTATACAAAAATATGGACAACATTTTGCCACCAATATTATTTTTATGGCTCATAATAAAATTTATTATAGAATATGCATCTAGAAAAATACTTTTAGACAAATTTATTTAAGTGAGATATATCACTTTTTGCAGCTAGAAATAGAAAGAACTGTGAAGTAAAGTGATAACTGTATTTGACATGATAAAGAGATCTGTTGTCATAGTGTTCATTGAATGATTGAATATTTCTTATATAAATCATAGTTTAGTGGGGGAAAAAAGTTCATTCTACTAGTTCTTAATTCTAGAAATTTTTGTCGCAACAAACTTTACTATATTTTATTGTTTACCAAACTTCGTGAATATATAAATTATAAAAAAAAAATTACTTTTACTCAGACTCATAGCAGTTGCTAAATCTTATAAAGTATAGGAACATGATGAAAAATCACTTTACTAAATGATGATTTGTTATCTGAATTGTATATAAACTGAAATGTGGTTTGTCCTTTTTTTTTTTGGTATGTGCATGGCGATTGAACAAAAAAAGTTTATTTATGATGATTGGACATATCCTTCCAGATTAGTTACTTTATAGGTATGTATTTTAAAAATGTATATTCCCATATATTATTTTGTAGTCTAATATATTAAACACTTTTATGGATATAAAATCATTACATTCAAAAATCATATATATATATGTAATAATAATTTCTATATTTTAATATTTAATAATAAAAATAATGTACGCAAGTTTGTAAAAAAAATATAATAGAAGGAATAACTCTATATAACTAGAAGAACAAATTTAGTGTTTAAACCTTTCATTTGTGCTTTATATCTCGGTGATACTGCTGCTTTTCTAGTTTCCCTTATGCACAGCTTGTAAAGCATTTATTCTTGTTTCTATTTGTTGTGTGGTAAAAGCTTCTTCTATTTAATTGTTTATTAGTTGACATATTCTCTTATAGTTTTAGCAATTTTCAATAGATGTCAGTTAAATTCAAGAAGAAATGTTTTTTTTTTCCATTTCATATGTAAAATATAAGATTTTACTTATTTTTATTATAAATACAGGAGATTTGACTCAGACTTTCAAGCACCCACCAACTATCCACACTATTTCATAATGCAGCCTTGCGTACCGACAGTTGCTTCCGGATGTTCCATAGTTCTTTGTGAAGAAAACTGAGACATTGCTTCAGTGAGCCTTCTCTAATCTGCTTCATAATCCATTGGTAGACATTATTTTCAGTTGTCCAATGAGCTACAATTTTATGTTTTACTTGTATGTTATTTGGTTTCCTTATGTTTCTGGTCACCATGGACCTTCTCTGACTTGGATTTTGTTAATTACTGGCTGCTGGAAAGATTTTTTTCTCTCTGAGTATATTTATTTTACCCAAATTCATTTTAATCCCCTGGGAAAGTTTTTTCCTATCGGGGCTATTAATTTTTTTAGTAATAATTATTTTTACTCCCACTTCACTGAACCAGTCTCCTCCTAATATGGGGTTGATAGGAGCATGTACTGCCTATAGTGGTAGTACATTAATTTTGCCGGGGCATGTACTACATATAGTGGTAGTACATTAATTTTGCCCTGACTTTCACATATTGGTGCTTCAACTATGCCCTTTATTCTAATGGTGTTACCATTCATATCTAACCATTTAGTTCAGTTTTTTGAATAATGGCTCTTTTCCTACATTTGGGTCTAACAGTATACCAATTGCGGATTGATATCATCAATATGCCGCTACCACTGTTCACTTCCATAGATATGGGCTGATCACATAGCTTTAGTTTTAACATAATTTTGTCATCATTAATGGACATTTTTTTAATACTGGTATACTGAATTGCCTGACCCTGATATGAATGTTTATAACTCTTACTTTCCTTGTTGGGATCATTACATTTTTCTTTACACATTTTTTCCACGTCTCTTTCTTTACAGCAGGGTTCTCATTTATGAAAACAATTTCTTACTTTGTGGCTCTTTTTCCCACAGCAAAAACATATAAACGCGGTTTGGTGTTAGCACTATTTTCATTACTTTTCAACCCTTCTTTCTTTACGATACTATTAATCTTGAACTCGTTGAATTTTCAAGATTGCTCAAGCCCGAGTTCATAAGCTATCCCATGTTTTATAGCCACTATATAATTTAAATTGCTAATGGCCAATAATTGTTGGCGAAACTATCGTTACATATACCTATAAGAAATTGTTCCAGCAGGGCTTCATTTAGGAAAGATCCATAGATTAATTTTTTGCTAGATTATGAAGAGCACTATCATAATCTTATATACTTTCATCCCAACCTTGGTTCTGGGCTCGGAATTGCCTCAAGGGTTGGGGTTAAAGTGATTTGACAAACGTTCTTTAACCTGATCATATGTACAATCTTCAGGAGTTAGAGGTTCAGTGAGCCTGTTGACTATCTCAATAACTCTCTTCCCAGCAAAGCATAATAATGAAGCAATCTTATACTTATCTTTAACTTTATTAATGAATAAGTATTTTTCTACATGTTGAACATACAGGGGACAACTACTTGCCTCATTAATGTCAATAGCACCAAATGCTATTTGCATTGTCTAATGTTTTACCTAAATTTAATTGCTATTTTAATTAATCATTCAAATCAAAACTGTGTCTGCACCAATTGCTATGTTTAGCTGATCTAAGAGAACATTTCTCAAAAGTACAAACCACCACTAAACAGTTAGTATTTAGATAATTAGATGAACGATCCTCAGTAGCGTTTTAACTACTTACAAATATACAATCATTTAATATAAGGCCCAAAGGCATACATAAATAATAATTTAGATCAATACGACCTTTAAGAGTCCTAAATGACTGTTCATATGTTCGGAGGCCAGCTTTTCACATTTGAAGTCACTGTGCCATGAGAGACAATCTGTTCCAATATATACGTCCATGTGCACAGGTGAAGCTCCAAGAAACAAGTGTCCTCATGTTCATTACATTAGTACTGAGGCATTCATTGTTCTAATCCCTGCAGTTGACTGGCTCATACTCCATTCAGGTGATTCTTCATTTTAATCTCCATACAGGAATTTACATCGTTATCTTTCTGACTTTAATTAATAACTTATTTTTATAGTTTGTCGTTTTCTACTCTCATTAATTAGACTGGTATTCATTTTAAAAAATAATCTTTTTCTAATCTTAAAAATCTTTTACTTACTATTTTAAATAATGAGTCTTTTAAAATTCTTTAATTTATTTAAACTTACAATTTTTTCTCATTAAGTTTATATGTATATGCATTTAAATATACACATACATATTGATATGCTAATATTGAATTTTTGTATAACACATGGATTGTCTATCACAAACACTTATTTTAAATATTTCAAAGGATTACAAAACTTGGGCATCTGCATTACACTCACTGTCATGCCTAATTTCTTATTGAAAGAAAACCTTTTATTTATATATTTATACTTTTTTTTTTTTTTATAATCTCATCTAAACTCTTCATCCAGGATTGGAAATTTGTTTATTTGAACTTCCACCAATTAATATCAACAGAATGAGGAGACTGTATCAGCATAATAATGATTCTAAAAATATTGAGGAATGAAATAATCATCTAATAAATATAAAAGCTAAATGTACAAAAAAATCAAAAGCTTGATATATTTCAGCATATGAAGTAAAAAAAAAAATAATACTATAATAAAAGTATTAAGTATTTTATTATGTGATTTTCAAATATTTACACAACAGGCAAAACTATCTATATGTATTGCCACTCAGTGCACGCCAGAGTAATCAATGGATGCCAGAAGGCTTGTGCATAAAATCCCCATCTAGTGCCTACTCATCCAATATCCCTAGACTAGTGGCACTGCACCTAGATCTTATGATTTAATGCAACCCTCTAGCAGCCACCTTTTATCTCTACTTAATTACAAAACTATGAGTCTTAAATTGAAAACACTATAAGCAAAGTATAAGAAATGGTGATTATGTGATGTTCATTGGTTTAAAACCAATCCTGCCTAATAGGATAATGGTGGCTATGGTTATTAAAGAACAAAAGACACCAATTATGTATAGGTATTGAACTGAGTTCAGACCTATATGACTACATAAGCTAATGAGCTTAGATTGAAAATATTATAGTGTTTTAAATTTTAAACTCATAGTTTTATAGTTAAGTAGAGATAAAAGTTGGCTGCTGGAAGGTTGCAGTAGATCCTAAGATCTAGGTGCAATGCTATCAAATCTAAGGCTCCTCACTGATGAAGACCACAAGCCAGAAACTGGTCTGGGAATATTGGATGAGTAGACACTAGATGGGGATTTTATGCACAAGCCCCTGGCATCCATTGATTATTCTGGCTTGCACTAAATGGCAATATGTATAGAGTTTTACCTGTTTTAATATTTTACTACAATGATGCATAATTAAGAATGTAAATAGTGGAACAAAGAATTGTACTTTTACAACATTTATCTGCATTTAAATAAACTTTTTTTTTTTAAAATTTAAAAAGTGATCTAACCATGTAAATTTTTTCAAAAAATTGGAACATTTATGGCTATTTCATAGTTGAAAAATAAAACATTTTTTCATAATATTAAAGTTTTATTTTTTTTTAGTTTTTACCAAGTAATCTAAATAAATAAATTTATATTTCTCTACTAGTGAAATATTCTTATTGAAAAATGGAACTTTTATACATATAGTTCATCATTGAAAAATAGTAATTGGACATTAGATCGTCAATTATCAAAAGCATTATGTCGATCCAGTGACTGGAGTAGACAATTAAATGTTCATTGGTTAAAGCAAATTTTGAAGATGAAAGGCACATCCCATGAAATGTCTTATATGGATCACATACGCTGCTTTGGTAATAAAATAGCAGTGAACTAAAATCTCTTTCTAGCCTTTCTTTCTTCAGAACATTCGCTCTAACTATTGCTGGTAATCAAAATAAAAAAAAGAATAATTAATTTTCATTTTACTTTTTTTATTACTAATCCAGTTCATTTTATATTGATTAAGAAATACATTTTGTTTTATCAAAAAAAAAAAATCTATTTTACACTTGACATGTCCATTACTAACGTATTTCATAAAACTCAACATTTACAGTTGACCTTTTTTTGTTTGTTTTAAAAGAGAAATTAGAAAATTAAAAATTTGACAGAGAAATAAAAAAAAAATTGCAATTTATAAGATTTTTTAAAAATATGTAATTTATAATTAATTTTTATTCCAGTATGATGTACTTTTATAAGAATCCAATTTTTAAAAAAATATTCAATTTATCAAATTACTTTTCCCAATATGGCTTTACACAGCAGGTAAACGCAGAAACAAAGGAAAATCAAATATAGTATTGGTACTGTACTGATACCATTTTCTGTCTCATCTCATGAATTTTTTGCTAAAACACAACAATTTTTTGTTCCATTGTGGAAATGAGTGACTGAAACTAATCTGCTTTTATGTGATTATAACTATTGTTTAAATACAAAAATAAAAACTAAAATACATTCATTATTATTGTCAAGCATTGGTGGTCTTGTGGTTAGCATAGCTGCCTTCCAGGAAACTGGCCTGGGTTTGCTTCCCAGTCAATGCTTTGACATATGAAAATATATATATAATATTCATTATTATTAAAAATAAAAAGTAAAACAGAACAAAATCATAACAAATAAGTAGCTACTATAAAATAACACCAATGTGAGATGAAATTGTTATAACAAAATAAGACAGCACTTTTTCCGTCCAGGACCAAGTGAATTTAGAAAATGTTGGTCATGCAAAGCATGAACATCTTCCATATAATGATTGCTACTAGATACTATTATTTTATTTAGTTCAAGATGCGTAAGTGGAAAAAATATATATATTAGCTACTATTTGCCAAACCCACTCGTTCAATCTCTAATACATACAATATATACAAAGCTATAGAATAGTAAGGTATTAATGTTTACTTAAAATTTTAGTAAAGTTCGGGTGTTTTAAAAAAAGGTGAATTGCTAAAAGGTCTGTTGTTGTTATTTAGTTATGATGTTTTGCAATTTTAGCAGCCAACAGTTGCTAAAAAAGTCAAAAATTTAGCAATTTCTTTTTTATTAATTCGATTTTTTATTTATTTCTTATTTAATATTTTTTTAATTGTGGATATAGCAAGGATTACTGTATAATATTTTTTAACTTAATTTATATAATTTTTTCACCAGACAATATAACTATTTTTGGATATGCACAACAAAAGAATAAAAATATATATTTTACTTTTATTTACAAATTTATAAGTATTAATGAACTAATGTTTGCTTAGCAAATACATAATAAAATAATTCACTATCTTCATTATTACAAATGATTCTATTAAGCAATACCTTGAAGTGTGGTTTGCAGAGAATCTCTCGAAGCTCCTCAATTTCCTCAACAGTATCATCTGGAAAATCTGTTAAACTATCTAATACCTAAAAAAAATAATAAAATAAAATTTTGTATATGATTTATAAGAGATACAAAATTTGTTAATTATGTAATGATTATTTTATCTCTTTTCCTTTCATTTCGATAGCCATTTCAATATTTTTTTGAAATTCTCTGTTGCTACGCATATGACCCAACAGTCCTATTTTCTTTTTTTATTATTTTCAATAAACAATCTTAATTTTCTCTCTTTTACTAATTGTTTAACTCTCTGGACTTACATAAAATAACATTCCAAACAAATAATTTACAAATTTTTTTTATCATGTATACCGGTCGAAAATGTATGTCCATCCAACAAGATTTAGAATCTGGCCAACAGTACCCCGAATCCAATCATGCCCGAGATACACAGGTCAGGAGCAATCATGAATTCTAACCTGTTTTCTCATTCCCAAAATCTATAACAATACGGACAACACCTACAGTGATACTATATAAATTAATTATTTCCGGGTCCGATGCTACCTCGTTTTGCATGAGAACTCAACTGGTGATGATGAGATTGAGTGAACCCAAGATATAAGTTAAAAACATGCATAAATATAAATATTATAAAGGGGATTTGAAAAACTGGATTAAGTTTAAAAATATAAATATTTATATTGACAAAAATTCAAGATTTTATATATGTAATCAATGTCACGCAGTTTAAACTATTATTTTGGTTACAAATTTTTAACAATCTATATACAATTATTTTCTTTTAATAGATATCAATTTAGTGTGGCAGTTACAATACTGAATGGATATCTAAAAATCTGATTTTATTTGATATTACAAAAATAGATTTATTTGGATGGTTGGTGGACGTTTATACATTAAAACACATATAAAGATATGACAATAATAGAGTTTCGCTGTTTGTACAATTTCATAGAATGCCCTTGGCATTTGATACATAGTTTTATTTTCGTTTATAGTATTTATTGACAACATTTAAATAATGATACATTCTGATCAGTAAGTAGACTAAAAACATTATTTATTTCACATTTAACGGTCAAATATCGCGAAACTCTATCAATACAGGAATGGCTTATTTCAATAAAGGGGAGGCAGCTTCATGAGAGGTTGGATTTAAACTCCAATTAAAAATATTAAAAGAGCAAAATGTTTCATTATTACATATCATTATGATTTATTTTGTTAAACAGGCTAGAAAACGAACTATAAGAAATTGCGATGCTAGCATTATGTCAGTGAGAGTGAGAAAAATGGCAACTTAGGTCGAGGAAATGTCATTCTATTTGAAGGTGGTATGCCAGCTTCAGGCTTGAGCGGTACCTAAGGAAATGTCGGTAGAAGTTACTATAGGTCCAGATCACGGCAAAGCCATACAGAGCTTCAACTACACTAACCTGTTAACAAGAATATAAAACAAAATGAAAGGCTTCGAATTCCTGAAATGAGGTACAGGCGAATCAAAGCAGTATATAAATATATACTTTACAAAGAAGAATGACAGACAAAGATGATTGTGAATCCCTGGAATGAGGTACAGGTGACTCAGATCAGAGTCATGTGTGGCTTATTAATAATTTCTGACATACCAGCAACGCTATTATAAGACTATAAAAACATTGGATTTAAATACTAAATAAAGCCTTAAATGGTTTAACAAATACGTAATGTTATGTTAAAATAATGACCCATGTAAGAAAAAGTCATTTATCAAAAGCTAACACTATAATTAATGAAGTGTACATTGCTCCGCCTTCTTGAATCACTATTTTGTTTAACATATAGAAAAAAACTAAAATTCGTGCACTTAAAAGTGCGAATAACAAAATAGAATTTGTTCACCAGCCTTTTTGGTGATAATGATGAATAAAGAAATTAATAAAACTAACGGACACCAATACCCACCCCAGGTTGCAAAGTATTAATACATTTTGTATAATTTTACAGTAAAATATATCTTTTTAAAAAATCATATATTCATTTTATAAGAAAAACTCAGTCTTACAAACTATTTAAAAATAAATAAATAAGAACTCATTAATCCCCCCCCCTCCTATTCCTCAGAGGGATATAGAAGTTCGTAAGACTGTGTTTGATTAGCATTTACAAATAAAGTTAAATAAAAAATATCATTTAAAATAAATTATAACCGCACTAAATTATAAAAAAAAGTAAAAAGCGTGAGTTGGATGAAATATTTCATAGTAGTATTAATTTGATAGAAGAGAATCGATATAAAGAAAATAACTATTAATTTAACATACTCACCGATTAGCGAGTTAAAAGAGATTCAAAATATACAGAAAACATTAATTTTAAAGATGTACAAGTTAGAGTTTAGGTAATACGATTATAATGTCTTTGGGCTGGTTATCTCAGGATTCTATGAAGTACTAACGAATCTTCTGTGGCAGGTGGCATTCTTTGACAGCACAGGCACTCTTGAGTGGTAGGAGCTATATCATGCACGGCGAAGAGTGGAGCTGAAGACAGAGGGGAAAGTGGATTAAGCCCCTCTTTTTAAAATTCAAACAGATGTGAAGTTGCTTAACGACTATTGACCGAAAAATCACACAATAGATTTTTGGCCCTATTTATACAATCTTTGAGTTATTCAAAGAATGTTTTTAATTAAACTTTTTAACTCTTAATCAATCTTTAATTTACAGAAATATTTTCTGTATTGTTAGTGGAGATGCAATTGTTAGATAACTATCCAAAAATAAATTCAAATCAATTCCCAGATTGGAAATAGATTTGATAAAAATGTTAACAGCTAACTAAAATCGATTAGCTTTGTTTTAAATTTTACTTTCATTAACTTTAATTAAAAAAATTCTTTTTAAAATCATGAATCCCATCCCTTTAATTACTCTTGGACAGTTAACAATTGCACCTTCCATCTTGAATATTTGTGTAATTATATTAAGAAAAATGTCTATAAAATAAATAACATATAGTTAAAAAAAAAATTATTTACAAGATTTGTTTGTGCTTTTATATATGTAAAAGCTCCGTTAATATATGTATATATCTGAGTCGCATCCATAAAAGTTAATATTTAAAATTAAAGAAAATTTTTGAGATTTACATTTATAAATTTTTATAGACGCTTCTCAGAAACATACGTATAGTTTATGTGAAAACAGGATGAAATGTTGGTTAAGTGGTAGAACAGTGAAGCTCGATCTTAGGCTAAGATCGATTGCAACTCTCTGGACTTACATAAAATAACACTCCAAACAAATACTTTACAAATTTTTTTTATCATGACTTTTATCATCAATAATTGACCAATTGTGCAAGAATTTAAAAGTACTAAGTAGCTCTAGAACCCTCTATCCAATTAATACTTTTTTAATTTATTATTCTATTTATCTATTTCATTGCTTTAATTTTTGTAGTACTTATTTTAATCTCATCCTTATTAATAATTTTTATCTATTCTATTTAGTATTCTTTTAAATTTATTCTCTCTATCCTGAAGAAATACCATAATCAAAAAATTTGATACATTATCCCTCCTCCCAATATTAAATGCAACTCTATTTAGCAGCTCAATTAATAAATATTTAACAAAACAGGAATAAATTAATATCCCTATTGTTGTGCTTGGTTAGGCTTGTAGGTTCGTTTCCAAACCAACAGATACAAAATGAACAACTATTCAGCAATAAAGATGTATAATTTATTAGTACAAAATATATACACACATTACTTAACAAATGTACAAATACAGTTGATATGCTTCAACGCTGAGATAGTCGTGCGAAGTATGGAACTTGCTTCCAGCTACTGATTAGCCTGCATCGTGAGTTCTGCTAAGAAGACTCTTCTAGCTATGTAGTTAGCTTGCCTCGAGTCGGCTCTAGTTCAGACGTAGCAGTTTCCATTCCAAAGGTGGACTTGCCTCACTGCGTACACGTCGTGATAATAACTAGATAAATACCTTTGCTGATGGCAAAAGATTTATTGGAGAGCATGTTCTGTCGTTCAGGTTAACGGAAGTAATTGCTCTCTGCTTTGCCTCCAAAAGGCTGACTATTTAAAGGCAGATCCCCTACCTTACTGGAAACACGCGGATTCGGTGCGCGAACCCCAGTGAAGGTTTTTAATCCTGTTGGCTAGCAACTGGGTGCTAGCCAATCAGGCAAAGAATCTGGAATAGTCCACTTCTGAAGGCAGGGTCAGATATGACATCCCCCTGGCTAAAATTAGCCCTGGAGGACATAGTCATTAAGATGCACTGGACGATGTTTTGTCTGCTTGGTTGGTTCCTCTGGTTGATTATTGTCCCTGTCTTCAGCCTCTTCTCTTGATGAGCTTGTTTCTGGTTGTCTGCTGCTGTCTTGATAGCTTCAGATGTGTGGCTGAGTCTTAGTTGGTTGAAATGGTGATGATGATGATGACCATCTTCAGTTTGCACAACAATGTAGAGGACCTTTATTTGCGTCACCACTGCTGGTCTCCATCTTGTGGACCCATAGTACATATGACATAGTACTTTTGTTCCTATTTGGAATTTTATTTTGTTTTTATCTTCTAGTTGAAGTTTGGTATCAAGTTTCAGCTTTTTGTTATAGACTTTTGATTCATTAGACTTTAACTTTGATAAGGTTGGGAGCTGGTTCACTTTGGTCACTTTGAACCCTAAGTGACTGAACCAGTCACGACCTATTAAATCATTATGATTATCTAATGCCACTACCAGTGGTAGGTATATAGTTTTGTTAGGCAAAGTAACTTTTCCTGTTGTTTGACCCAACAGTTTGATTTTATTCCCTTGGTAGTCTGAAATTGACTTACTGCAAGGGTGCAGCTTATATTTATTCTTTTTATTAATGCTTGTCCAAGTCTTTCTTGTAACTATAGACACTGCTGACCCTGTGTCAAGTTCCATTTCAACTGGTGTATCATTTATCATGACAGTGTGTATAAACCAAGACTTGTTATCTCTGATGTGGTTAATACAGGCAACTTGCTTATGTTTATCATCAGTGCTTTTACTGTTTTTAGGAATAGACTTGGCTGATTGTCTTTTTAATTTCAGACATGCTGCCTTTATATGTCCTATACACTTGCAAAACGTGCAAGTTGCTTTGCGGTATGGACATTCTGTATGCATGTGCTCATTGCATCTATAGCAAAGCCGTGGGCTATTTGATGCAGAATTATTTGAGCTGACTGAGTGCTTCGGTGACCCAGTGTTATGCTCAATTTTTTGCACTTCATACTTTATAAGTTTTTTTAATGGGTTAGCTTGACTAGCTATTGTGTCTGCTAGTGTTGCTTGAGCTACCGCTGTCTCAAAATCTAGGTCTAGAACCATTAGCATTTTCAGCCTCAAATTGTGATCGTTTATGCCACAAATAAAACGATCATGAAGTACTTCATTCATGAAGTCTTTGAACTTGCACTTCAAGGCTAACTTACGGATTCGTGTTGCAAATTCTTTAGCTGTTTCACCCTGTTCATGTATGCTGAGATTAAAATGGTATCTCTGCATTATTGTCAAGGGTTTAGGAGTAAAATACTCTGTGAGAATTGTCAACACTCTATCAAAATCCAGCTCAGCTGGGGTTACAGCCATAGATGGAGACTTAAACATTTCGTATGTTTGTGGACCTATTGTGGTCACTAGAGTAGCTAACTTTATCTCAGGCTTTTTTATATTGTTAGCCTGTAGATAAAATATCAAACGTTCTTTATAATTTTTCCAGCTCTCAGGTTGAGCCAGATCAAAAGATTCCATAGAGACGATTGCGTTAGCCATCTTTTTTATTTATGCTGAGTAACCACTCATACTTGTTTTTATAGTTACGTTATTGTAACTAACTAAACGAAGCTTTTTAACCAATAGAGCGAGCTTTTACGCTGTCTTGTGAACAAAGCTCTTGTGATTGGTTGAAGCTTCTAATTGACACGCCTTTATGCCTGCGTTCAATTTTATTCAACAGTTTTACGTTATTTTTCTAAAAAAAAAAAAACCATCGTAATGAAATTACGGTAACGTAAATTTTTTCCGAAAACGAAAAACAATAAACAAATACACTCTCGCATATTTATTTCACGTTTAGATCTGTTGAAACTGGTGTAGTTTATTCTAATTTTTCCAGCCGTGAGGGAAAAATTTCTGTTACTGCGCCAAATTCGTTATAACTGGCTTAGTTTATTGCATAATTTTTCCAGCCGTGAGTGAAAAATTTCTGTGCAACTGCTCCCAATCTAGTTGGCCTGTCGACAGCACCAACTCAGTTATAACAAGAGTGTCGACTGCGCCAAATCTGTTGTGTTTGGTTAGGCTTGCAGGTTCATTTCCAAACCAACAGATACAAAACGAACAACTATTCAGCAATAAAGATGTATAATTTATTAGTACAAAATCTCAGCGTTGAAGCATATCAACTGTATTTGTACATTTGTTAACTAACGATACAAAACGAACAACTATTCAGCAATAAAGATGTATAATTTATTAGTACAAAATATATACAAACGTTAGTTAACAAACGTACAAATACAGTTGATATGCTTCAACGCTGAGATAGTCGTGCGAAGTATGGAACTCGCTTCCAGCTACTGATTAACCTGTGTCGTGAGTTCTGCTAAGAAGACTCTTCCAGCTAGGTAGTTAGCTTGCCTCGAGTCGGCTCTAGTTCAGATATAGCAGTTTCCAGTCCGTAGGTGGACTTGCCTCACTGCATACACGTCGTGATAATAACTAGATAAATACCTTTGCTGATGGCAAAAGGTTTATTGGAGAGCACGTTCTGTCGTTCAGGTTAACAGAAGTAATTGCTCTCTGCCTTGCCGCCAAAAGGCTGACAATTTAAAGGCAGATCTCCTACCTTACTGGAAACACGCAGATTCGGTGCGCGAACCCCAGTAAAGGTTTTTAATCCTGTTGGCTAGCAACTGGGTGCTAGCCAGTCAGGTAAGGAATCTGGAATAGTCCACTTCTGAAGACAGGGTCAGATATGACATCTATATAATATACCTATTTTTTTTTTTTTTTTTTTTAAAAAAAAAATAGAACAATTTTGGTTTATAAATTTCTAGTATTCAGGCTTCCAATCTTCCTTTTCTTTTTCTCAAATAATGTAATCCAAATCATTACATCTTTTGACCTTTTATTTTTTCTTAAAAAGTCAAACTGTTTGTCAAATAAAAATAAAATTATACATCTATTTAATGCTCTTTACATCTTAGTAATATTTTACCCCTTTTTAAAATCTATTTTTTATTGTATTAAGCATTTTCTCTAGAGAAACATTGTCTGGAAAAAATCTTTTGAGTAAAATAATTAAAAAAATCTGATGTGTTCCCACCCTACTTCAATTTATAATAATGAACAGCAATAAAAAAAAATGCAAATAAAAATATAAATTGTTAAATTTTTAATGTGAAAGTTACAAATTGTTAATTCAGAATTTTAAAATAAGTATGATAATAAGATGATTATCAAAAAGATATATTTAAAAAAAATAAAACAATAAGGATATATAAAATAAAATTAAGTATAATTAAAAAGAAAAAAAAATCAAACTTTGTGCTATCGTGATAAAAGAAGTATCATTTTGCAAAAATAGTTAATTAATCGAATGTCCTAATGTTATAACCCTATTTCTTATTAATAAATCATTAACAAAATAAAAATACAGTTAAAATGACTTGCATAGGTTAAGATGGAATATATTTATTACAAAACAAAGTAAACCATGCATATGCTTTAATTTTTTTTCTTTTAACTAAGCTTACTGGTTTTTAATGTTGAACACTTTATCTACTAATCTTCCAAGATGCAATATCCATATCTTTCGTACCTGAGTAATGATTCCAGTATCACAGAATTTAATTTTATTCTACATTGTTAATTATACAATATAACCTGGACATGATTCATTTCTTTACTCAAAAAAGTTCTTAAATATGCTTTGGGTATCTCCTTATGATGATATGAATAATATTCTCGAAGTTTATATTTTACAATCACAATAAATTCTATTTGTTCAGTTATTACTGAATAATTTCCAGAATTAGGTAGATTTTCACATTAACAAATTATCGAAAAATAAACAAACTATACTCTAAAATGTGATATGTTGGACTATTTCCATCATTTATGAGTGAATGCTTAAATAAAGTTTAAAATTTTTGATACATTCAACATTCACTCATAAATGATGGAAATAGTCCAACATATCACATCTTATAATATACCATCATTACAAACCTTCAGACATATACTCTAAAAATATATAGACTTTAGTATATTAAATGCAGCATATCAAAAAATATTTAATCATAATTCTCTTATTGTTAATAACCACTAAACATCACATAATCACCATTTTTTATGCTTACACAAGAGATTTATACGGAAGCTAAACCCTCCATACAGTAGTGCTACTCAGTACAAGCCAGAGTAATCAATGGATGCAAGAAAATTTGTGCATAAAATCCCTATCAAGTGCCTAATCCAATACCCCCAGATTAGTTTCTAGCTTGTGGCTTTCATCAGTGAGGAGCCTTGAAGCTGAGAGCACTGACCCTAATTTTAGGATCTAATGTAACTCTCCAGCAACCACCTTTAACCTTACTAGCTAACTACAAAGCTTTGAGTCCACAATGAAAACACAATAATGTTTCCAATTCATGCTCATTAGCTTGTACAGTCTTATAGTTCAGCATTCATACTTCTTGATGTCTTTGGTTCTTTTAATAACTAGTTGCCATAATCCTATTGGACAGGATTGGTATTAAACCACTAACACCGCATGATCACCATTCTTTATGCTTACACAAGCTGGTTTACACAGAGGTAAACTCTCCATATACTAGCGCCACTCAGTGCAAGCCAGAGTAATCAATGGATGCAAGACACCAAAAAATATGAATGCTGAACTGAGTTCAGATCTATACAATTATACAAGCTAATGACCTTGAATTGGAAACATTATTGTGTTTTCAATTTGGACTCAAAACTTTATAGTTAGCTAATAAGGTAAAAGGTGGCTGCTGGAGGGTTGCATTAGATTCTAAGATCTAGGTGCAGTGCTCTCAGATACAAGGCTCCTAACTGATGAAAGTCATAAGCTAGAAACTAATCTGGGGTTATTGAATGAATAAGCACTAGATAGGGATTGTATGCCCAAACCTTCTTGCATCCATTGATAACTCTGGCTTGCAATGAGTAGTGCTACTGTATGGAGTTTAACCTCTGTGCTCTTTTATTGTTTATTGACAGTAAACATTGCTGAGAGAATAGGTGAAATTAAATGCAAAATAATTATAGAAATTTCTTCATTTTTGCAATATATTGTGTTATTTTTTATCATGATAAAAAGAATTATTGTCTATGGTAAACTAAAAAAATAAATATGCACCATTTCTATTAACATTCATTTAATATTGACAAAAATAAAAGAATTTTTGTGATAACAATCTCTTTATTTCAATGTTTAATATTACTTTGAATTATGCTTTCAATTAGGCAATAAATATAAGTTGTTAGTAAAAATATAAAAAAATAAAATTTTTTACTTACTTCCCTAGCTCTAGTTAATGAATCTGATGAAAGATTCCTAACCGTGCCTGGAGATTTTGTATTTATATGATCATATAACTGAAGAAAAAAATATATACATACGCATATATATATTTCTATTACACCAACAAAGATAGAAATACACACAAATAATTTTATTAAACACTAAAATAAAGTTTCTATTCTAAATAAAAATGTTTATTATTACTGGCTCAAAGAAAAAAGATCTCAAAATATATTACTTTGTACTCCCATCAAACCTCTTATTTTGAACAATAAAAATCCACTCATTAAACTTTCTCTGCTTCATTTTCTTCATCTTAATGCATTAATGATATTCTAATGCTCATGAAATTTCATTTCTATATAACCATTCAGTATACAATGGTAGTACTTAGTTCTTTAATCCTCTGAGCACTTTTTTTACACATAGCTAAATATCTATTGCTAAGACACATTACTATGTATATATATAATAAATTGAAGCAATATCAAATCTTCAAAGTATTGTTTACAATTTTTATGTGTTATCCAGTACTAGCAATTAATATCACTTTAATTTCATATTACATAAAGTCTAAGCAATTTACTAACACTTTTCAAAAAATATATATATATCTTTAATATGGCATCTATCCCATTTTCTATTTTTATTCTAACTTTAATTACACAAACTCGAAATAAAAAGATTAATATAATGACAATAAGATATTAATAAAGAGTTGATTTTTTTCAGGGGTAGAAACAATTCTATTATAAACATGTTCTATCATTTCCAAAAAAAAAGCATTAATCTTAATAATTATGTAGCATTGCAATTACTTTTGTCCCCTTCAGCATATGATGAAAAACAAATAAAGAATTAGGTTTCCTCATGAGACAGTACTATGTGAAACAAGATTTTTAAAAAATACATAACATTAAACTAAAATCATAATTAATTGTTTAATAAACTACAAATAATCAGAATAAAGTATTGATACAAACAAGATCTAATTGCCACTCAGTAAAAATTATGATAATAATGATTAAATACGTAAAAAAAAAAAAAAAGATATCTTAATTATTTTTATCTACAGCTAAAAATAATACTTTATTAAGCTTTAGTTTTCTATTTAGCCAACACATGAAAAAGGATAACAGAAAAATATATCATAAAATGTCAAAACTTATCTACTTATATATAAAGCATTAAAAAATAAATTCTTAAAAATTATTGCCATAAGAATTGACTAATCTTCATTTATGCAATCTTTCATTGTTTTAATACAGGTTTTTCTTATAACATAATTAAACTTGTCTAAAAATATTACAATAAGAACATCAAACATTTAGAAAAAGAGTTAAAACAAATTTTTAAGTAAACCAATAAAAAGATTGGAAACTATATGTATATCACTAAATTATGCAATAAAGTTTTCTGTTTAAAAATATGTAAAAAACAACAACTTCACCTTCAAATATAAATCAAGACTTCTATATAATTGCTTCATTTTTATTCAGATAATAGTTGAAATATGTGCAATATATTACTCCAGTTATTTGCTTAACAAATTTAATCATATGTTATTCTAACTATATATACACATGTAACTTTGAACTGCATTTTTGAGTATAAATTTTCTTACAGTAATATATATATATACTTCTTTTGTTTTCTCTGCAATTTGAGTTTCCATCTCTACAACAGTAATTTCTTCTTTAATTTCAAATATATGAGGGCTGAGCAGACATACAAGCTACTATCCAATATTTAACATACAGGCTATATATATACCTGTACAAACAATGTAATATATAGGATATTTTGAGCTCAGATTTTCACATGACTCTTAACTCTCCACACTAACTCATACCACTGATACACTTGATCACATATATGTCTAAAAGATAAATAATCACCAATATTTGTATTTTGTGCTAAACCAGCACTCGTCAGTTGGTCCAGATTATCATCTCTATACATATATACAGTAAGTCCTCAGATTTATATTAAGATAGCCAATCTTCATAATTTAATAGACAAGCTTCAATCCACTCCACTCTCCAATTCTTCAGCCATCCATCCTATAGAAAATCTGATGATGGAACGCTCAAAGCCCACACTGCTGCCAACATTCTCGTCAAAAAAAAAATATACCCTATAAATATTACATTGTTTGTATAAGTATATATATATAGCCTGTATGTTAGATATTAAAAAATAAAAACATAAAAATTCTTAAATTTTATAAATTTTGAGTATTTATTACGAATGGCATGTTAGAAGCCATTTTTCATCTCTTACTAATTCTAAGGCAATTTTGGTTATTAATTATATTTTGCTCACGTTAAAAACACTGAAACTTATTTTTTTATTCTAGAAGTCTAATATTGTATAATATTTCATTTGATAAAATGTTTTCTAAGTGTAATTTTGTAATTTCCTTAATAGCAATAAAACAAAAATTAGCAATTTTTAGATGGAAGGAAAAAACTCATGTTGTGAAGTGCATTTTATATTCATAAAAAAAAAACAAAAAAACAATCATCTATTAAAGAAATAATAATAATAATAAAAACACATTCAAGCTATAATTGTTTATGCTTTTAAAATGTCTAAAATTATAACATATTAAAAGATAATTTTTTGATAAGGCATTGAATTTATGGATGAAAGATATGAACTGGTAAAATGTTTCTGGCATATGCTACTGCATTGCATTAGAAAACTTAAATTCTATAAGAAGAGACGGACATTTCATTGTTCCATTTTATTTTTAAAAAAATGACATTATACAATTACTGTATTCTTTATTAATTTTAGGGTGAATGTGAATGAATGAAAACACATTAAATATGTAAATAAATAAACTCTCAATTTATTATTATTTAAAAATTTTGTTTATACTATAACCTTAAATTTGTAGTCATTTACTATATACATTTAAAAAAATATCTAAGTTATATATATGTGCTTCTTGAAAAAATGTTATACACCTCCAATACAATAAACAATATGGATTATAACCAAAGCTTATAAACAAAATATGAGGTATTATCTATTGTATATGATGTATGCAAAGAGGTCTGGCAAAAATATAATGAATCACCGTACATATATATATACAAATACAAATCACAAACTAACAAATATTACTCATAATATGATATTTTTAACCTAGAATTTCTTCTGTTTGAACATATCAGTAATAAATAAAAAAAATATGCATGTTCATTAACAAAAAAAAATATATACAAAATAATTAATGTAGCAAAAGATGAAATGTAAAAATACTTTTAAGAAATCTTTCCAAGTTTTAATGCATTCATAGAACAGAAATAATTTTAAAAATCTACAAATTCAGAGCTTCAATTTCTAAAATTTGAAACAAAAGAATTTTTATTAAAAGGAAATTTTAATGCTAGACTTAGTATAATACAGTAGCCAAGAAGCTAATGCACATGCGCTTTGTAGATTTAACTATATAAATGAATACTCTCACTTTCTAAACAATAAGATAAAGTCTTTGTGAAAAGATAGGATGAATCCATCTATCTTTTCGACCCAAATTTTATGTATGGGCAAATCTTAAGTATTTGGAAATGAGAGTGTGAAGATTTTAATCAATCACTTTAAATTACTTTTTACTATGCCTGAATGAATAACGCTTGCTAAATTTCTAGAATTTACGATACATCATTCTTATTAAATTAAACATATGTAAATAAGACATTTATTTTATATAGCGCAATGTTTTTATAAACTGTAATATTAATAAACCAAGAAGCTAATGTACATGTGCTTTGTAGATTTAACTATATAAATGAATACTCTCACTTTCCAAACAACAACATAAAGTCTTTGTGAAAAGATAGGATGAATCCATCTATCTTTTTGACCCAAATGTTTATGTATAGGCAAATCTTAAGTATTTGGAAATGAGAGTGTGAAGATGTTAATCAATCACTTTAAATTACTTTTTACTTTCTTGGTTAATATTACAGTTTATAAAAACATCGTAACATATAACATAAATGTCTTATTTACAGATGTTTAATTTAATACGAATGACGGATCGTAAATTCTAGAAATTTCGCAAGCGTTATTCATTCAGGCATAGTAAAAAGTAATTTAAAGTGATTGATTAATATCTTCACTCTCTCATTTCCAAATACTTAAGATTTGCCCATACATAAACATTTGGGTTGAAAAGATAGATGGATTCATCCTATCTTTTCACAAAGACTTTATCTTGTTGTTTGGAAAGTGAGAGAATTCATTTATATAATTAAATCTACAAAGCACATGTGCATTAGCTTCTTGGCTTATTAATATTACAGTTTATAAAAACATCGCGCTATATAAAATAAATGTCTTATAATACAGTAGAAAATTAGTTATCACAACAAATCATTAATAACATTAAGTTAAAAGAATTTTTTAATTAAAAGCAACCTTCAAAAACATTGGAAAAGGCAAAGCTGTGCCCCTAACCTGTTTTGATGAGTGGCCTAAGCATGAATTACATTTCAACTACTCTTGAGCATTTACTGTAATCTAAACAAATTCATATGTATTAAATTGTGTTATTCTTTCAAATGACAAATATTATAGGATGACTTAGATATAAATATAACTGAGAAAGTAAATTATGATTAATACGTTAAATGCGTTTCAAACGTATTTTAGATATAATTCATGCCTGAACTAATTAAAATGATCTACTCAGTCGAAAGGCATCATGGAGGCAAGTCTATATTTTCTGATGTTTTTGTAAAAGGTTGCTCTCAAATAAAAAGCAGTTTGAGATATTTAACTGAATGTTAATAATTACATGTGAACATATGTTTTAAAAAAAGTTCAAGTACAGGCATGCATTGGAAAATTGGCAGAAATAAAATAATGTATTTAATCTTTAAAATTAATTTAAAGTTATATGCCAAAATTTATAAAATTTAATATAATTGATTGAATTTATTTTGTCGATTAAATTAATATTTAAACTTATTTTTCACATGAAAGAAAAAACATTTATAATAGCTTTTAGAATTTATACAGCAAATCATTAAAAAAAATCAGCTAAATTTTTAATAAAAGTAATGGTAAATCACAGCTCAGCCCCTAATAATCAAGACACTGCCCCTATCAATAGCAAAGACTAAATCATAATTTTTGTTTCACAATTAGTTTAGCAACACTCGTCTCAACAATTCAAATCAATCTCCTGAACTGTATTTTTCCTAGAAACATGCTTAAACAAATGTGATTTTTAATTACATTACGTTACAAAATAGCAGTGCATTTACTTCTTTATAATTATTTCATTACCTCTTACTTAATTAATAAAAAGTTGTTTGAACATATATATTTTCTACAAAATTTCAGTGGTGATAAATATGAGTAGGCTGTTGTGCAAATTTTAAAACAGTGAAAGCATTTTCTCATCATTGTTTTATAACATATTTTTCTGAATTTTTTTTTTTTGTCAATCAACAAATGATCAACAAATAGTTCACAAAATTATCAAAGTATATATTTTGTGTTTTAGAAATTTATAAAGAATTTAAAATAAATTATTTCATAAAATAATTGATTCAAATAAATATATATATATAGTTGTAAATATAACTTACATCTAATAATGCATGTAAATGAGTATCTTCTAAAACACTGTGAAGAAAATCTTTATCTTGTTCAGGACAATCTGTTAGGCACTGGATCTCATCTAGACTATCCAAAACTTGGGACACCGCTCCTTTGAAAAAACAACAATAATACCTTAGACACCAAATACAATTGAAAAGATCTGTAACTGTATAAAACTCATAATCTATTTTTTTTTTTAAAAAATCAGAATACTATTAAAAAAATTTTTTTTCCAAATAAATTTCATTAATTAAAGAGCATTAATAAAAAAAGATGAATAATTCCATGTGTCTGTATGTTTAAAAAAAATCAAAAAATCAGATATATTAATTTTTACCTGAGTTTAAAGTTTATATCTGTGCTAGAGATAATCTCTAGTTTAGTAAAAATCATTATTGTATTTATCTGACGAGGATGGTGTCAAAGTTGTGAGTGGATTGAGTTTGACAGTTGTAAATAAAAATGTAACAATTTAAAATATATATATAAAATTTGGAAACGAAAAACAAAATAAAGACTGAGGGAGGGGGAAATGAGAAAAACAACTAGCTATCCTAAACTTTGCTGCAAATGTACTTTTTTCACAGCTGATTCCATACTTCAAGAACTTTTTGTTCACTCATCATCATTACTTTCATCCATTATCAATCCACTGTAGGATGAATGTCTCTCCAAGTTTAATCCAGTTTCTCCGATATCTAGCCCCTCATCTCCCCATCATACTTCGTTATTTGATCTATCCATCTCATATGGGATTTCTTTCTAGGTTGTTATACAATCTCTTGGAATCCAGTTTAAGATTTCATCTGCTCATCTATTATTATCTTTTCTAGCAATATGTCAAGCCCAATTCCACTTCAGTCTCTTAATTTTTCAACGATATCAGTAATATTTGTTTGTTCTCTCATCCATATATTTTGTTTTCAATCTCTTTTTGTTATTCCTAGCATACATTCCTTCATACTTCATTGAATGGTTTGTAATCTCTCTATTACTCTTATAGCCATCTTTATATTTGCCAAGATTATTTGATAAATGTTACACCTCTGCATTATCATTAATGTTTATATCAAATAATATTTAAGTGTCAAATCTTAATATATTACAAAATGGAATGAGTCAGACGAGAAGTTTTTCAATCAGTTAACAATAAACAAAGCCAGAGAAACATATTTATTTTTTACTTTTGATAACTAGGTTGCCCTATCTCTTTATTTCTTTCTCATTTAATGATAGGATAAAATAAAATGAGCAGCTTTGTACTTTATTGCCATTCATAGCAAGTTTCGATAATCAGTGTTTACCACATGGTAGTGCATATAAATTTCTGTATTTTTCAGATCAGTTTCTGGCTTTTGTTTTCATTGAAAAGTTGCAGATGCATTACTATGATAACTCCAGCTGAAGGCAAAAGCCAAAAACCATTGCTCAAGTTTATTATAGATGGCAAGAGAGTAACAGAGAACTGTTTTGTTTTTCAACATATTGTGTGTATCTTGATGAGAAATATTACTAAAGATAAAGATGATTCGATTAGACAAACTTGTCCCACAAAAAATAAATAATGCTTAAGATATCAATATGAAAAAACCCTCAAAGAATACCAATTTTTCTGACAATTACTTATCGTATAAGTCAGTTGATGCAACTAGTATTCTCATTGCTTTTGTTTTATTATATTTGTTTTGGAGTGTATAAAAATACTTATACATTTAATACAATATTTTATTCATTTAAAAATTTGTAATTTGTATAAAACCAGTTTCTGTTTAGCATTAAAATTATGCAGCAATTAAATAAAATTGAACTACTATTATTAATATTATAAAGATTTAACTGTCATATATTTGCTTATAATTACTATTAACTATTTTTTACTATATATTCATTGTGCGTCTCTGTAAAAAGACGACTGGTTCTATTCTAAACACCTTGCAGCGCCATCTTTGAATCAATGCATGTATGATATAGTTTAGCTATTTACCATAAATATTTTAAGGATCTAGCGTATTTGGATCATGAATTAAAACATAAAATGACATTGTATTTTGTATCTTAATTCTCCAGAATCTGATACTTTATCAGAAAATAAATATTAAAAGCAAGCATTATTTACTTCTGTCATTAAGTCTTATTGTGAACATTTATCAGAATGCATAATTATTTATATGCCATTGGTTACATAGTTCATTCTTATTTTGTCACAATAAATGCTTAATTCAAAAATATGCCCAACTAAAAATAAAAAAAATGAATGAAAGATATCACTATCTTAATCTAATTTTCTAATACTTTTTATTAAATTTAAACTAATGACAATTTGTATCAGTGAATTTGCTCCAAGTTATACTTTAATGAGATAGATATATAATGAGCAATATTTGTGGATAAGCCTAAAATTTAATCGGAAGCTCTAATGTTAAAGATATATTTTGATTTTAATTATAAATATTTAAAATTAAGTTCTTGAGTAGAATAGTCACTTGATTGATTTTGAAATAATCTAAATCAACTTGTTATCTCAAACTCAGATAAATAATGCATGATAATTCATTCGAGCCTACACAGATATTGAAAATAGGAAGGAGTAGAAACTGTTTTTATATTTTCATTTCTCCTCTTTTACATATTTCGAAGTATGATGAAAATGAAAAACTGATAGAAATGGATTGATAATTTCTTTCGGAGAGAAGATCTACGTTTATTTTAAAATTAGTCAATTTATTTAAAACAAATCTTTTTTTAAAAAAGTTTTTTTTATTAAGAATTTATGATTTAGTTTATTTTTCATATATATTTTATAATGCATTTTGACAACATAAAGAGTCATTAAAGTTTTCAAAGTAGCTCTAAAATTAGGATGCAAGAATAGTAAAATGGTGGCATGCAATAACAAACTATCAGTGATAATGACACATTATCTCAGTATTCTATTGTTAACCTACTTGCAGAGCAGAGGAATCTTTTTAATAATAAAATTATAAGATGATGAAAATGCTCATAAACAAACATTATATTTCTAAGCATCAATATTTCAAATTAGAAATTTATTTCATTACCATGTATATAAAATACCAACTCTTTTCCTCAAATTACCATTCTCTTAAAAAGATGGCAATATTGTATCTGCTATTTCTCTTACTTCCATATAAAGCTCATTATAAAAAAAATTTTTATAACTGAATAAACTTTTACTAGTATATATATTTAAAATATTTTGATTAGAGATCAATCTATATTTTAAATAAATATATATATCCTAATAATTTTAAATAAATTTGTAAATAACAATGGCTATTGAATATGTAATGTTGAGAATATTATTTATGGAAAAGTTAATTCTAAATTCGCATACAATAATATCAATTCGCAAATGAGCATTCTTTGAAGTTTGTTAAAATAATTGTAATAAGTCTGACTTGTGAATTGTTATTATAATATGCACATTTGAAATTACCTTCTCCATAAATAATATCACATACATACAGTTATATTTTGTAAATATATTTATATTTACATTGGTATAAGTTTGTGCACTCCAGAAAAAATAGAAAATATATTAGAGAAATATATTTAGGATAGCTAACTGAAAGCGGTAAATTTAATTAAATAATTTACATTAATTGCGATCGATAAATTCCAAGAAATATTTGCTGATATTTTTTGACAAAAGACTAATTAATTAATGGAATAAACTATAAATTAACCTTATATTGGAAATGAATTCCTAAGACACCAAATTAATTAGTTATAGACCTAAAAACATTACTGTATATGGAAGAAAGTAATTAATTGTGTGAATAATTAAAAACTATAAATAAAGTAAGCAATAAAGTGCATGGTTCTTTCTCCCAGTTCATTTTGAAGAGATGTAAGTGACAGTTGCTTCAGTGAGTGTGCAGCATTCAGTGAAAATGTGTTCATGGGCAGCAGCTGAAGAGGCCCAGTGGATTTCCAGTGAGTTTACCAAACAGACTGTTGCTGAGAACGGAAGTGATTGCAGCTAAAAGAAGCTCATAGTAATGGTCGCAATGCTCCATGACGAAACAAGATGTGTTCGCGTGCAGCTGAACTGGACCGGGCCAATGGAAAGTGTCTTGAAAGCACCAGTTTTAAAGTTCGTTGGGGGAAATGAACCAAAGAAAACTATATATATAGTGCTATGTATGTAACAATACCTCATCGGGGGAAGTTAATCAAAGTGAACTATACATGTGTATAGTATGTTTTGTGTGTAGCAATATCTCATCAGGGGAAGTTAACTAAAATGAACTATATATATATATTTGTGTTGTAAGTATAGCAGACTATTCGCTATTCTTAGTATGTATTATTTTGTTTGTTAATATTCGGAATGCTTGCATTTTGAATACACAGCATATATAATTATATAAAGAGTTCAATAAGTAATTATAATTAATTTAAATTAGGTGTGTCTTAATAAAATTCAACTGTGATCTAAAATAAATGTTATAAAAAATGGAATAAATATTAAATAATGATATTTATATTCACCATCTTACATATACACACCATCTTACATATACCTCAATTTAAATACTAATGAAAGTAGCTGGCTTTTCCGATCTCACCAAGATTAAATGGAAACTTTAAACAGTACCTAATATTCAATTTAGAAACCTATTTCATTATATTTAACAAATCATCTGACTAATTTATTCCCAAGATAATGTTTCTAATGGCCAATTTAACAATTTCATCATTTGAAGTGGGGATTCCCAACAGGGGTCGTACCAGCCTCTGGTGGGCACTGAGATCCAAGGGGACATTGTTGGTCCAAGATGCAACAGAAGAGCATTGAAAGAACATTCTGAAAAGCCTTATTAATCAATCATAAATGCATGTTTGAACTAACACTTACCTACTTCTTAGCTAAACATGTTTATACTAGCCTGTATATAATGATATTTTATAAGTTTAAGCAAGTCATGTATTTTCAGATCATGCAAGTCCTAAAAAGATTATCACATATACAGAGTACCCAATTTATTTCATGATTACTATAAATAGAGTGAAAAATTTTTTAAACAATATCATTTTGTTTTGGTAGTTCTTTAGAGAAATTGCAAATCTAAAGTTCAATGTGGTGCTATACAGAGACACAATTAAGCATAACTTATGTAGTGTACTTTATATTATTGGCACAAATAATTATTGCCAAATAGGTAAATACCTATTTGTTTTTTATTTATTTTTTATTATTATTATTATAATAACGTGAAAGCTAAACACCTTCAAACAGATACGCTTTAAAAATGCTTAAGTGACAGCCAATCAGATGGAATAATGGCATCAAATGGGACTCCAAGTTCTAAAACACAAGATTATTAATATTATGACGTGATGTATTGATGGGACAAAGTGAAGTGAATACTAAGTATGACAGTTACCAAGTGGCTAGAGTTCGATTCTTGGCTAAAACTAATATTTATGTTTATTTCAATTTAGTTTTCACCAACCACACAGAATTCACTTTGAATGATTGCACAAATCGATGTGGCCCAATTAACAATCAAATTTTACTTTTGTCAAAGATCTGGATTTGATTTTGAGGTCTCAATTAATAATGGTTGTTTTATTTTCTGTGCTAAATATCGATAAATTTTCTATCCGTCACTTAAGAGTATCTGCTATATGTATGATCTTTTAAGTTTTTTATTAGTAGAAGATACTTATGTGACATAAACCATGTTATATTAAATTTAAATATAATGAAATTAATCACTTTATTTGTTTTATTTTCGAGATAGAACTATGTTGGAATCAAAGAAAAAATGTAGACAGTACAATGCCGATTATTGGAAGTATTGTTTTATTCAGTCACTACAAACAAGACATTACCAATATGCTTGATTTGTCAGAAAGTTTTCTCCAATGAAGCCATGAAATCTTTGCATTAGAAATTTTTTTTACTAAATCCATCCTGACAAAAAAAATAAAGATAATAATTCAAGACATCCAATTTTGCCTGATATGTTTTCAGCAGCAATGAAAAAAAATAATGATGGATTATATGCCTCTTAAAATATAACATTGCTTAATGCTAAATTCGGGAAAACACCCTCTATTGGTGAAGAATTGATACTACCGGCAGGAAATGAGGTTCTGAACTGCATAGGCCAGTATCTGACATTTGAGCAATAATACAGTGCAAAAATGAATAGACAAAATGAGTTCTTGAAGACTAATGAGTTTTCTTTGCAACTCAACGAATCAACCCTACCAAACAACAAGGTTTTATTTTTAGCATATGCTTGCTTCTTAAAAGATGAAAAAATTTGCCCAAAACTATTATTCGCAAGACAACTAGAAACAGACACAAAAGGTTAAGTATATATTTGACATAGAATGCTATTTTACAGAAAAAGGTATTTTTTTGAAAAATATATTGTCAGTTGTTACTGATGATACTTCCACAAGGGTTGGATACTATCGTTGATTTATTTCATATTTGAAATGGTAATACCAAAAATAGTTGCCATACATTGTGTAATTCATGAACAACATTGATGGCAAAAAAACTTGAGTGACCACCTTCATTGCTCCCACAAGTTCGGAAAGTTTTGTGATTAAAAACAATGAAGATTCAGTCATTTATCATTGCACATAGAAGTTCATTGGTTATTGACTCAGTTTTAGAGTTTTTTAAAACAGAGATGATCGTTAAGAAATAATTTAATCAAGTTTAAGAATAATATAGTTTACTTGACAGATTTGTTAAATAAATTTAATGAAATAAATCTACAGCTGCAAGGAGATGATGTAAATTTCATCAAAGCAACAACAAATATTTCTGTATTTGGATCAAAACTTCCCTTATACAAACAAAATGTAGGCCAAAGAGAATTTTACCAGATTCCAAATTTTGCCTCAATGGCAAGAAATAATGACAACATTCTGGTATATACCCAGAATTTGGAAGCGAAGAAAATTTCATGAATTGATTTCAGGCATTCTCAATATAGCTATTCCAGATTATGTTCTAAAACCTTCTTCAAATCAACATGTAGCAGAATTATCACTGCAGGAGGAGTTGATAGAATTATCAATAAATGAAGAACTGAAATTAAAAATTAGTATTAAGAATTTTGACTCCAAAAGCAAATCCATTTATATCTAGCTTTAGGAGCTGCAGCAAAGAAGTTCTTCAGTGCATTCCTATCATCATATTTTGCTGAAAGAGTATTTAATGTTGGTTACCAATCTATGACAAAAAAAACCCCCCATTGTTAATAGTGCATTGCGGTGACTTGAGACTGCTGATGACAAAAATAACACCAAATATTGATAAATTAGTGTCAAGACACCAAGCTCACTAACAATATGTTATAGTTGCATTTTTGATATTTTTTTATTGTACTTTGAGTAAGACACCAATATTGTCAAATTCCTATAATAAATAAACCGAAAAAAATCTGTCTATGTTTTGTAAGAAGTGAGTACTGATTGAAAAAGATGGGTTCTGATCCAAAAAAGGTTGGGAACCTGTAGAATACGGAGACGTTGACTCTAGAAACGTCCGGTTTTACAAGAACGGGAAAAAAGACGAGAACAGAGAGACCAAGATGGCGTAACGTATAGCCACACATGGAACCAAATGTCTTATTTTTCATTTGCCGTGAGTAATAGAACTTTTCTTTGAAGAGACTTTAATTATATGTATACTTTTGATTTTGTTACTGTTTTTCTTTCCGCACATTTTGTTATCTTAAGCATAGACATTTTTTTGTATAATAACACATAACGTGAACTAATAAACTAGCTTTGGGAAAGTAAAACTGTCTCCGACTCTTAAGTTAATAAATTGTGATTTCGGCTGAGATCGTTAACTTCCCGAAAACACTACAGATGGCGCAGTCGTGAACAGGATGTTAGATCGGAGATTGTTTTTTGTGCGTGATTTGGAAAAAGAATAGATATAAAAATGGCAGTACCCTCACACATATTAAGAGATTTTGAAATTGGAAACCCGGCAGGATGGACCCTCTACGTCGAACAAATAGAAAGATATATGAGATTAAATAAAGTCGAAATAGACGAAACGAAAATCTCGACATTATTGTATTTCGCCGGAATAGATGTAGTTCAGACTGCTAAACAGTTGGCCGAGAACAAAACTCCGGAGCAACTACCGTATAAGCTATTAGTTGAAAAACTCACAAATTATTTTCAACCAGCAATTACAAAAAGAGTCGCTCGTTTGAGATTCAGAATGAGAAAACAGAACACGCATGAAAGTTATTCGGAATATAACCTCACATTGCGGACATTAGCACAAGACTGTGCATTCTCGGACATAGATGACATGCTCCTAGATCAGTTCCTATATGGCATGACAGACCACAATCTGAGAAAACAACTACTCAGTGAAACAGAGATTGATTATAACGCAGCGATTGCGAAATGTGTGGCTCACGAGACACTAGTGACTAATGCAAAGGAATTTCAAGAGGGAATCCAAGAAAAAAATTATACGACAGATGTACATAAACTAGAACCAATGGAAACACAACCACAGACGTCGAGAGTCTTTTAGCTGTTATTGTTGTGGTATGAAAGGACACGTGAAAAGGACATGTAAGAATAGAACTTTGAAATGCCGAACATGTGGCATTAAGGGCCATATGGTGATCGTTTGCAGAAACAGGGATGGAAACCAATACAGAAGTGATAAGAGAATGGAAGTGACAAGGAGGGCAGAAATAAAGAAATGTGAGACAAACCCGAGTGAACAAATAGTGCTGGATGTCAGAATAATAAATGTAAAAGTGACGATGGAGATAGACAGTGGGGCAGGGCTATCCATCCTGTCAATAAAAGACTGGGAAAAAATTAACAGCATATCCAAGTCGAAACTAAATTTGGATAAGACTAATGTTATCGCCACTAATGTAAATGGAAACAACGTCCAAATTTGTGGGAAAATTTCGGTCCCAGTGAAATTAAATAACAAAAGCAAAATTTTGCCCTTGTATATAGTTAAAAAGAACATAAAACCCTTACTGGGCCGGTTCCGCCCACTGGGCATATCCATACAAGTGATTAAAACTGTAAAGTTAGAAAATGTAGTGCGACAGAAATTTCCAAGGATATTTGAGGAAAAAATAGGAATACTGAAGATAGACCCAGTAGACATAGAACTTACCGATGAGGCCCAACCGGTAGCAAGCAAACCCAGGAAGGTTCCATTAGCACTAAGAGCAAAGGTCGAAGAAAGTCTGTCAGCCCTGGTAAAGGAAGGAGTGGTGTCGCCAGTGGAAAGTTCAGATTGGGCCACTCCAATTGTGATAGTCACAAAGCCAGATGGGAGTTTACGGATCTGTGGGGACTACAGGTTTACTGTAAATCAATACCTAAAAAAAAATGCGTATCCGGTCCCGAATGTCACTGAAATAGTGGCATCACTCCAGGAAGCTGCAGTTTTCGCTGATAGATTTGAGGTCAGCTTTTCATCAAATCCCAGTCACAGAGAGGTCAGCAAAAATACTAACTCTCTGTACTCATGTCGGTCTTTTCCAGTGCAATAAGCTACCATATGGAATCACGACAGCCCCCAATATATTCCAAGCTATAATAGATCAAATGACGCAGAATATGGAGGGAGTGATCCCCTACCTGGATGACCTACTGATTTATGCTAAATCGAAACTGAACTGAAGGAACGCGTGCTTACCATATGCAACCGATTGGAAAAAGTGGGAATCAGGATAAATACCACTAAGAGCATTTGGTCCACAAGAGAAATAAAGTTCCTGGGACATATTATTGATCAAAATGGAAAACGTCCTAATCCCGAGAAGGTCGCCGCAGTAAAAAATGCTCCAGTACCAAGAAATGTAAAAGACTTACAAGCATTTCTGGGAATGCTAACCTTCTACGAAACCTTTTTGAAGGGAAAGGCACATCAGCTAAAACCCCTTTATGCCTTATTACGCAAGGGTCAGCGCTGGAAGTGGAAGGCTGAACACCAAACTGTTTTCCAGGCAACCAAGGATTTATTGTCATCTGAAAGTCTGTTAATGCATTACCAAGGTAATCAAGAAGTTATAGTAACCGCGGATGTTTCGGAATATGGGGTTGGATATGTCATATCACACTTGATAAATGGACAAGAACGTCTGATAGCCTATGCCTCCCGTACCCTATCACCCGCGGAAACTAACTATAGCCAGCTAGACAAAGAATCCCTCGCTATCATTTTCGCGGTAAAGAAATTTCATCAGTACATCTATGGATGAAATTTCACCTTATGCACCGATCATCGCCCACTATTAGGCATATTAGGTAAGAACAAAAAAACACCCGAATATAGCAGCCAGAGAATGCTAAGATGGATTAATATACTGGCAGCATACGATTATACACTAGTACACAAGCCGGGAAAGGACATACCTCATACTGATGCCCTATCGCGTCTACCACTGAAGGCGGATAGACCACGTGAATTCGTGGAAGTGAATTTATTGGAAGTGGTGAAATTGGACAATACAGTAAATAGTGCAAAAATAGCGAAGTGGACAGATAGTGATTCGAGATGTTGCCAAATGAGGACTTGGATAAAGGAAGGATGGCCAAGCCACCGTCCTGATTATCTTCATATAGCTATCTGGAATGCCCGTCAAACCCTCTCTACCTGTAATGGTTGTATCACCAGGACAGATCGTGTATTCGTACCGATGGAAGGTCGTGCCCAGGTCTTAAGACTACTCCATGCTGGACACCCGAGAATAGTGAGAATGAAAGCTTTGTCACATTCATATGTGTGGTGCCAGGAATTGACCAAGAGATCGAAGAGATGGTGGGACAGTGCCACAGTTGCCAAGCCGAGGCAAACCTGCCAAGAAAAACACTGAGCTCTTGGATAAAACCAAACAAACCCTGAGAACGGATCCACATTGATTATGCTGGGCCTATAGAGGGAAAAATGATTTTGGTGGTGGTGGACGCATACAGCAATTGGGTGGAATACCGTTTATTAAGGTCGGCAAACTCGACATCTACCGAAAGGGCTCTCCAAGAGATATTTACCACGCATGGATACCCCGAGATATTGGTATCAGATAATGGAACAAGCTTTACCTCCACCAGTTTTGAAAACTTCCTGACAGAAAGAGGGATACGTCACATTTTTGCACCGACATACCACCCTGCATCAAATGGTTTGGCAGAGAAGGCAGTCCAGTGTTTAAAAAAAGACCTGAAGAAAACAAGGAAGACCAGGATGGAGGAGGCATTGCTGGAAATCATGTTCTTCCAACATTTTTTGCCAAGGTCTAAAGATAGTAAATCACCGGCTGAACTGTTATTCAACAGAACGTGTTGCACACACATGTCAACCGTTTTACCCCAAAAGGAAAGAACTAAGAGAGAACTGGAAGATGATTCCCATAAACATATGAAAAGGTTCAAAAGAAATGATCCAGTCTGGGTGCGTGATATACTAAGGAAGAGATGGCTACCCGGAACCATCATAAGTACAAAATCAAGGACAATTTACCAAATAAGACTAGAGAATGGTCCATCTGTCCATAAACACATAGACCACTTAAGGAGAAGATTTCCGTGTGCTCGAACGGATATCCCAGAAACCGTTGGAAATGCCAGTCAATGGGACATCTTACCTAAAGAAGATAAGGAAGTATTGCCACAAATAACACAGGAAGAGTTTTCCTAAAATGAACCAGACCAGATGGATAATGTACTGGAAGTTACGGACCCGATACATGACACTGACAGTGGGCCAACCCAACAAGATGAAGGAAAACCTGCACCAAGAGTTCACTGTGAGCGTAGGCGGCCAGAAAGGTTGAAGGACTATGTTCTAGGGTGAGGGGAGGTGTAGAATACGGAGACGTTAACTCTAGAAACGTCCGGTTTTACGAGAACGGGAAAAAAGACGAGAACAGAGAGACCAAGATGGCATAACGTATAGCCACATGTGGAACCAAATGTCTTATTTTTCATTTGCCGTGAGTAATAGAACTTTTCTTTGAAGAGACTTTAATTATATGTATACTTTTGATTTTGTTACTGTTTTTCTTTCCACACATTTTGTTATCTTAAGCATAGACATTTTTTTGTATAATAACACATAACGTGTAACTAATAAACTAGCTTTGGGAAAGTAAAACTGTCTCCGACTCTTAAATTAATAAATTGTGATTTCGGCTGAGATCGCTAACTTCCCGAAAACACTACAGAACCTCTGATTTAAATAATAATAATAATAAATTTAAAATGAACACATATGTGCATTAAATATGTTAATGGTTTATACACACACGTATTCAAAAATGATGCAAAAAATAAAGAGGATAATATATTGTAATAGATCAACCAACCTGATGAGGTGACTTCATCATCTCTGCAAAAGTCGGTTAAGCCATCAATGTTGGGGTCACTATAAAAACTGGTCCATTTAGTACTTGAGACTGCTGCCAAAACTGCCCCCTTAAAATTCAACAAAAATTAAAATTTATAATAATAAACCCACAATTTTATAAGATTAATAATTTTATTAATTTCGTTAATTATTAATCTCATATAATGGAATTTACATTACATAAACATAATCAAAAACTATTTTTACTTTTAAATTATTTAATCAATGGCATTAATAATTTTTATGTATATTAGATAAATACTAAAAATTTAATCCTATCATTTTTATGCCGTGTTTAGCACATTAGTTAAAAGTCTACAATTTCAAGCAAAGGTTACAATGTAAAAATAATATAAAAATCAAACTATTTAAAAATGACAGATTTTAAGCTTACTTCAAATTATATCTTGAAAGTTTTAGTGACTTAAGAGTGGTCGGGGGGGGGGGATCTGCTATCTATCATATTGATCAGTGATTCTGTGATCAGAAAATGCTTGCTAATTCACTAATTAGCATATTTTCAGTCATCCACAGTGTTAATAAAGAAAAAAAAAAAGAATTAAACAGTCACTTTATATCTTTTCACAATAATTACCAAAAAGTAAGTTCCTCCACTGTTACTATTTTTTTTTTTTCAAATGAATAGAGTCTGGAGAGCACTGAATAAAACATTATTTTAGCAAAAATTCATAAAGAGACAGTAAAATTCTTCATATTGTGTATACTGAATTAAAATCATAGACTCAATGAATAAAAATCCTTTCCATCAAATTATCTATTGCATCATTACTCTACAAAAAATAAAGCATTTTGAGAAATATCTGAGAAATAATTAGAATGCAAAAAAACTTCTCCATTCTAAATATGATGGTAGAATAAATTTCAATAGGCATTTCAGAAAATCTGTTCTATTCCACATGCAGACTTTGATGAAAGGATTTTTAAAACTACAATAATTTAAATGATTGCCACAAACAACTTAATCAGAATTTACAATTGCCTAATAAAAATTTTTAAAAATTCACAAAAAAAAAAAAAAAAAATCACATAAAATGCTTAAATAATGCTGCTTAATTAATATGTTGCTTTATTTAAAACAATAAAGTTATTTTAAACCTTAGGAACTTTCAAATCACAAATCTCAGTGAAACAAAAGTTAGCTCACAAGAAGAGGATTCTCCAAGCTCAATACGCTATGTCAGCTGTGCTCAACTGCAGACGAAACTATTACTCATCTTTTGTATTTCTGTCCTTATTTAAGCTCACTTAGATCCTACATCTGCCAACAGATGTCCTTTGACCACAGATACTCCCTCTGTATCGAAAATGCTATCAAGGCAGAAGTTTTTTCCTCCATCAGAACGTCCATATTCATTATGTTTGCGCTCTGGCTCACCAGGTGTGAGCACATCTTCCGGTGCTCAGATAATAATGTTAAAGGCACCTATATTAAAATTTTGACAAATTTTTGTGACAGAGATCGACTTCTGGCACCCAATAGATTACACACTGAATCCTGGGCTGGTGTCAACCTGTCCTAAGAAAATGAAATACCCCTCAGCTTCACTTGTATAAAGAGATAATAATGTCTAGCATCAGTATTTAAGTCAAAAGTCAAGTTTATATAGACGCTTTTATTCATGTATCTTTGTAGCTAATAAATTTTATTTAAAAAAAAAAAAGATAGCTTTAAAAAGATATGTTTAAAAAAACAACTTCCAATTCAAAACTATAATAATGATTAAATTGTGATATCATCACTGATTGGAGACAGCACAATAATATATGACCTCTAGGGTTCTGATACAAAAATTTTATATCACAAATAAAGCCACACCTCATGCTTGCAATATTAGGGTTAACAAAAGAATTAATTTCTTTACTAATATTACTAATAATGTAATTTTATCATAACATGGAATTTTTATAGAAAAAAATAAGATTACAGTCAATTAAATTTTTTTCAATATGTAAGCAATGGTTCATCAAAAACCATTAAGAAGAAAAATATTATAAAATAAATATAAATACCTTAAACTTTTTATCAAAAAAGATTAAAATCATTTCTCTTATATCATCTTTCTTATATGTAATTGTATATACAATGTTTTTTTTTTTTTTAAAAAAAAAAACACTATTTTGATACTTCTCATGGGTAGTATAAAAATCAGATAGTAACACTATTAGTAAAATAATATTTTATTAAATTACCTGAGATAAAAGAATTAAAATAAAAAATGCAAAATCTATTAAATAACATTTATAGATATTAAAATTGATTTAATATATTTCAAGGGCTGCAGCAAATATCTCTCGTTAAACTGTACTGACTTATTAACTTTCAGGAATAAATGTAAGACTAAAAAAAAAAAAAATTGGTAAATTGATCAAAAGAATTATGGCAAAGAATTTTGGTAATGTTTTTCTATTTGTCTTCTAAGGATTTCTTGGCAATTACAATGTAGTTGATGGATTCATGCCATAATCTCTACATCTTGATTGGCTTTCAGGTATATAACTTTTAAGGATGAAACAATCAAAATTTAAAAGTTTTAATTGAGATACCTTGAAAATAATACATTGACGGCTTTAACAATGATTTAGAAAATGGAATTTTAAGCTATAAAAACCACAAGAAATGGATTGATGGAACTTTATATCATACGATTTTGGGTCAATAAATAATAAAAGAGAGTCGATCACAAATTTGATAAACTAACCAATCCTAATCCATAATTTCCTTTTGGCCAAAAAAAACAAACAAAAAAAAAAAACAAGTTTGATAACAGTTTATATGGAAATGGTTTTTTGTTAATATTATTTAATTTTTAAATCTGCAGTTCATCTATTAGTTGCACACATAACAAGACTTTTATTATATCAATATAACTTTTAATTAACATTATATATATCAATTTTATATATACATAAATAGTATATAAATTATCTCTTCATTCATTTATTTTATATTCATTGATATTTTTCATTTTCAATTTTACTTTGTAGTTAATTCTGAAAAAGGATGCGGATAATATTTGTATCATCTTTATAAATTATATTATGTTCAAATAATATCTATTATAAATAATAAATATTTACACTTTAAAAAAAAAAAGCATGTTTGCTTAATTTACTAAAAAAGAAATAACATCTTATTTTGTTGGATATATATATTAGTATAAATGGATTTTATTCTTGATCCTTTGTTAGCAGAATATTTATTTATTTGCCTGAAAAGTTGACCCCACTTAATTGTATAGTATACCATATACTCACCCATTCCTAAAAAGCATTGTAGTTATACCTATATAATATAGGTCTGGAGTTTGATTTCTCATTTTCATCTTTCAGCAGATTATAAATAAATATAATAGTAATAAAAATCAACTTAGGAGACATACACATATATATTATATACATACACGTACAAGTATACACATACATATATCTTGAGCTATTTAACAACTGATGTCTAATAACAACTCTAGATTGCACTTTGCTAACAAAACCTTGAATATATATATAGAACCTTAAACTAGTCATGATTTCAAATGCAGATGAAACATTGGATTTTTTTCAGGCTTCAAACAATCTTAGAATTTTACTCTTAAATGGGTAAATCAATTAGCCATACAATTATTGGCTGATAGTGATTGATTACATTGTTATTCTTAGATGGAGAATAAAACAAGGAAGAAGAAACAAAAATAATCTCTCATCACCCAGTGTTTGGTTTCTCTGATCTTTGTCTTACAGTAGGTTCTTTAAAAACTGTTCATATATACTCATATATTACATGCCAAACTATTTAAATAAGTAACACATTTGTAAAACAAATTCAAAAGTTATAAACTTAATGTGAATATATATATACTACATATATTTTGTTTTATTTTTAAATATTTTTTCACTAAGAAGTCAAAAAACTAACTGCATTGTCAATTATATTCAAGTTTAGAACCATCTTAAAGTAAACAATGTATCAAATGATATTATAAAATATAACAAGATCTAATAACAAAGCTACACATAACAAACTATCAACAATCACAAGAAAAAATTGCTTAACTGACACCTTTCTAACCACTCCAAATACAAACAAGTTCACCAATAGAAGTACTGTTTCTAATTTTTTAGGAACTCCAACAAAAAAGATTACTCCTTTGGAATATTTGCAAGAATGAACCCATTATTCGATAAGCACATAACACTCAATGAGGATTAGGGCAGATTCCTCTCATCTAGTCTTTAAAAAAGACCATTGGTCTACACTAAAACTGGATCAATAAGCCATCAGCTATCAATGGATATATTCTTCATGCAGCTACATTAATTCTTTTAATGAAAGAAGATGAACTTTTGTATAATAAATGAGCATTAAGTGACTTTTTCCATTGAATAATTCATAATCCTAAAAATATAAATTATGAGAATACAATAGTCTATCATTTTTTTTTCTAATTCAAAGTTTGTTACAGCAAAACATATTCACTCAACTTGATACCAATACCAGTTCATCCACGTTAAGCAAATGATTTCATTAAATTGCTAAACCCACCAACCCCCTTGATCCCCCCTCCTGGCTTGCTTATAATTTTAATTGCATATAGACAATTCTACAACATCCTCATATTGGTAATATTGGTATTTTTTAAAAGCACATTATATGGATCACATTCATTATTTAAGAAATTTTCAATCTGATTAGGTGATTTAGATTTAGTTCTTAATATCTCATGCTTAATTTAGCATATTTATCACTAAATAATTATTCAACAAAAACAAACATTACTATTTATTTGTATATTAACTACCACATCCTTACTATGAAAACAAAAGCACATTCACACATAACACCTTATCAGTGCTATTGGTGTTGAAAATGGTGAATAATAATGCACACTGTAAAAATTACACTTCACACACATACCTATATAGCATGTTTTTAACATTATGTATTTATATACAGTACAAAGTTTAAAATAATATACATTAAGAGACCAACAAAAATAATTTTTAAAAAAGAACTGAATGCATTTATGAAAAATGCAGTTGAGTAATAAATTGTGAGAACAATTACCATGTACACACACACACACAGTTGCTATGATACAATTTTATTTTGAAATTATACATATTAAGGCAATAATAAAAATAATTTTAATGAAACTGAATTGACTTATGAAAAAGACAATGAAATAATAAAATGAAAGAAAGAGAATACAATTACATAAGTATATTTTGCATTTATATTTATTTGACGATTCTCTTAGAAAAAATAACTTACTGTAACCTTTTTTTACTCATTTTTATGATAAAGGAGTGATAATAATTGTAATGTGAAGTATAAAAATAAAATTTTGCCAAAATGGTAGCGATATTGGTGTGTTTCCAGTGAAACTTTTGCTAAAATCTTCATATGAATTAAAAAACATTCGTACTACAAATTAGAAACTGGCTCAAAGTGAAAAGATAATAATGAAGCCATTCTAGCCCTAAAAAAAAAAAAAAGTTATGAAGGGCTTGGCTACTTCATACTAATTTCCTGAATTTGTACCACTATCTTAATTGCTATAATAAATGGCTGATTATTGTTTTTTCTGTGAATCCTTTGCTAAAGACACAATACTTATGGAAAACATTTACTACCTATGAGAACATTATTTCTTATTATCATATCCTTCACCTGAAAATTTATTATTATTCTTTCAGTCTTTATTAAATGCTCATCGTGTATGGTGAATGTAATGTTAACAATTTACGAAGTACAAAAATACCAACATGAATTTCTTTTGTGAAATGATGATGCATTCTTACTGAATTAAGCGTACAGCTTGCTTCTTTCAAAACTAAATCAATTATTTTTCATTTTATAACATAAACTAACAGCAGCAAGATAATGAGTGCAAAATGGCTGCTATCACAACAATGTATTTAATTCAACGCATTATGTAATTAAATGATTGATGTTTTAAAGGAAAATTAAATATGCATAATTTTGAATTTCTAATTTTTTTATTTAATATATTTTTCAAATTGATGTTATTGAAATCTTGGATTTTGAGAGATTTAGCAACAGCAATCCAACTATATCAACAATATATATATATATATTGTGCCATTACGATTTTAATTATTGAAGTGCCTAGTCGATGTCTTCCTACTCCTATCCAACCACACAATGACAATATATTTTTAATAGTTACAAATGTAAACATAGAAAATAGTAATAATTTATATATCATCTTAAAAAAATATCTAATAGTTATTTAATATTTTCATTTTAAAACATCGCTCAATTTTAGAAGAAATAAGTGTCTCCGCAATAGAAATTAAAATAATATTACACATATATGTGTATGAATACATTTACATAAGTGTATATTTATAAATAATATTAAGTTTTATTACAACAATAATTACTTTATTTTTCGTTCTTTTAGAAAAAAAAAAAAGTATATTTTTTTATATATATAGACATTACCTATTTCAAACAAAAGTTTCATAACAGTAAAAAATTTTGTATTGTAAAGAACAATGTATTTACTCAAAACTTATATGTTAAAGAAAAAAAAAACTAGAAATGTCTAACTAAAAAAAAAATTAAATCTGCTTCGAACTACAAGCTTAAAGTCAAATCATGGCTTAATAACAATCAGATTGCAATTAACACCATACCATAAAGTATTCATTTACTTCTAATGAAAATTGTAAATATATGCAATTAAATTCAAAAATGCCTATATATTTATGTGCATACACATTTCTTTTCACACCTGCGGACCAGTAAAAATAAGGATAAGGTTCCGCGGACCAGCAAAAATACGGATAAGATTTCGCAGACCGGCAGAAGTCTATAGATAAATTTTCTTAAAGATAAGCATAATTGTTATAACTGTTCAAAACAACAATGTTAAATATATAAGATAAAGTTTTATATATATATGGAGTTTATATAATAAAAAAAACTTTTTTAAAATTTTTTTTAGAAAAGTAATAAAAAATTTAATTCTACTCCCCCCCCCCTCCATAAACATCTGTGATAACTAGAAAAACAAATTAATTTATGAATGATTGATTAGATTTTGTTTTCGTTCTGTTTTCTTTTTTTTTTAATTGGGTAAAAATGAGATGAAAAAATAAATAAAAATTGGCTATATTAATTAAAAGTGTAAACTCTTATTATTTACTATTACAAACTTTTTACTGCCCATCTAGCACGCGGACCTGCAGAAAAGTTCCGCTGCGCCAAGGGTTGAAGAACACTGCCATAAAGGATTCGTTTACTTCTAATGAAAATTGTAAATATATGCAATTAAATTCAAAAATACCTATATATATATGTGCATACACATTTATTGAAATAGAGTACAAAACCCCTATATATATATATATAATAATAATAATGACAAAATCATTATGGAAACCAAAACCATAGTAGTGATAAAAAAAATTGAATACATTTAGTGTCATAGAAAAATCAAATTTTAATTTCTCAAACGTTTATTGCTAGATCCGGAGAATACGCATATAATAAAATTATTTTACTCACGTTGCCAAATCTTTCAAAAAATTTGTGTGATGTTTCTGAAAACCTTAATATATAATGATTATGTTGCCATATTGGAATATATTATCAGTACTACTCTAGGAATAACATATATGATACAATTGGATAATTATCTCAGAAGAAACATTTGGTAAATTCTGGTTTTATGCATGTATTTGTTGTTAAGAAATTCAAGTTACAGAATACAAAGATATGAACCAGGCATGTCAAACTCATTCAAACAACGGGCCATTTTATGCTACTGGTAAGATTCTCGTGGGCGACATCACACAAATTTTCTTAAAATTTTATTTTGAAGTGAGAATGCAGGAATATAGATGAGGTAATTAAAGCATATGTAGTTTAATGAATTCAGTTTACTAATATACAATTGATATAGTATTGCTTTTATTTAAACATTTATTTTATTTGATTACATATTTATAAAACTACAATTTATTGTTTTTACCAGAAACTTGCCAGCATTTTCCTCCTATTAGTTTTTCAATATCTGGATTCAAAGACTAAGAACAAGGAATTTTCATTATGGCAGATAGATGTTTATCAGTTAATCTTGATCTGTAAGCTGTTTTATTTAATTTCATGCATGAAAATAATTGCTCACATAAGTATATACTTCCAAAAAAGCATAAAATTTGTGCAGCAAATTTTTTAATTTCTGGGTATCTTTCACCTAAATAGGAATATATTTTGGGAGTTCCTAGTTCTCGATATTTGTTTTTTAAAATCAAAGCATTCTGGAAATCAATTAATTCCAGTTTTATCGAAGTCGGAGCTTTTTTAACTTCATAACTTCAAAGGCAAATGGTCCAGTGAAAAGAGAAAAAATTTCTTCTAACTCTTTGAAATCATCAAAACGTTTATCAAATTCATCTTTTATTTTATCAATTTTTGCAGAGTATTGTGAAAACGAGCAACTTTGATTTTGTGCTTTTAACTGCTCACACGAAGGAAAATATGTCAAAATATTCTTTTGCAAATGATTTTTAAACAAATTCAGTTTTTGTACAAAGCTTGCAACTGCATCGTACATATTCGTTATCAATTGATCTTTGCCTTGCAATGTAATATTAAGATTATTCAGATGGCCAGTAATATCTATTAAAAATGCTAGGTCTTGTACCCACAATGGATCTTTTATAAATTATATATTTTCATCGTTTTCATCTTTCATTTCAAAAAATAATATTATTTCCTTCAAAAGTAGATAGAAGCTCTTTAAGACATTATGGCAGGACAAACAACGGATTTCTGTGTAATAGAAAGATCTTTGAATTTGGATTCTAAATCTTTAAGGAATGAAGTAAATTGATGATGGTTAAGTGCTCTCGATCGAATAAAGTTGACTATCTTTGTATCTGTTTTAAATACTTGGTCCATTTTTAATAATTTTAAACAGAGAACTTGTTGGTGAATGAGACAATGAAAAGTTTTGATTTTCGGTTTATCTGGATATTCATCTTGTAATTTCCTTGCCAGTCATGACACAAAACCTTTAGTTTCACCCGTCATCGATTTAGCGCCAACAGTTGTCAAGAGGCAAGTTAAGTTTTTCTAAAATGCTCCATATGGCATCAAAAATATCTTCACCAGTTGTTGTTCCGTGAAGAGGGATGAATTCTAACAATTCTTCGGTGATCCTCATGTTATTATCACAACCACGAAAAAAAACCCAGCAACTTGTGCAACATCTCTTATATCCGTGCTTTCATCAATCGCAATTGAAAAGAACTGGATTTTGGTAGATATTCTCTATAGTTGCGAAGTGATGTCATCTGCTATTTCAGTAATTCTATCTGCCACCATATTTCTTGATAATGAGATGTCTCTAAATGCCTCGGCAGTTTTTATCATACAATCCTTGATTAAAGAACCATCGGTGAATGATTTTGAATGTTTTGCTAATAAATAGCTTATTTCATAACTAGCTCGTTACTGATTCATTACTTTTCATAAATTTTGTAAGCACTCCTTGCTGGCTACTTAATGGATTCTTCATTGTTTTAAATTTTTCTTCTCTTATTTTAGTTCCAAAGCACGAAAATTGTTTTTCGTGAATAGTGCTATAATGTCGCTTAATATTGTATTCTTTAGCAACACTAATTGTTTCTTTGCAAATTACGCACATAATCTTATTGTTCACTTCCACACAAAAATAGTTGAGTTCCCACCTTTCTTGAAATTTTCTTCCCTTGTCAGCAATCTTTCGTTTTTTATTTAGCATTGGAAGTGGCATTTTCTGTAATAAAAATAGGGCTTTAGATTTAAATTTTAAAAATTAAAAAAATTGCAGTTACATTTATGCTATATATGCCTCGTAAGGATTTAACACTATTTAAATGTAAAGAGAGCGCTGCGATTCTCGCTCCTGGAATTATGCTCGATCAATGGAGGTAGCTATAAAAGGTATGGATTATGCTTTCTCTTTTTCAGTCCAGATTTCCCAGCATGGAGCAATTAAGATAGAGATGTGACAAAAAAGAAAGCTGTGCATAAGGCCGTAGATTAGAAATTGTCAAAGCCATTGAAACATAGACTGATAAAATTGTAGAACTTTTAGTGCTTTGCAAACTGAATTGTAATCCGTTACTGACTTCTATGTAAAATATTATTGTTTCTCATGTTTGATTATAATTAAAATATTATATAACAAAATGTCAAATGCATGCTCATTATTTCTTATACTGTCTGACTAGTCTCAGAAAGGTAGAAACTCTCGGATATAGCAGTTTACTTATATTTTTTGAATGAGTTATAAAAGGAAACAACCTGCAAATTTTTAACACACCAATCATGACAAAGAAACTAGCGCAACTGCCTTTTGTTACAATTCTAAGAAAAATCCAACATCTGCAGATAGGATTGCTACATTGGTGGCACAAATATCTGACTAAGGTTTTGCCAGAATGTATTTATGTTCTCGGAAGCACAGCAGCACATTATTACCGTTGCCAGCTTTAATGTTCACATATCTCAAATGCTTCATCATCATAAAGGCATATCATCAAAAATATTTAGCTATGTGTGTAACTTAGAATTATAAATTAGCTATGTACGTAGACAACGATTATTGTATATATTTTAATTCATGTAATTAAATATGAGCTTGTTTTTTAAAATTAATTTATTGTTTGCAACATATCATTCTGTTTTCATTTTATTGCATACCATCGTAGTCATGGGCCATGAAGACAGCCAGTTTGACATGTCAGTATTAAACAATAAACACTGATAATAAAAACACATGGTGAGATACTAGAAAGAAATTTTTATCAGTATCTGGATTTTAACCTTTCATGAATCTAGAATTGAACGGATTTTAACCTTTCATGAATCTAGAATTGAACTTTAAAATGCTCATGGACATATAGACATTGTGTATTTCATTATTTTATCAATTTTGACTTTATTTCAAGTTCTATTATCTATTTATATAATGTTTAATATAAATGTATTTAGTTAGGAGTAAATGTTTTAGATGTACATATAATCATAGTAAAATCATGATAATTAATAAAAATTAATATTACACAATAATTTTATATTTAAGATAATTTGTTTAGGTTTCATATTATCTAACATTTCAAGCCTGAATGAACTATAAAAATTTATAAATTTGATGAAAGTAAACGGAGATTTTTCACTGATTCTTAAACCACATCTTTCGTTCGACATCAAAATTAGTTTTATCCATTAGATAAGTCATAGGTTAGGTTTGTCCATTTATGTTTTGTCAGATGCAATTTTGAATTATTATTTATTTAAGGTAAAATAAATTATTATTACCACTACTAAATTAAAGTTATAAACCTTATTTATTCTGGCTACTCAGGGAATATAAATGAACAGTTATGTGTGGGTATATAATTCAGACAGCATTACCTTTGTGCATATCTTATGGTTCAAATTGTTAAACACCTATTAGAGCTAGCATTTTATCATATATCCAACTTAAAGTTGTAATGGCATAGATTAGGGACTTGGGGAACCAGATTAGCAGTATCTTTCATTAGAATCATTTTAAATCGATATTAAACCTGGATTCAATTTTGTATTTAAGAGACTCTATTTTTTGGCATTATTCAAATACTTATCCCAGTCATACCATTACAATATATTAATTCTAATAATCTCATGGATATATAATGAATTCATAGTACTATTTTTGGGAGTTTCCATGTAGTAAAAATATAATAGCTAATGTTGTGTTTGGTTAGGCTTGCAGGTTCGTTTCCAAACCAACAGATACAAAAAGAACAACTATTCAACAATTAATATGTACAATTTATTAGTACAAAATATATACACATGTTAGTTAAACAAATGAACAAATACAGTTGATAGACTTCACTGCTGAAATAGTCAAGCGGAGTATGGAACTCGCTTCCAGCTAATGATTAGCCTGCGTCATGAGTTCTGGTAAGACGCTTCCAGCTATGTAGTTAGCTTGCCTCGAGTCGGTTCTAGTTCAGATGTAGCAGTTTCCAATCTGTAGGTGAACTTGCCTCATTGCGTGGATGTCTCAATAGTGACTAGATAAATACCTTTGCTGATGGCAGAAGATTTAATAGAGAGCACGTTCTGACGTTCAGGTTAACAGAAGTAATTGCTCTCTGCTTTGTCTCCAAAGGCTGACTATTTAAAGGCAGATCCCTTACCTTACTGGAAACACATGGATTCAATGCGCGAACCCCAGTGAAGGTTTTAATCCTGTTGGATAGCAACTGGGTGCTAGCCAATCAGACAAGGAATCTGGAATAGTCCTCTTCTGAAGGCAGGGTCAGATATGACAGCTAAATAGCTATTATATATATATAATCATCAATTAGCAAACTTTCCTCCTGGATTTAAAGGTGAAACTGAACTTGTTAAAATACTCTACTTAAAAACCATTGCCTTACAAATGCAAAATAAAAGTCAGTTCAATTCAAGAAACCACTAAACAATAATCAATGAACACCATAAAATAAATTCACCTAATATTGAAAAAATAAAAGCCTCTACATAGAATAACTGTAAAACCTAAAAAATTTATAATTTTGGATTTTTTTTTAATTATAACAACTGAATAAGACTTCAAAAAAATTGAATGCAATGCTGCAAAAACAATTTATCCTCGATCTTCACATGTAGTACTAATAAATTAGTAACATTTAATACAATTTTTTTTGATTCCTCATTTTAATGTAAATGACTAACAATAATGTGTCCTCAACTCCATCTTCAATATAAAACTTGATAGAATAAATCAAAATTTTTTTAAAAAACCTATGGACACTTGTTTGACAAAGCCAATTTAATATGAACCTTGTTTAAAAAAGAGAGAGAAGCTTAACCAACATTGTATGATAAATTATTCAAGCTGGTTTTTTAGTTTCAAAAGATCACTTGAAAATTCTTTTATTGATTTGAGGACTCTCTGTTTCATCATTGCCAAATGATAGTTCTAGAAATCATCCTCCTAATGCAGCATCATTTTATGATCTTATAGCAGCTTCAAAATCAGCATTAAGTTGCCAGTGATTCTCAGTGATAAAATATTCACTGTATCCTTTAATGCATCAATTCATATCAAGATTAAGTATTAAAAATCATTCTATTAGCTTTTGATTTTTTTGCAACGATGTCTTTCAAAAATCAACTGGACAATTCATTATATTCAACTATTACTTATTATATTATGAATGAGAGTATTTAACTGTCCTCGATTAACTTTATTTTACTAAAATATAAGATGTTATTCTGATTTGTAGCTAGTAAAGTTGGAGCTTGGCACAACTAACAGAGTTCTCCTGAAGATGGCCTGCAAGCTTTATTTTATTGTAGTTCAATTTTCAAAATTTTGCTATTATGTTACATTATCTTAGTTAAATAATGAGACAGTAGAAGGTATTCAAATACTGCCCTTCCAAAAATTGTTCAATCACTTAGATATTTAAACATAAGGCACTCCAATTCAATTAATATAAGAGCTCTGACAATAAGAAATCAGAATCCTCCCTATGCTCTAACCATGACTTAGATAATATTCGATGAATATTTTTTTGCCAATAAACATCACATGATGATCACCATTTACAATGAATTCTGACTTAAATAATATTCTATAAATATCTTTTTGCCAATAAACATCACATGATCACCATTTCTTATGCTTGCTTATAACTGTTATTAAAACAGGCAAAACTCACTATACATATTGCCACACACAGCAAGCTAGAGTAATCAATGGACGCCAGAAGGCTTGTGCATAAAATCCCTATCTAGTGCCTACTCATCCAATATCCCCAGACTAGTTTCTGACTTGTGGCCCTTGTCAGTGAGGAGCCTTGGATCTGACAGCACTGTACCTAGATTTTAGGATTTAATGCAGCCCTCTAGCAGTCACCTTTTATCTCCACTTAACTACAAAACTATGAGTCTTAAATTGAAAACACTTTAATATTATTTATGCAGAAGCCTTCTGGGATCCATTGACTAATCTAGCTTGTTGTGTGCGGCAATACATATTGTGCCAGTCAGTCTTAAATGACAGGCACAAAGGTGGCTGCAAGCATAGTTGCAGCCCAAACAAATGTACATATTATAATAAAAGGAGTGGTCTGTGCAGGCATATTTTCTCTTTTGCTTACACACATAATATTGTAAATAAATCAGATGAATGGTGACAATATGCTTATAAATAAACGAATGCGGACACTACATGTAAATACGTATTTTGCTGTTTAATAAATACTATATATTTTTTTATTTTTGATATAAATAAATATTATGGGGGATTAAAGAAATTATCGCGAGAAATTTAAATGTATTTGCAAGTAACCCAGCAGTAAACATGTTTATTTTGATTTTTTTATTTTAGATTGTCAAACTTTGTATTTTTTTTTCTGTTGCGTGTTGAAATATTTTTTTTTTTGAAAATTTAAAAACAATTTTAATGTGACAACATGTATACAGTTTTATAAATTTTGTTTACAACTTAATTTTCATGACCGCAGGCTAGCCAATGACCTCTTTCTTTTATTGTATAATGTTTTAGGACAAAAAAATGTAGAAATTGTATTAGTGGTCATTCGGCTTGACCCCTGCACAAAATTATTTAATTAAAGAAATGTGATTTTATTTTATTATTTAAAGAAACCCAGGGATTGGAATTTAAATGGTCTGAGAAATTTCTTAAATTAATTGAAAGATAAAGTTATCCTAAGACAAATTTTTTTTAAAATGAGTCTATTGTTTGGACTTAAATAATTAAAAACAAAGATTACTAATTTAATTAAAACAAAAATGTAAGAGCAATAACTCGTGGAGGGGATGAGAGAATACACCCTGTAATGGGAGTGATATATAAATGCTGGTCAGGTGAAATTGGAGTCACTCTTTCTTCTTTTTGTGCAGTATAGTTTTCGAAGAGGGCTAATTAAAAAGAAAAAAAAATGCAGACTGTGAAATATAAGAAATATTTTTTCGGAACGCTGAACAAGAAGAAGAGTTATTGATAGCTGAACATATTTTTTAAAAGTGCAGACCGTAAAATATAAAAAATATTTTTTTTTTCAGAATGCGGAACAATAAGAAGAGTTACTAATAGCTGAACATATTTTTGGAAAGTGCAGATCAAGAAATATAAGACTTATTGACTAAGAAAAAATTAAATGAAATTATTATTGTTAAACACGTTTCCTGAGGTGTTAACCGAAAGGAGAAAGAAAGAATACTGACCAAGAAGGAAGGAAGCAATACGTAAAAAACTCAGAGATTTAAACCGAAACATTCTTAATGTGAGGCACCATACAGGTCAGACATGATGTTCAAGAACAAAAAGAAGCAAGTGAAATTTAAGCTAAAATTTTATATCACTAAACGAATGGGGGCAGGATTTATTCGGGACACAACAATAAACATGGAGTAGAAGATCCAGTTCGGTACATCCGCACTGCTCGAAGCCCTACATAGCCATCCAGTGACGTGACTTGCTATTTCTTAAAGTGTAGCTACTATAGACAATTTTGCCATCCTCCATCGAAACCATGTTAGTAGTCACATGCACAGCAGATATATATCGCCTTCAGAATCCTAGCCCGGAGAAGAATGAAGCCTTCAGGAAGTATTATTTATGCTTATATATTTTGTTTCTTTTATTATTATTAATTCTTTATTTTATTGATAATTGCTATTATTAAATGAACCAATGAATTGCGTGATTCATTTATATATATTTCCTTCGTAATTTTAACTTAAAGATATACATAATTCATTGGAATATCTAAATAAATCATAAAAAAAAAAAGGGAGAGAAAAAAAATATGAATTTTAATATTTCAAAATAATTAAAATAGAAATAATTGTGGGGAGTGGACTTACTTTTAAATAATCGGAATTAGCTTATTTATTACTTCAGCTATGTTTGATTAAATAGCAATCCGCTACATGCAGGACCATTGTAGGAGTAATAACATTTTTACTTATATATATGAGTTATTACCGAGAAAGTAAGTAAGCCTACTAACCAACTTAATGGTTTGGTTGTTGGATGTATATGTTTCGCCTTTAAATAATGGTAGTTATTTATTTTATCTGCCATGTGCAGAATTCTAAAATTATGGTTTAGCGTGAGTTTGTTTCCCTAATAAATTTATTCCATCCGCTATGCGCAGGATTGTTTTCATAAGGAATAAATGTGTATAAGAAAGTGTTCCATATAATTTTTGTTATTGTCCACTATGTGCAGGACTCATATTGTGGAACTTTTAATATTCAAATATAGTTAACTCGTGGCTAAATTATTATTTTAATTTAAACAAAGTTATAAATCCTCATAAATGGAAAAGTGAGGGTCATTTTTTTTTCTGAAACACATGCATACCATGACCAATGCACATTATATTTTTGCATAAGGGAATTTATTTCAAATTTTGGTTTAAAGTGTAAGCAAGGGAGAAGTTCAGATCATTCCTTCCCTTTTACGAAATTAGTTAAAAATTATAAGCTTGAATTTTAATTAATATTATTTTTGTGTGTGTGTGTGTTTATTTTCTTCTTTGTTTTGTAAATATTTATATTATCATAGAGGGCTTAATAAATTTAACATCTAATTTTAAAGTATAGAATTGTGCTGTATTTGATAATTGTATCATTGTTTAACCTTTCCTGTTAATAAAGCAACAAACCACCTTCCCGAGGTAAAGAGTAGATTGAGCTAGTCAGGAATTAATCTTTATTGGGACTAATGATTATTCGTTAGAGCAATCACTTTTCTGTTGATTTTATATAAAAAAAAATACAAGAGATTCTAACTCTTTGTTAGTTCCATGATTATATCCCTTGGGGAAGAGAGCAGTCTCTTTCTTGAGGTGGCGCACAAAGGTTGCAGTAAATAAACCTTTCAAAAGTATGATTATAGTAATGTATATTTTGGATGCCATTGAATATATCTTAATTGCTGCTCGATTTTATAATACGCATTTCATGTTCAATGCGTATCAAGAGGATTGAGGCAGCGACCAGTACAGTATAGTGAGTTTGGCCTGTTTTAATAACAGTTATAAGCAAGCATAAAAAATGGTGATCATGTGATGTTTATTGGCTTAAAAACAATCCTGCCAAATAGGATAGTGGTGGCTATGGTTATTAAAGAACTAAAGACACCAAAATGTATAGGTACCGAACTGAGTTCAGACCTATATGACTACATAAATTAATGAGATTGGATTGAAAATATTAAGGTATTTTCAATTTAAGACTCATAGTTTTGTAGTTAAGTGAGATAAAAGATGGCTGCTAGAGAGTTGCATTAGATCCTAAGATCTAGGTGCAGTGCTCTCAGATCCAAGGCTCCTCACTGATGAAGGCCACAAGCCAGAAACCAGTCTGGAGATATTGGATGAGTAGGCACTAGATAGGGACTTTATGCACAAGCCTTTTGGCATCCTTGCTGTGTGTGGCAATACGTATAGTGAGTTTTGCCTGTTTTAATATTTTTTGACTGTAACTGATATGGTCATGTGCATAATATAATAACAAAATTGGCATGGTACATTTGTAACATCATGCTTTACTTTAACTCCCATATTTTCAAAGATATTCAAAGAATGCATCCAGAATGAGTACCTGTTACATATAATAACCTTCCTATGATTATGAATCCAACTTTAAAAACTGCTATAGCATGAAGAATGAGTTGTTTTTTTTCATTTCAAAAATAATGTATTTATTTTCCTATGTCTGAACTATTCCTCCTCAATCTTGTATGCAACAGGAATCCATGTTCAGGAATAAAACAGATTTGACTGATTATTAAGCATTATATTTTTGAACTGATTTATTTTTCTTATACATTAAAATCAAGCTGTTTCTCACAGAGAAATGAAAGTATAAAGATTACAAATATGTATTTTATTTACAAGTAAATAAAAATTCATATGTTCTCTGTTTAAGAAGGCAAGTAATACAAAAAAAAATAAATTAAACTATTTATTGTCCAGGAGTTCATATAAAACCTCACATGAAATTTCAGCTTTAGTCTGCCACTCGTGCTGATTAAAACCATGCAATGTATCCAAGCATTAAAATAAAAATAATCATGATGATCACAACAAGCAAAAATAGACTATTATATTTTCAGTAAAATTTTGTGAATAACATTTGTAAAAAATATTAAATACATCACATGATTCTTACTTTTAATTTTCTTCTAGCATTAAACTTCCTCATTTCTTCTACTGTTTCATTTAAATGTAACTTTGGTGCATATGTATCACGTTCCTACAACAAATACAAAAATAAAATAAAAAAATCAACCAACAAAAATATAGTTGTATTATCAGTAGTTATAAATATATACTTTACTTTTAGCCAAGGATGATTCAGTGCTTCATCTACAGTGATCCGATCTTCAGGATCTACCGCTAACAGTTTACCTAGTAAATCCTTGGCTGATTCAGATATGTGATCCCATTGTTTCGGCCTCATCTGTAAAATAATAAATCATATAAACAATAATATTAACTTAAAAAATGCATGCGTCATACAATAATAGTTTACATATTATTACACTTCCACACACACACATACTTGATGATTAAAAAAGAGTAGCTGGAGCTATAATAACATGAGACAAACCAGTCACATCACATAAATAATTAAATTCCAGCCCTAAAGTTATAAACTTCATCAAAAAATTTAATTTTAAGCATGTATTTTTCTATGACCAGTGAGTTTTTTCTTTTTTACAAACACAACTGTCATTCCCACAAACTTCTTAAATTAACGGAATTCTTGAACTCAGCTACTGTAGCAATTTTAAAATAACTTTCCGGAATTTATTGCAACATTATCTTTAAAATAAATCTTAAAACTGTTAAATGTAACAAGCTTTTCACTTCTAGTCTTTCCCCTCCTTAAAAATGACATCTATTATATGATAAAAAAAAAAAAATCTTCCATAACTGAGTTAGTCTATTTTGTAATTACAGATTGACTCATTATTTGTAAAAAAATATTTAAAAATGGTACTTTGGTATTATTTCTGCTATGACATACTACTCTGGTGACATTTGTGTCCGGTAATATTTATTCAGTTTCCGTTCATGATGTCATGGCAACCAAATCTTGGCATGACCAATCCATGTCAAATATACACATTACCGATTTTTCACATATAAATGTATCACATTATTTACAAGTAATTTTTTTAAATTTAAAAATACATTTAGCAATAAAAGTTGTCATATTTGTGGGTTTTTTTTGCTAAACTTTATATACATTTACAGTTAAAAATTTATTATATTTGTGGATTTTTTATAAAAAAATATTTAAAATATAAGGTTAAACTGGTTAAGACCTGTAGAGGTCCCTACCTTCGCATTTTCAAGTGCACATGCTTGAGGTTTATTGTCTTAGTAAATATTATTTCACCATTTTTTTTTTTTTTAGGTTAAAGAAATAACAGAAATGTAAAACTTTGTTACAGCCTGCCATTTAAAAAATGTTTCAAGATTATTTTTCATATTTCTACTTTTTCAATAATGAATATAATATTTCTCTCCTGGAAATTAGATTTCTGGCTTGTTTTTGAACAAAAAAAACCATATTTATCAAATATTATTATTTTATTTAAAAGATACAATAATCAATAATTTAAAATGGGAGGATAATTAAAATAATTTTATAAAATTACTATTTAAGAACTACTATAAATTATTACAATAAAAATGTCTATTTCTAAAAACAACTGATGTTACGTCATTAATGTATAAAACAAACACGCAAGATGGGAAATATATATTTAAATATTTCTGTTGATTAACAAGATCAGTTGCAGTTCAACAAAGTTCATTAAGTTTCATTAAATTCAAAACACAGACCTGCTTTTCCAACAATTACTTGCCTTATAGTCACAAAATGGTTAATTATTTAGCATTTTGGAATACAGCCTCTAATTAAATCACTAACAATAAAATTAAATATTATGTCAAAAATATATAGGATCATTTTTCTTAAGTATCAACTTTATATAAAATTTTCACATGTATGTTATTGTTTTTAATAGAAGATGTTATGTGATAAGTATTTCAAAAGTTTTCAAGAAATCATCTTTAAAAAAACATATTGTCCCATCAATATTTGCAATGTGTAATCAATTTTGCTAACTATACTTAAACAAGTCTTATTTTCTTATCAACTGTCTGAATCAATTCCAATTAACAGCTATCTTTGATAAAAATAAACAACAGTTAAAAAAGCTTTGATAAAAAAAGATTACGGCATTAAAATTGGACAACAGTATAAAGATTTCAAAGTACACAAGAAGATTTTCACAAAACTAAATTTGTCAATTTCTTCAATATACAAGAACAATAACTATTCAATTACAACTTTAATAAAAGTTTTTTTTTTTTTCATATATTTTTTAATAATATTATCAATTAATGATTTAATATAATAATTCAGTAAAGAAATTCAATAGTAAGATCAAAAGTTAAAAAATCTTGGAAAGTCTGAAAGGGATATCAAGATTTTAGCTTGTCAATCAAATTTACATCCATTAACAGGTTTTTTTAGGTGTATTTTTTTCTCTCTCATTTATAAAGTCTTTATTAATAGTTATGTGAGACCAGTGCTAAATATTTAGCTCTTTCTCTCTATACACACATATGTAAAGGTAAATATATAAAACTAGCACTCAATTATATATGAATAAAGATATTTAAAAAAGACAAATGACTCCTAAAAATGCATCTCATGCTGAACCAGTGCTTACAATCTCTTACATGTCTTCAGCATTTATCGATATCAACTTTCTATAACTTTGATTTACATGTGCCAATTTTCAGCATTCTCAATGCTGTCATTACACACTTTAGATAAATACACTAATGATTAATACTAATCATTTATTAAACTAGAGATTACTCATGCCGAGTTATGTCTTTAAACTTCAGTTAAATATTAATATATGTGTTTTTAATTAAATATCAATATACAGAATAACTCAACTTCAGCTCTCTTTTCCCTGCATATCTTTTTAGAAATACTTAAAAGTACCATTCCACTACACATAGCTAAAACATAAATAAAATTGTCTAGGAAAGACATGCTGAATCAGCACTCTTCAGTTGGACCAAGTCATAATCTCTTATATGTCTTCATCATTTGTTCAATATTTATTAATACTAAATTATTTATATTTTGATTTACAAATCTCAAACTTTTTGCAGTGATTATTGATAAATTGTGTATGAATAAAAGATTTAAAAACATTTTTTTTTTTTAATGCTGACTACATTCAGTGTATAGTTGATTATTATTTGTAAAGACAAATTAGCTGATCACATGATTGTTCAACATAAACACACGGCCAAAAAATGCCAAGAATTTGATTATAACTGTCATTCAAACTTTGAAAGTTGATCAAGTTGCCTGTACTTGTGGATTAAATCAAATGCCAATTAGGTGATGAGGATGTGACCAGACTAGTTCTATGGATTGAATCAAATGTCGATCAGGTGATGAGGATGTTACCAGACTGGTTATTGAATTGATCAAGATGCCCATATCTGAGGAATGAATCAAATGCCAATCAGGTGATGAGAGTGTTACCAGACTGGTTACTGAATTGATAAAGTTTCCTGTATCTCAGGATTGAATCAAATACCAATCAGATGAGGGTGTTACTAGACTAGTTATTAAATTGATCCAAGTTGTCTGTATCTGTGGATTGAATCAAATATGTAGTTAAATTAGTTATTGAATGGAAAACTTCAAAATCATTATTTGATTCAATTCATCCATCAACTTCACATTATTTGTCATTTGCTGAACTTTTAATTCTAAGTGAGAAATTAAATTTTAGCATTTGGTATTAAGCTTTAAAAAACTTTTTATAATATTTATTAAAAAACTGTATACAATTTAAAAATTATAAACAATTTAAGAGGGGGGTGGGTGATTGGACTTTTTCAGGCTGTGTTTTATTCAAAATATACACACCTAAGTAGTATATATATATATGATTACCATATTACCATGTTTAAATAATTTTTTTAAATTACATTTATTCTGCTTAAGTTCACATATGACAGATAAACAGCTTTTGTCTTATTATTAGCATGCAATCATTCTAAATAAAGTAAATTTATGTTAAGATAACAGAAATCAAGTTCAAAAATTATGTAAATAGTATATACTAACTAACAATAAAATATTTCAGAATATCATATTAAAACATTTTATCAAACATCATGTGTTTATTGATAGAACTGGTCAAGTATTTAGGTCTACAATAATTTTTTTTTATACATTATCTGATAAAATGTTTTAGATCTAGTTCAACATTTAAAACAAACTATCTTATAACCCAATCTTTAAAAATAAATAATTTATATCTTAATTTCTAGCAGAAAATTTCCAAAGTATTTATACATTCGAATAGTATATAAAAAGGCTGGGCAAACTATTGTATAAATACTTGAAAAGTAGAAGAAAAACCAAGAAAATATTGGATAAACTGAAGCATTTAAAATAAATAAAAATGTTTTAAACTCCAAGTGCAACTTTTAATTGACCTTTTTATCAAATAGAAATTATAATATATAGAAGCAACTATTAACAAGAATTTCACATAATTATTGTTTTTTAAAGTAGGATTTCATTAAAATAAATAAAAATGATTTATTTTCTTAAACATATTACATGTAAACTACTGCCTTAAGACTGAGCATAAATTTATATGTTATTCCTACCTTTTGCATTTTTATATGAAAAAGTAGTACCCTATAATATAGTCTATTAAGTATTTCCCTAATTTGGTTACATTGCACATTTGAAAATTTTAATCCAGTTTGTCTTTCTCTAATTTATTTATTTTTTCTTTGACTTCATAATGTTACTTATTTTTTCATTAACATCTTAATATCTTTTGCAATGATATCTAATATAAGTCCACACTCATATTTCTCTCAATATTTCTTCAACAAACCTTATTTGACTATATTACTTAAATCAGTATCTCTTTTTTTTTTTTTTTGATCTCTCTTATCACACTAACATACTTTTTATAGTCCTGTATATATTTTTAAATGATAGTCTTTACTGTTCAGTAGATATAATCTATTACACCCAATGAAATTATTATTCAAACCAGATTGAATTCTATTAAAAAAAATTATTTCCTCTTTTTCCTATGATTTTTTTCTTTTCTTTTTTTTAAAAAACCCCCCCACAATAATAACTTTTTTTTTTTATCAAAATATATATTTCATTATCATGATATATGCTTTGACAATATACAATCAATGTACACTATTTCAATTATGTGTTATCCAAATATATATATAAACAAGAAAAAATAATGCAAAAACAAAAGAGATAGAAGTTGGGATTATAAAGAAGTGAACACTCTTTAATATAATAAATATAATGTAGCAAGAATTATAGGGGAATTGCTAATATTGAGTTTAACATATGAGATTAATCCACTGAACTGTGTGACAATCACACAATATTCTCAATAAAATTATAAAAAAATGTAGGAACCATGCCTTGAAATGCTAATAATATAAAGTAAATGAAATATGAAAGATGCAAAAATCTAGTTAAAAATGGTCTGTAGACTGCAATTTATTGATAGTAATAAAATAGATGAAGTAATTTTTAACTGGCTTTTAAAGCTAAAGGCAAGAAATAAACTGAGTGAGAAATATAGCTAAATATGTTAAAGAATTGAACAAAAAGATTTTGAATCAGTTTATATGTATAAAGAGGGATGAACGTATTTTGAGGAATGTTAATAGTAAAGAACAGAACAAAATAGTTCTGCTACTAAAACGCAGAGAGATAGAGAGCAGATATGAAAAATAAATGAGTTTTTTTATCCATATTAAAAAGATATACTCTATTTGTTAAATCTTGAGTAATAAACAGGCAAAACTCTCCATAAAGTAGTGCCACCCTGTGCCAACCAGAGTAATCACCAAAAACTAGTCTAGGGATATTGGATGAGTAGGCACTAGATGGGGATTTTATGCACAAGCCATCTGGCATCCATTGATTACTCTGGTTGGCACAAAGTGGCACTACTGAATGGAGAGTTTTGCCTGTTTAATAACAGTTATGTGCTAGCATAAGAGATGGTGATCATGTAATGTTTAGTGGTTTAACTTGAGTAATAGCTATGTTAACAAGTGAATGCATTATAAATGAAATAACTTGGGGGAGTTATAAACTATATAATGAAATTAATAAAATTAATAGTTATTTATCATTAAAATGATGACACAATTATAAAGAATGCAAATATTAAATATACAGAAAAATAAGTATGGAATAAAAAAACACATACAAAAAGTAAACTTTTATTTTTTATGTTAGGTTTGAATATAAGTATGACAATGATTCATTGAAAATTTAATGAAAATTGTTATAATTTGTATAATGACTATTTGTAGAACAGATCTTAATAAAGCATCAATTATGTTCTTATTGATTAATGTTTATATTTTAAACAAAAATTTGCAAATTGTAGCCTTAATTCACTAAAATATTTTGGAAGGTTAAAAATTTCAATTGTTAATTTCATTTTAAAAATTTTTTTCTCTCTCTACCTTTGCATTGATACATTTTATATTTCATTAATTGATATCCCTTTCTACATTGAATCTATTAAATACATTACAGACTTGAAATATATATTTTCTATTAATAAAAATATAATCAACTCTATTATGTTTATAATTGTATGCTTCCTTGTCCATTTTCTTCTTGAATTTCTCTCTCAAAAAAAAGTCATAATATATTGAAACAGTCAGTTTCATCCATCTGTCTGTTTCATGTATTTTACCCCCACACCTATCTCTATGCCAGGTTTAAACCCTCTCAGAGTGCCCATTTAAACAACCTTAAATTACTATATATGCAAAATCGCGTGTATATATGCGAACGGTAAGTCTGTAATTTAATAGTATACGTATATGTTACAGATATGTATTCATTTTATAAATATTTCTAGTTTAAAAAATATTTTAGTTTAAATTATTTAGCCAATTTTATTGTTATGTTATTGAAATCGCATATGTATATAAGCCATTTCCGTTGTTATTCTGCATTATGGTAATAAAATTAGTTTTCTACTAATTATCAAAGCAACTTTTAATTTTTGTAAACAACTCTTAAAATTAGGTCACACAATAGTCCTAAAATAGCGTGAACTTGGATTTTATAAATCTAAAATGTTAATAACAATTTCACAGAATTTTATAGCATTGTCACAATAAACAGAAGGAAAAGAGTAGAAAAACAAAATCTAAATTAGTCGTCGTAATTAAAAATGTTTTTCTAAAATAAAATAATGGGTTTTTCTACTAGCTTTAGCAATTAAATATATTTTTCTAAAATAAATAAATGCGGACAAGCTTGTAAAAATAAACAGGTGGCCAGAGTTAGAAAAATATAAATACTTAAAGTTTTGTTGCCAAAGATCGATCATATAGATAATAAGTGAATTGTAAACAGAATCACATTTGTTTTATCTTCAAAATGGTGGGGTAGTCTGGCAATCACTCACCACCTCTCTCCTTGCCAGATGGAAGAGAACTTAGGTCCGATAAAATATAATGCCGTACACCAGCAAAGCAGCCCGTGGAAAAAACTCCATTAACTTTAAATCATCGCCAAAAGTGTCAACTTATTATCTTCCAAGTGCCCAGAACTAACTACAATGAAGACAGCAGACTGGTAAATTAATAAATTTTCACTCAGAGTTCTGTTCATAAACTGTGATTTTCAATTCTTTCTTTTAAAAGCTAGCTATTTATTAAATCTGCCTTTCCCAATCCTAAAATCTGCAAAGAAAACTGTTAAATGCTAATGTTTAAATCTTGGCTGATTGTAAAACTTATGATATTAAATTCTCTTTTAAAATGTAAAACCCTAATAGTCTATTTTAAACTAAATGTATAATTTTCTGCGGTCTTTTATGCCTATTTCTCATCTATTCAATTTATTCTATAATTTTATCATTTTGATATTACATGTATTTAAGTATGCCAAATAACTCAAAACAGCGAGTTTTTATAAGTATAATTTCAGCTTATCAATCTGCGAAGATAATTTCAAATCTTCGCTATAATAAATAATAGAATTCTTAATTTTCTCACTCGCAGTTTTGAGATCATATTATTATTTTACTGATTAATTTTGAGTATTAATATTACAATAATCAGTCATTCTCTAGTTAAAATTGTAGTTTGCTTAACTCTAGTTATGAATTATAACTATTTATATATGTAACTCGTACATCATAGGAACTAGCCAGAGATATTCTCAAAGCATATTTTAATGTTTTATTAGTAATTAGCCCTCAAATATGCTTTGTCCTCCTTAGATTTATATATGTTTGAGATGCAGGTGATAATCTTAAATTACTAATTAATTTAGTCCCTAAATAGTATATTTGAAATACTAAATTTGAGAACTGGGTTGTATAGATATGCAAATAGACACTATCTATTTTTAAGGCACACTAATATAATTTTATGTATTTGCATTATATATGTATAAGTTGTGGAGGTGTCCTTACTAAGTAAGCAATGTACAATTATCTGCTTGCTGCATGATTCTTGATGAGTTGCTGGCGGAGGTCACACTTATCCACTTAGTTTGGGTAAAGCACTCTTTTAAAACTAGGGCACAAGGACCTAGATTATTCATAATTAATGCTTATCCAACTCCCTGAACTACTAATGTTCCTAATCGTAGCAAGTTGAGCGATTGTAGGGCAACCGAGCCTTTGAGGCTGAAGCCCGTGAATAATGACCCATTTGCACCTTCTAGCTTTATTAATATTTTAATATGTGCCATAGAGTATATAGGTAAACCTATAATAAACCAGTTTTCTCTCCCTTTATATTAAACGCTTATATAGTGTCAATGTATGTCCTAATCTAGGTTAACATGCTAACCTGCATATCTCTGAGCCTAATTACATGCTCGACTTAACTTTGTATAGATAGCCGCCACAGAAGCGCTATTAAGTTAGTTATATAACTTTGGCTATAAAGTTCCATATGATTTAGTAGACTACTCAAGAGCTAAAAATTTGGCATATTAATATAGGTATAAACTTCAATACCACACTATACTTTATTCAACACTTAAAATAAGACAATATGTAACATTAATCTCAGTTATCTAACGCCTGCGAGCGTAATCTCTCACATTCCCATTATATAATTGTGTATATTTTGTTTTACTATTTGTTATTGTTTTATTAAATTAATAATATTTAAAATTATAACTCATTTTCTTATCTTTATTGTCCGTGAGTTCATTTTATCCAACTCTAGATTTAATTGCACATACATCATTATATTATTAGATTCCATAATTAATCATTTAGTCATATGTGTGTATGTTTGACCAAATCAGTGTTAAGTTAGTTAATTTACGGGTCTCTTGCTTTACCCTGAGTGACTGCCGGACCGTGATTAAATTGAATGTCTGTGTAAGTTGAGAAGTGTCATCCATAGGGTATTAGATCATTGAGCAGAGGTGAAAGGATTGAATGTTGGCCGGATTCTGGATCCCAGCATCCGCATTCGATCAGCTTTAGTGTAATTTGCCTGTGTTCTAGATTTTGTTACATGGAGGGACAATTCTTACCGTTACAATATAGAGTATCTTTTTCAGCAAATACAAGAAATCTATTTTCTCCTATTCTAAAGCTGCCATCCAGTGTGAGAAAACTAAAATATAGATACTGGATTGGTGTCAGATCTATATAATTATGCAAGCAAATTGGTTTAGATTCAAACACTTAAAATATTTGTTAAATTTAGTCTGGTAACTTGATAGTAAAAAAAAAAAAAGAGTAAAAGATAGTTTTTAGAGGAAAGATGCATTAGGTACAAAAAAATCCAGGTGCATTAGATTCAGATCCAAAACTCCTCATGATGGAAATCTAGAAACTAATCTTGGAATAAGATACGATAAAACACGGGATAAAAATTTATTAAGTAATATCATCTGGTATCTGTCCACTATAATTGGTGCTATGGTAGAATGGTAAATTATGGAACTCAAGATCTATGGATTGTGGCTGAGCTGTAACTTCTGATGTTCAAACTTCTTATGAACTTTGGAGCGATAAACCATTTAATTACATTACATACATATAGCCTCCATTAATTGCCCAAGCTTACACTAGGTGGTAGAATTGAAGAAACAAACAAACTTGCTACTCAAAATAATAAATAATCTGAGATTATATGATGTTCTATTGATTGTAAGTTAATTTTTTCTCTAATTTTTATCTACATATATCCAAATTTATAACCAATACTTTCAACTTTCAATCATTTTTCAATTTTAGCATTAAAATCTTCTACAATAATTTTAAAATGTTATTTGATCTGTCCAAAAGCTATCTGTTTGTATATAAATAAATTCTCTATTTCTTCATAACAATGATAATCTGTTAGGGTATAAATTGAATTGTCAATCTTTATAACATTATTCTTCCAACTTTACTTATAATGAATCCCACTAGTGTGTTTGTATATAAATAAATTCTCTATTTCTTTATAACAATGATAATCTGTTAGGGTATAAATTGAATTGTCAATCTTTATAACATTATTCTTCCAACTTTACTTATAATGAATCCCACTAGTGTGTCTAACATTTGTTTCTATTTTCAGAAAAGCACATGTACACTTTTCAAATCAATTGTTTCTACATATTTACTTCTAATTTCATTACAAAAAAATCAAGTCAGATGTCGCACGACCTAATTTGCGAGCTCTATATATAACATTTCTAATTTCATAAAATCCAACAATGCCCATTTAATATAACAAAGTTCTTTCAATTCAGACAATGATTCTTTGTAAACAAAAACTATCACAGAATAGTTTCTTAGATCTGCAATCAAAGGATTTTTGGCATCCTTTGCCTTAGGTTGCTAATGATTGCTTACTGATTCACATTTAATTTCCCCAAAACAAGGGTCACATTAAAAAAAAAAAACAACTTCAATAGATGTTTCAAATAAGAATTATCAAGCATCTAGGAATGGTTAGTGTAAAAGCCAGTAAATTCACTGGAAAAAATAAATTCGTTATCAGAATAAAAAATTAATCTCCTTCTTTTTGGAGAAGGGAACTTTGATGAAACAGTTCAAAGCAAGAAAGATGGATCAATTACTACAATGTCAACAATAAGTATGAATACTATTCACATGTTTTATAATGATGAAAATAACTACAAATATTGTTATCAGAAAAAAACAACAACTATAAATTGTTTATAATATAGCCACAGAAAAAATACTGTAATGTTTAAAAAAATACAAAAACAAGTGAACTATTTCAAAAGTGTTCTACTTATAGATGGAATGATAAATATAATGCATGGAACAATGTCACAGAAAGTTAAATAAAATGCAAAAATGAAAAAATTGCAGCACGATTATAATCTAAACTGGTTGAAAAAATGAAACATTGGAAATTAAGATGTTCATAGTCAAGGCATACCTGTACATTACATGTTTCTTCTTTATTTGTATTTTAACTTTTTCTATGTTTACATTAAGTTTTATATAATTTATTCAAGATTATTAAGTTTCCTACTCAAGATTAATGCAAAGATCATTTTGAACTTTTATTAAAAATTCTTCCAGTTGTAATGTTACTAATTTCAACAGCACATAAATAATTTTTACTACTGCTTGAATAAGTAACATTTAGAATTATAATCGTATCATAAAACATCTCCTTTGATCAGGCTGAAGGAATGACTGGGCATTGATAACTGAAAAGTAAAAATTGCATTTGCAAGATATTAGAAATGATTTGTTACGAATCTACCTGCAAAATAATTCCGAATAACCGTATTTGGAACAAGAGTGTTCCGTGAGATGTAACATTTCTAATCTTTTATACTTGGATTTTTTTGGTTATTAAAAATAATTAACATTGGAATCTTTTTATTCAAAACTTCAAATAAATTGTTAGATATTAGAAAAGTATGTATGAAAATACATTTGCATAAAAAAAAACCCCAAAATAAAACTAAAAAGAAAAAAATAAATGTGTTGAGATAATACCTTACTTTCAAAATATTTGTATTATTAATAATTATATAAATGTATTTTAATATACAAAGTCTTTTTGACTAATAATAGAATTAACACAATTATTTTCTAATTAACTATCTAGTATTCCAATATTAAAAATATCAATATTATATTGAAGAAATACATTTATTAAGAAAAAAGTTACAAAGACTTCATATTATACCGGAAACAGATTTGGTTTAGAATAGGATAAAATCTAGATATATTCTGAAACTAAATATTATCCATCAATAACATTAATATTAGAATTAAAAACGCATTGTGACAAATTGAAAACGTAGAATGATATAAATAGTTAATATTCAACTTATTAAAGACTAAATAATTTATAAAAAGACAAATGGAATGCATTAAAGCACATGTATAGAGCAATGGGTCAAAAAAAAAAATTCTTTTTTAAAATTAATTTATATATAATATTAATCTAACTGCAGAAGTACCTCCAAATAATTATCCTCAAGGGGAAATGAGGTTTGAAAGCAAATATCTATACATAATTTACGATATCACATTATCTTAATATTACAATCTTAGTTAATGCAAACCATAAATAATATTTAATCTAAAAATATTCAATACTTTTGAATGTTCAAGATATGTAACATAATCCTAAAATGACAATGTTTTTGAGCATAAAGTTACACTTTGCCTCTTTTTATCGATTGAAAATATGAATTATAAAATGATAAATAATGTTATGTGAATGTTCACAACTTTTAAATAAAACACAAATTGAAAAAGAAATATATTTAGCTCAATCATGATATAATCTTTAGATCTAATGGAGACAGAGTTATCTTAAATATTAATTTAATGGAACAAATTATATTTCATAAGTTTAAAATTCATAAGTTCAGAATACCAAATGTTCAATAGAATAATAATAAACCATTAAAAATTCAAATTTGGTAAAAGGTATATGTAATGAAAATTTAATGTGGTCAGAGCTGATTTCTGATTGTGATAGAAGATTTGTCATTAACATTACAACTGAAGAGAATACTGATATATCACTAAAAACAAATGAATTAGAGGAATTATGACTTAGATTTTGTCATTAATTAAAAAAAAAAAATCACTCTAACTTATAAAAAGAATTTATATTGAGCTGGATGAAAGCTCCAACTCTTAAACAGTCAAGAAAATGAAAATGAATTAATGAGTATATGAAGATTTCTTCATTATTTGTATGTGTAAATTCCTACAGCATGAAAGACTTTTTCCCAGAACAGCCACATACCCGAACAAAAGATGTAAACATTTTCAGTTATTATAAGACTGACATCATAATTAGAATCATTTCCGGAGAAGAATAAAAATTAAATGTAATAATTGTTTTTTTTTTGCTAAGTTTCTATATTTCATGATATAAAAGTTATTTAGAGTGTCTTATAATAGTGTATGTCTTCGAAATGTAAAAAAATTAACCCATATATATTTAAAAATAATATTTTTATTACAGCTTTATTTGCTTATAGCTATGATTGATTTAAACTTCATCAGTTATTCACTGACAATTCTAATGAAGATGGTAAATCAGTTTTAACTGTAGGTAAATAAAGCTATAATAAAAACACTGACTTTAAAGATGTAAGGATTAGCTTTTGTAGATTTTGAATTCATATTAAAAACATTAAAAATTAGAAGATTTTAAGAAATAGGATATCATAGTAGTATATATAATATTTTATGCCATAAAAATTATTTTAGAGTTTCTAATAACAATATATGCAATAATTACTTGAATTAGACAAGAATTCAATATTAAAATTGTGATTAAATCCAATAATAAATTTGAATCAATTACTTAGGTTTTTAAATTACAAAATATATCAGCAGCCGAAGCTAGAAAGTTAGAATAAAATAATAACTTTAGATATAATATATGGTATGACAGAGAAAATTGTACATAATTTTCTTATTATCAATATAAGTTTGTGGATGTTGAAATCACAGTATCATCTAATACTGATAGTAATCAAAGTGATCACCTCATTTAGTGCAGCAGTTTCAGTTTAAAAAATTTGATAACTCTTTGATATTCTCAAAAGAAATAAAACTTTATGATATATTTATTTCTAATTTTTTAATAATACATTAATAGACAGGGTATGAGCACAGACTTTCACATGACCCACCACTCTCCACACTATCTCATAATACTGATACACCTGAACACACATATGTCGAAAAGATAAATAATCACCAATATACATATTTCATGCTAAACCAGCAATCATCAGTTGGTCCAGATTACCATCTCTACACATGTATGCTACAAGTGCTCAGATATATATTAAGATAGCAAATCCTTCTACTTTAATGGACAGGCTTCAATGTACTCCATACTCCAACTGTCCATCCAATTGAAAATCTGATGATGGAATGCTCAAAGGCCACCCCCAGGCCGAGATCGTTGTCACACCCATGTTGACCTAAAGGTCAATCTGACCCCTTGTGTATAGGACATAATCCATTAAATACATACAAAGGATAGGCAGACATCTCCAATATGTAATAGATGATTTATCTTTCGACATGTGTGTTCAGGTGTATCAGTGTTATGAGATAGTGTGGAGAGTGGTGGGTCATGTGAAAGTCTGTGCTCATACCCTGTCTATTACATATATAGACACAGGTATATATAAGCCTGTGTATTTCATCTATTACATATTGGAGATGTCTGCCTATCCCTTGTATGTATTTAATGGATTATGTCCTGTACATGAAGGGTCTGACCTTTAGGTCAACATGGGAGTGACAACAATCTCGGCATGGGGGTGGCCTTTGAGTGTTCTATCATCAGATTTTCAATTGGATGGACAGTTGAAGAATTGGAGTGTGGAGTACATTGAAGCCTGTCCATTAAAGTAGAAGGATTTGCTATTTTAATATATATCTGAGCACTTGTAGCATATATGTGTAGAGATGGTAATCTGGACCAACTGATAATTGCTGGTTTAGCATGAAATACGTATATTGGTGATTATTTATCTTTTCAACATATGTGTGTTCAGGTGTATCAGTGTTATGAGATAGTGTGGAGAGTGGTGGATCATATGAAAGTCTGTGCTCATACCCTGTCTATTACATATATAGACACAGGTATATATAAGCCTGTGTATTTCATCTATTAAAAATACATTAAACAAATAAACAAGAATAAAAAATAAAATAAAATGTTAATATGCAAACTAATCTGAATAATAAATTTTCTACCTAGCAAAAAAAAAAAAAGTTGCTGAAAAGAATAGAAGTTGGTGGATATTTTATTCAACAATTCATTAGTCACTATTCATAATATTATTTTCTGAAAAATAATTATTAGAAATTTTTAATTAACTATTACTGCCACTAGGGGAAATCTGTTTATTTCACTATCAGAACTTTGGCCAATATAATTTGATTTTTAGATTTAAAATTTACCTTGGAATCCATAAATAACATTAAAAAATATTCAGTGTAGATGTAATTCTAACTAATGATGAAGGAAGTCCACTATTAGATGAAAATAATTAAGCATCTTTTGAATTAATATGACAACAGCAGTTTATCTTTATCTAAAACTTAAATTAGAATTATAATATTCTTTAAAGTGAATTTTTTTCTCATTGTTTCTTCAATAATGTCTTTTTAACATCGATAAATCCATTTTGCTCATTACTTAACTGAGAAAACCGATCTACCTAATTTAATTACTAAGGCCTTATTTTTGTTCACTTTTATTATATTGAGTTCAAGCTGTAAAATCTAGTTCTATTTAAAATTTTACATATTTTGTTTAAAACACTGTTTAACAAAACAGAGAAAAACATTTATAGACTTCATCAGCACAGTTGAAAACATGTTGAATCAACAAATATATAAATTAATGCACTGATGGCTTATGTAGATGTGATTATCCATACACCTCTATTAACAGATAAATAAACACCACAAAAATAAAGGGAAGAATACAAATAAATATGCACAATCAGCTACAAATATAAAAGCTATTAAAATAAATATTTTATTTTAATAACTTTTTTTTATATGTTAATCAATAACTAAATTTATATTACAAAGATTTTGTAAATAAAAAATAAAATAATATGAATAAGTGGAGATTCACAATCTGACCACTGAGTTTCTTCATCTGCAAAAAAAATAAATTAGCATATTTAATTCATAATAAAATGCTTGAATATAAGGGGGTTGAACATAATAATGAGTTTATCTATAATATTTTTATTAATATAGTGATGGATACCAATTGTATGAAGAAGTACTTATAATTTATGAAGGGGGAGATTATGGTAATTGTTTAGAGGAATATTAAGACATTAAATTAAAAGTAAAGTTCCTTCAAAATATCAATGAATATCACTATCTCATTTATATAAACTGGTCTGCAGATATTCAATACCATTTGGAAGAGGTTATTGGGAAGGCCATAGGAATTGTATGCTATTATTCTAGAGCTCCTGAAATCAATAATCAAATGTGTTGGCTGTGTAATATCAGAGAATTTTTTTATCTTCTTGAAAGCATATCTCTCAAAATATTCAAATAATTTGCAGCTGTAACATTACTACTTGGACTAAATCAATACTGTGATATGGGCTTCTCAAATCATGACTATTGCACTATTTTATTTTGGCGGGGTTCCAAAATTTTTGTGACATTATTACATTAAAATGTGTTTAATTTATTCCAAATTAAAGTAAGATTATAAATGAGTTTAGTTGATATGTTTCTCTAGGTGAGATTGTTAAATATCACCCCTTCTAGTAAATGAAAAAAAAATAAGATGATAATTCTTTCAACCATATGATTCTGTTTATGAATTCCACAATTTTTTATTTTGGTAGACATTAATGTTCCATTAATGCTAACTTTTGCACTTATGCTTTAGATTTGCCTATATAATTACGAAAAATAGGTTAGAGATAAGGGGTCCCTCTTATTTTTATAAAGTCGAAACTTGCGTTATGATTTGTAGAGGTCTCTCTTGCTTAAAATTAAGCACTGAAGGTGCATATGTGCTGACGTCGCACTTAATAAGAATTAATAATTTACAACTTTAAATTGATTCAAAATATTTCTAAATTTAATATCTGAATACTGACTCGTTGTAAATTGAAAGATTTAGCGAATGTTAATGTTTAATAGAAATAGTGGACTTAACCAGTGAAGAATTTATTAGCTTCATGCTCCCAAATCAAAATGCTTTAGATTTGCCTATATAATTACGAAAAATAGGTTAGAGATAAGGGCTTCCTCTTATCTTTATAAAGTCGAATCTTGCGTTATGATTTGTAGAGTTTTCTCTTGCTTAAAATTAAGCACTGAAGGCGTATGTACTAAGGTTTTAACCTTATATAAGTATTACATGCTGACATCGCGCTTAAGAAGAATTAATATTTTCAACTCCTCTCAGTAAGCATTGATTTCCAACATAATAGTCTAATTGTTTTTTCATTATTTCATCTTTAATAATTAAAACCACAGCCCTATCTTGAAACATTTAACCAGAGATCAGCAACTTTATATTAAGAATACATCAAATAATTAGTCTGTGACAAAGAACATTTTACTTTAATTCTATAGGAGTAGAGAATCATGAGCTTAATATTTATTCATTGTAAACTTAAAGTATATTAATTGATTCAAAATTCTAGTTGCAAAACTTAAATACTTAAAATATCTACATGCAATTTCTGACTCATATATTTGTTCATATAAACACATTATGATTATACTTAAGAATTGCACATCTTCAGATAACTTATAACTTGTCACTTAGCAAAAATTTTTGATTATTAAACAATGATCTAAATGAGAAATGACAAGTATGTTCAGTACATGAATTATAAGTAACATTTTTAAAAAAAGAAAATTCACAAAAATATAACAAAGCATAATAAGAGTATATTTTAAGATCATAAATTTTCTTAATAAAAAATGGCTATTTTCAAAGAATAAATTCATTAAGATTTCATCACCTTAACATGGTGTTAAAATTTTTCCAGATTTATATTTATAACTCCAACTGGAATAATAAAGCAGAAAGATACTACTAAAAAAAATAACCCCAGTAAACTACCTTTAAAAAGATTAACTCCCATAATGTGACCTACCATAAAGGAAATTAATAGCAGGCACTTTTAAAAAGCTTTAGCAAGCATCCTGGTATCTATGAATGTAATATCGCTAACTTTATATTAAAGATTAGCAGTTTAGAGATCATAGCTTTGAATAATAATTTTAATAATTTTTAAATTCAGGTCTAATACTTTTCCCCATAGTACTATAAAACTGATTCAACTTACTGCTAGATTTTTCTTATCATTTCTTAGGATTCTCTCTATAAAATAAAAAGGTTAATATATGTTCTCATTATTTTGTCCAATCCCTCTATATGAAATGAAAAATTAATATATTGACAAATGATTTATTTCACAAATGAAAAAAATGATCATGCTTGGTTTTGTAAAACAATTATTTAGTTTCAATAGCGATCATATTTCTAGCTGTTTGTATAATCAATTTAATCTTCCCTCATATATATAATTTTTTACACTTAATAAAATTTTCATTAAAATTTTAAATAAAATATTTTTAAATTAAAAATAAATTATTTAAAATAAAAACCAATCACTCACAATCATTCTGTTATCCATAATCGCTTCAAATAATCTATCTTTGGTCCCAAAAAACGGTAGTGAGCCACTGAGGAGAATAAAAAGCATTACTCCACAGCTCCACATATCTACAGGTTTCCCATAAGAAATCTTCCTCACCATTTCAGGTGCCATAAAGTGTGGTGTGCCTACACAGCCTAGAGTTAAAATAAAAAAGCTGTTTGACCATCACAGAAATAATATGAAAAATAAAAACTATATGGTGAATAAATTTATTAAATTTTTTTCTATTAGTTACGAATTTTTCACATAAAATATTAAATAACATTATTTACCCTGATAGTAATTAATATACATCAAAAAAAAAATTATGGAATTCTTTAATTACAATGGCAATATTATTTAGTATTTTTTACTGTATCAATTATATAAATTAATCCGTAATTATTTTACTGAAAACTCAATATTTATTGAATAAAAATGATTTATTTTACCTAATAAACATTTGATCTAAAAAGTTTTATGACTTCAGAGCCACCATAGAAAGGCAATGATAGCTATACATGATTTGAAATAGTAATAATTTAACCTATTAGGAGAAAATGAAATGAAACCAAGTAGTTTACATTCTAAACAAAGCATTATAATATAAGTCTTTCAACAGAAAATACTTCATTACAACCACATTTTCTAAAGCTGTTAATAGTTTATTATTTTCTTATTTAAATTCTTAAATGCATTTTTGGTATAGAATACCCTCTTCAAATGGCAATGCAATTTAACAATTTAATCAGTAAGTATTTCTGAAATTTCCACTCTGTGCAATAAGTATTTATATTCATGCACAAAATTATTACAGTTTAATTATGGAATAAGAATTATATTTTTTTATTTATTGTAAATACGAGGGAAGGGGGCAAAAATAACCAAAATTTTATAATAAAAAATTGTTTATTTATTTTTAAGTGTTATACATTTAATCTCTTTCAAATTACTATCTATTTGAAGTCTTAGGGTTAAAGCTTGCACTTCTTTTCTTTGCCACAAAACAGAATGTTTACGTTTTACCTCATCATGTAAATGTTTCAAAAGTTGCAGACAAAATGTTACAACTAAATGTGAGTGAAAAATGTTATTTGCTTCAAAAAAAAAAAAAGAAATAATCATTGTTTTGACTTTGAACTTCACTTGTGATGCTTTTTAGAGTCGTGGTGAATTTAACATTTCAATTAAACCACTCATAAACTTGTATTTTATGAGATCAGCTTTCTTATAATCCTTTTCAAGCATTACAACATGTTTACTTGTCGTTTTCTATAAACCAAAATAGAATTTCACATTGTCAACCTTTTCAGCCATTAAAAAGAAATTGATAAAAATGCAAAATGCACTTTACAAAAAAATGTTTTATGTGACTCCAAGACTTCACACGATGATGTCATTTGGCAGATTGATAAGAGTTCCTGCAAGATGTATATAACAGCGGAAACAAATACTACAATAGGTCTGCAAATCAGCGAATAATTCCGGTTATTTTTGGGTCCCCCTTCATACTACAGTCTATAGCATTTGTTATAAAAATAAAATGATTAATTATAAAAAATTACTGAATATAATTGCAAATATGTTTAATTTTGCAGATTCAAAGATAATATTTGAAAAGAGCAATAATAATTAGCTTATAGATGATACAAAAAAAAAAAAAAAAGAAAGATATTATATTTCTTTGCTTCTCCAAACTATCAGAAATATAATAATAATTATATACAATTATTTTATATAATAAGGCCCAAAGATGTACATAAATAATAATATAGATCAATATGTCCTATAAGAGTCCTAGCTGGCTGTTCCCACATTCGAAGACAAGCTCTCTGCACTTGAAGTCCTTGCACCACATGTTTAATGGTAAACCATCTGCTTTCCTTGGTTTTCCATTCTACCTTGGAACCAATAGAATGAGGCAAAAAATTTTCAAAATAAATTAAAAAAAGATGCTGAAAAAATCACAGCCTCACTTGAAAAGTCATACTTAACTACTAACTCAACATTTTTCTATTATATGGATGTTATTTAAGTTTATAGTTAAAAGTTTTAAACACATATATAATTATCAGTCTCAAAAGAGAATCATTCATATATATATATATGGAGAATAACATTTAATTACAGGAATAAAACACATACACAGCAATGAAATATGCATGAGATAGAAAAGCTTGCTGCAGATCGATCAAAACAGTGAAATAAAACATTCTAAAAAGCATTGTATTCAAATGCAGAGAAATGAATTTTTCAAGCATTTACAATAATAATAAAACAATGCAAAAAAGTATAAGAAAGTTTTATTAAATTAAACAAATAACTATTACAAAAAATACTATATATATATACTACTGACTTACCCTATAGAAAAAAAAATCACATATTCTTAATAAAATACTTGAAGTTTTATAATAGTCAGCAATAAAATAACAAAAGAATATCATCTTTTTTTATTTAAACTTACTGTCTTTTTATGACAAATAAGTAACACATTATTTTAAAATAATACACTAATTGTAAACAATATAATAAAATCTCATAAAATTAAAAAGCTTTGGATCTCAGAATTTGAACTTCAAATTAAAAAAATTCAAATATAACGCAAACAAAGAAATGATTGTGGACATTCATGTAATAATTAGAAAAATATGTTTAAAAATGTATTGCTAATTAGCTATCAATTACTTGACAGACAGAAACTAAATTACTTGCTTTAATAGCCAACAATAGTCAGAGATGTGATTCTTCAAAGTCCTCATACTTATAAAAATATCTTAAGTTAAATTCATTTAAAACCTTGCATTTGAAACAAAAAAGGAACTCCCTTTTGTTTCACAATAAACTCAAAATAAAAATGCTATTACTGACTGTTGGAGCAAGTAGTTTGGCTTAGAGATGTCAATAGTAATTGATAGTTACTCAGTAACAATGATAAACATTTTTTTTTAGTTATTACAGTGAATATTCCCACTCATTCTTTGTTTGCATCATATATATATAATTGGAATGCAAACATATTTTCAGATGTTATGGAATAATATTGGTGTTTTATATACATGTAAGACCATAGCATAAGTAAAACTAACATTCTAAGAATCCAACATTCTATTTTCTTTCCGAATGTAATCCAGTTTTTTTTAAATATCATAATACTTTTTAATTCACATTTTTCAAAATTTGTCTTCTCTTATGAACTCATAAAAAGTATTAACTAACCAATGTTTTAATCATTTTTATATGTCCATTGGCAAAATATATCCTATGTAATTGGTAGAAAGATATTTCAGAAAATAGCCATGTAAAAAAATCAATAAAATAAAATAAGCAATTTGCATGCATTTGCATATAGTTAACAATATGAAAAGGACTATGAATATGGAGCTGCAAGGGCTCTGAAAGCACTAAGTCTAAAAGATAAAATAGATAAAAAAGTCTACTAATTAATAAACTTAAAAGTTTCACCGTAACGCAATTAGTATTAGCATATTAGTAATTAAAAACAAGTTTTGAAAAAAAAAAAATGGATTAAGAAATATTGCTTTGTTTCAACTTTTCGAACATTGTCTAAGTAAAGTTTATTCCGTAGGTTAATTTTGTTAATTGTAACTGAGGGCTGGTGAAGCCATAGCAATAAGTAAAATGCTTGATAAACTCTTTTCCCCCTATAGTCTGCAGTAAGTGAAGTGTTTGATAAATCCCATCCCACATCTTTACTAGCTGAAAGTGTGTTCAGTTACAGTTAACAAAATTAACCTTCGGAATAAACTTTACTTAGCCAACATTCGAAATATTAAAGCAAACAAATTACAAATATGATAAGAAAAGGGAAATTAATCAGAATAATAAGGAATATGATTTTTTTCCAAACATGAATATATGTAAACACACATTTAATATATTATAGTTGTTAATTTTAGATTTTTTAATTTACATCTTAAATCTTAGGTAAGTATAGGGGATTTTAACTCAGATTTTCAAGCACCCTTCAACTATCCACACTATCTCATACAACTGATACACATGACCATATACATGTAGAAAAGATAAATAATCACCAATATACGTATTTTGTGCTATACCAGCACTCATCAGTTGGTCCAGATTATCATCTCCCACACATATATATATAATCAGTGCTCAGTTTATATTAAAATAGCTGTTATGTTGTAGTACGATTAAAATTAAAAAAAATACATTTTGAAACTGTGTGTACTCCAGAAGTTAAAAGTGTTAAATAATTACATGTGAAAGTAACGAGTTGATTTAATAAAAATGAAATTAGAAATTACAAATGGTTTTTCATATATATATTTTATAAAAAGCAAGCTGTAAAACAAGATGGAAGATCCGAATAAATAATTAATTAGTTCAGAAATAATCCCAGAATATTTTTGTGATTAAAATTGATAAGGAATAAACAATAGAACTAAAAGTAGATATAATCTAGCACAAAATAGACAAGTCAGTGTCAGTCCTGATTTTCTGAGAGACTTATGTGTAGTGTGACTTCGGAACAGGACAAACGGGTCTGAAGGTACCAAAGACCTACCTAGGGTAATTATACAGACTATACCTGTCTTATTATTATTTTTGTAAGCCTTACAGGCGCTAGTAAAACTAACGATAATTCTGTTTATAAATAATTGTTGTTTTTCATACTAATAAAATCTTGTATCTGTTAAGTGAGAAATCTTAATTTTATGCAAGAGAGTAATAGTTACTTGAATTAGGTGTATTTGTTTATTTCTCGTAAGTAACATTAAATCAAGTACATCACAATTTTGGCGCAGTCAGGAGAAAAACCTGTTTTTCAAGCTTTATGAAAGAAGTACACCGAACAGTAATTCAGAAGTCGGTGAGTTGTTAAAGAATTAAAATGTCGATAGGACAAGCTAGTATATCGGAATTTGGGATAGATAATCCGCACGAATGGCCTTTTTATGTGCTTCAATTACAAAATTATTTTAAGTTAAATAGTATTATTGAAAATGACAGGAAAGTAGCAGCATTATTATGTTTGTCAGGTAGAAAAGTTATTGAAATAGTAAACAAATTGTATAATGGACAAGTTACAGATAATAGTAACTACGATGACCTGGTTCAAAGACTAACAGATTACTTTAGCCCAAGACCATCGAAGTATTTAGCTAGGTTAAAATTGAGGAACTGCAAACAAGACAAACTCGAATTGATTAAAGAATATGATATTGTTCTACTCCAATTAGCAAAGAATTGCGAGTATGGTGACTTTGTGGAACAAATTCTTATTGACCAGTTATTATGGGGAATGAAGGACGATAAATTGCGTCAATCATTATTAATTGAAACTCAGATGACTTATGAAGGTGCTATTCAAAAGGGAATAGTATACAAATCAGTGGTAGAACAAGCTTTAGCTTTTTCAAATAGAATGGAGGAAAACTCTAGGAATACTATTTTTAAAATAGAGAGAAAGGATAAGGATGGTACTAAAGAAGGAAAAAGTTTCGAAATAAAATGTTTTTGTTGTGGAAAAGTAGGTCATTTGTCTAAAAGCTGTACATGGAGGAACCAAAAATGTTACAAATGTGGGGGCAAAGGCCATTTAGCAGCAGTGTGCACAAAACCTAAACGAAAACCTGAATATGGTAAAGATCAGAAACAGTGGAAAACAGTAATTAAAAGAAATATCTTAAAAAATGAGCAGGATCAATTAATGCTAGAGAGATAGTGGCTCAGGAATTTCTTTAATATCTATGAAAAAGTGTAAGGAAATATCCACAGATAGGCCCTCAGATTAAAATACAGAAAGCTAACATTAACGTTAGAGATGTCAACGGAAACCCGATCAAGTTAATTGGAAAATCCGAAGTAATAGTTGGTTTTAAAAATAAAAACTACAAATTACCTATATATATAGTAGATAAAGATATTAATCCATTAATAGGAAGAAACTGGTTTAAAGACTTAGGCATTAAATTTAATATAGTTAAAAAGGTCTTAATTGAAAAAGAAATGATAGAGATATATCCGAATTTATTTACCGAAGATTTAGGTTTGATAAAATCAAAGCCCATTGACTTGCACTTAAATGAAAATGCTAAACCGGTTTTTAGTAAACCGAGAAAAATACCTTTTGCCCAAAGGCAGTTAGTAGAGGAAAAAATAGAAGCATTAGTTAAAAAAGACGTGTTATCCCCAGTCGAGGAGGCGGATTGGGCCACGCCGATTGTTGTGTTAACAAAACCAGATGGAAAAATTAGGCTGTGTGGAGATTATAGAACAACAGTAAATAAGTATCTTAATAAAAGAGCTTACCCAGTGCCGAATGTACGTGAGATTCTCAGTAATCTAGCTAAAGCAAAAAATTTTGCGAAATTGGATTTAAATTCGGCATATCACCAACTAAAAGTAACGGATGATACAGCTCAGTTATTGACAATTACGACCCCTTTTGGATTATTCAAATGTAATCGTCTCCCTTTTGGAATTACATCAGCTCCAAACATATTTCAAGCAAAAATAAATTCAATATTACAAGGCTTGGAAGGAGTGACGCCATATTATGACGACATGTTGATTGCTGCGACGTCACCGGAGAAATTAAGAAGTAAAATTCGGGAAGTATGCAAGAAACTAAATAACGCAGGGCTAAAATAAAATGTTAAAAAAATGCGTTTGGGAAACTGACGAATTAAAGTTTTTAGGCCATCTTATTTCGGAAAAAGGGAAAAGTCCGTTAACTGATAAAATTATGGCAGTCAAAGATGTTCCAAGCCCAATAAATGTCAAGCAACTTCAAGCTTTCCTAGGTTTGATTAATTTTTTCGAAACTTTTCTAAAGAACAAAGCGATGGTCGCAACTCCTCTATACGAACTGCTATGCAAAGATCAGAAATGGATTTGGAATACCGAACATGAAAATGCGTTTAAAGCAGTTAAGGAATTGTTAACATCTAGTAGCTTATTAGTACATTTTGATAGCGACAAAGACATCACTATTACTACGGATGCATCACAATACGGAATCGGAGCAGTTTTAGCGCATCAAATAGACGGTCATGAACGTCCTGTAGCTTATGCTTCTCAGACTTTGTCTAAAGCTGAAAAAAATTATAGTCAGCTGGACAAAGAAGCTTTGGCAGTCATGTTTGCTGTGAAAAAATTTCACCAGTTTATATATGGACGGAAATTTGAATTAGTAACAGATCACAAACTTTTGTTAGGGATTATAGGAAAAGATTGTCCGATGCCAGAGCATTTAAGTCCACGCATGCTCAGATGGGCTAATACCCTTACTGCTTACGATTTCAATCTAAAATATCAAAAAGAAAAGATAATTTCTCATGCGGATGCTCTATCCAGAGTGCCCGGAAATAATGACAACTATGAAACTGATGTGGAAGTTAATCACATTGACAATATGAAATCACAAGTCATAAATAGTAAAGTAGTTCAGATATGGACAAATGAAAATGACAGGTATGCGTTACTTAGGAAATGGATAAGCAAAGGTTGGCCTAATAAAAAAACTGAAAATTTAGCAATGGGGTTTTGGGTCAATAGAGACCAATTGTCAGTCTGTAAAGGGTGTATTAATATGGGAGACAGAGTAGTTATACCTCCTATAGAGAGAATGAAAGTTCTAGAACTTTTGCATCAGGGGCACCCAGGCATCATACGAGCTAAAGCTCTAGCTCGGAGTTATGTTTGGTGGCCGCAGATAAGTAATGATATTGAAAAGTATATTAAGAAATGTGATAAATGTAAGTCTGAAATAGCTCTGCTAAATAAACAATATTCTTTTTGGCCTAAACCAATATATCCATGGCAAAGACGTCATATAGACCTTGCGGGTCCAATAGAAGAAAGAAATTATTTAATTTTAATCGATGCTTTCTCTAAATGGATAGAATGTCACGAGGTTAAAAATACTAGTGCAAACGAAACAATAAAATGTTTAACAGATATATTTTATATACATGGATTTCCACAAGTAATCGTCTCTGACAACGGAACTGGATTTGCGAGTGAAGAATTAAAAATACAATTTGGAAAATGGAACATCAAACATGTATTTACACCCCCTTATCACCCTGAATCAAATGGCTTGGCGGAAAACGCAGAAGGGCAAGTGAAGAAATATTTAAGAAAAAACAAAAATACGGATATGAAAAATGTCTTACAGGAATTCATGATGTATCAACATATAACTCCATCAACAACGACTGGAAAATCGCCAGCTGATATGTTATTCGGTCGGAAAATATGAACTAATTTAGATTTTTTGCGACCTGATACACATATATATAAATATAATCAAGACGCAGTGAAAAACTTTAACATTGGAGACGCTACATAAACAATGGGTTAATGGAAAAATTGAACGGGCGCGATCAAAGCAAATTTAAGATATTAAAGGCGAAAACGGAATTATATATAAGCATCACAAAAATCATATTCGTAAAAGTGAAGATGACATACAACTAGATATGTTCCAGCAGTTCCAACATGCAAATGAAAAGAATTCAAATAAACAGATGCTACTGACCGACATCCAAGAAGATGCGGTAGAAGAGGATAAAATACAGATTGAAAAGAGGAAATCACCTAGACCAATACGACATAAAAGAAGACCTTTGTACTTAAAAGAATATGTATAAGACGGATAAACTGCAACTTCTGGAGTGGGGGAGGAAATGTTATGTTGTAGTACGATTAAAATTAAGAAAAATAAGTTTTGAAACTGTGTGTACTCCAGAAGTTAAAAGTGTTAAATAATTACATGAGAAAGTAAACGAATTGATTTAATAAAAATGAAATTAGAAATTACAAATGGTTTTTCATATATATATTTTATAAAAAGCAAGGTATAAAACAAGATGGAAGATCCGAATAAATAATTAATTAAACGAAGGATTAAAAATGTAAAGAACAACTTAATTAATTAGTTCAGAAATAATCCCAGAATATTTTTGTGATTAAAATTGATAAGGAATAAATAATAGAACTAAAAGTAGATATAATCTAGCAGAAAAAAAGACAAGTCAGTGTCAGTCCTGATTTTCTGAGAGACTTATGTGTAGCGTGACTTCGAAACAGGACCAACGATGGGAGGAGAACCAGATATTCGGGTCTGAAGGTACCCAAGACCGACCTAGGGTAATTATACAGACTATACCTCTCTTATTATTATTTTTGTAAGCCTTACAGGCACTAGTAAAACTAACGATAATTCTGTTTATAAATAATTGTTATTTTTCATACTAATAAAATCTTGTATCTGTTAAGTGAGATATCTTAATTTTATGCAAGAGAGTAATAGTTACTTGAATTAGATGTATTTGTTTATTTC